>JAVKOQ010000102.1:0-176640 GCA_031835245.1 Balamuthia mandrillaris | reverse complement strand
TTAAAAAGCTTCAATTCCATAGCCTGCATCCACAGTACGAAGGTAACTACTCTCTGGATACCTTCTTCGTCTCCATGTTAAGTGCTGGCATGAGTTTCAGCGTCGGTGATGGAACTCCCGTCAGGTACGTTGCTCTTCTCTTGTCATAAATGTATTTCTTTAAATCTGTTCTTACGAAAAAACTATTGGATTTCACAGTAAGGAAGTGGCGGCACAAGCATTGGACTTGCTCTCAGACATAACAACCTTAGGGGATCTTATATTTAAGGGAGGAGAGTCTCCATCTTCGTTTATCAGCTGCATTGTTCCTTTGTTGCAGGAGGCTTATTCCCTTTTCCTTATCAGCACTTATATTTTTTCCAAACTTATTTGTATGTTTCCTTTCCGTTTGTATTTTATTTGTTTGCTTGGTTGTTTCTCATTTCTCTCTCTCTCTCTCTCTCTCTATTATAGATGCGGAACAAATGTATGCATTGAAGCCACTTATTACTTACTACCAACAACTGTTCAAGAACCTCCGAAAGTTCTATAAACGAGCGGCTACTCTCTCATTACCCTTTACCATGCCTTCTCTTCCTGAGGTAGCTCTTCTTTTTTCTTCTTGCTCCTTTCTTTTTCCTCATTTTCTTGCTTGTTACAAAAAACAAAGACGGTACCTGCGTTTTCACCGCATCAACCAATACGGATTCGGCCGCCTGTGACCAACATACCCGAAACCAAACTCAAAGCGGATCAACTCAAAGAGCAAGCTCTGCTCGCTCAGCAGCACCAACAGCTGCTCCAACAACAGCAGTATCTCACTTTGCAGCAACAACAAATGGAAGCGGCATTTGCTGCTTTATCAAATGATGCCTCTTCTTCTCCTTCTTCACCTTCTTTTGATTCTGCTTCCATGCCACGGCCTTCTTCTCCTTCCCCTTCTATTTCTTCTGCTTCTTCATCGTCAGAGAACAACAAAATCGAAGCGCAAAAGGACGGAAAAAAACCTGCAAAGTCTTCAACGCTACTGGCAACAACCTTTCATCGTAATCAGCTCCCTCCTTCCGTCTCTTCCTCTTCTTCCTTGCAAGAAGCAGAGGAGGGAGAGATCGACCCAAACGAGTTCTTCCCAGAAGACGTTCCTTTTGGTGCAACGCCTCGTTTTCCTGATGATGAAAAAGAAGTGGAAGACAAGGAAGACGATAAAAACAAAGAAGTCGTCAACAACAACAAAGAGGAAGACCTCAATAACATCAACGACAAGCACAGCAAGAAGAAGAGTACGAAGAAGAAGAAGAAGAGTACCACGAAGAGCAAGCAACCACAGGAAGCCACAACAGGCGATGAGAGCAAGAGCGACAAATAAAATGTACCTATTTTCAATGCTTTACTTCTTCTTTCATTCTTAAAACTCCCTTTAAACGAAACGTTGCCAACAAACCAAAGTGATCCGACGGGAACACATCTTCTTCCACTTCTTCTTCTTCTTCTTTCTCTCCTTCTTTTTCGTTCATCCACCGTTGTTTCGTTTGCTTCAGGCTCTCGGTGGCGACCAGCTCGATGTCCGAACAACACCAAACGAAAGAGGAGTTTGAGCATTGTTTAGCCATGAGCATGCGGTCGTGCCTTTGTTGATTGATGTAAGGAAGACCCTCTTTGCTTCTGTGGTCTCGGGTTTGTTTGTCTGTCCAGCTGTTTCGTTCCTTTTTGTTTTTCACAATGTGAACCAAGCGAAGAGAAGAAGAGGAAGAAGAAGAAAGGAAGGAACAAGGAAGAAGAAGAAACAGAAGAAGAACAGAAGATAAAGAAGTTCGTAGGAAAGAGGCACGTACAGTGTCATAGGTATATCCTTTCGAGCTTTTGCCATGAATGGCGCGCCACAAGTCTTCATAGGTTTGTTTGTCTTCTTCGGTCTTCTCTTCAGCTGAAGAAGGTACTTTGAGCAAAACTTTTTCGCCTCTGAGGACGTTCAAGTCTCCCATTATCAAACCGAGAACAGGAGGAGGATCGCCGCGTGGCAGCGTTGCAGTTGTCCTCTTGTCTTCTTCCTCGTCATCGAGCTTCTCTCGCATCACTTTCATTACGGTGTGCATCTGGTCCTGGCGAAGAGCAACGTCCTCATAGCCGCCTGGATCCAAATGCAGGTTTGCCAAAAGAACACGGGAAGTTGGCCAAGAAGAAGAAGAAGAAGAAGAAGAAGAAGAAGAAGAACAAGAAGAAGAACAAGAAGATAAAAACAAAACTTGGGTCAGGAGGAAGGTTCGGTCTCGGTGTGAATGAAGGGCATGTTCCAACACGAGCTGAAAGGGAAAACGAGAGAAGGTGACCCGCTTGTGGAAACCGGCGTTCTCCACCTGTATCTCGCTAGCGTAATAGTGTTGCCGTATCCATCCATCCTCCAGGAACCACTCTAACGCATCCTGTCGAACCTCCTGAAAGGCCATGATGTCCGCCTCCCAACGAGGAAGCAAACAGCGGAGCATCGTCATCGTTCTTGTTTGGCGAAAGGGCGTTTGCCCGTCTATATTGAAAGTCAAGACACGAAGCGACAGTTGTGGCTGTGGTCGTTGTCGGAATGGAGGAAGAGGTTTTGGGTCGGCAAAGGAAGAAGAAGAAGCACAAACGGGAACCCAACAGTTTTGTTCCGAGTGGAAAACGAAGCCATGATAGAGCGAGGTGAACGATAAGGGAGCGGAAAAGTCGATAGCTTCGGGAGGAGGTCCGATGAAAGAGGGACTCTGTTTGGTGGCAAGTTTTATCTTTGAGGCCGCGTTGGTACCATTAGGCCAAATGCGTGGTTGCGACGGGGGTGGCGGCGGAGGCGTTGGAGAGGTGTTATAGTCCATCTCTTTCTTTCTGTAAAAAATTTCAACGTTCGTTAACAAAAGAGATCATTTAGTGATCTACAAACCTTTAAAAGTAATTTCATGACGTCAAATAACCTTTAAAAGGAAAATTAATTATATTGTTTGAATTCCTATTGGATGTTAAAATTTTGATCTACTGCGTCGTTTCTTGCGGCAGGAGCGCAAAGAGCTCCAGCTCGTTGGCCGCAAAAAAAACAACCCCCCCCACCAACCCCCCACAAACCAACCCCACACACCCCACAAAAACACCACCCACCACCCAAATGGACAGCTTAAAGTCACGCGAGCCGGCCAACAGGTACTCCCCGACGGAGAGCAGGCACTGTACCCCGCTGGCTCTGTTCTCCGTTATTTGGGTGGTGCGCAGCAGCTGGAAGGAGGGAATGCTCCACGTGAGCACCTCTCCGCTTCCCTCGCAGCAATAGAGCAGGGTGTTGTCTTTACTGACGGTGAGGGAGCGCATGTACGTAGCGGATTGGTGGAGCAAATGCCTCTGTTCTAGTATTCCTAAAGTGTTGCCTGTTGGCGGTTTGTGTTAATGAATGCTCAGAATACAAACCACAGAAGGCAGGAAGAAAGAAGAACGAAGTGTGCAGATGGAAGAAGAAGAAGAAGAAGAAGAAGAACAAGAACAAGAACAAGAAGAACAAGAACAAGAACAAGAACAAGATGAAGTCACCTTGTTCGTTGATGGTCCACACTTTAACTTCGCCATCATAGCAACAAGTGAATAGAAAAGAACCGGTCCTATCTATGGCCATCCTCATGATTTGTCCCGGATGAGCCTTTTCTATCGTTTGCACAAGTTTTGCTATTCTTTTCTTCGTCGTCGTCTTCTCTTTCTCTTCTTCCTCCTCTTTCTTTTGTGCCTCATAAGAAGACAAAGAGGAGGACAATTCCCAAACCTTGATAGTTGCGTCCTTTTCATCCTCCTCGCCCCCACTCGTGAACAAGAATCTGCCGGTGGCTGAAACCTGAAGTCCCAAAACCGCTTTGCCATGAGCCTTCATCTCCATCAAACTCGTGGTCTTGTCCTCTTCTTGTACCGGAATCCCAGTCTTCTTCCTTTCCTTCCCTTCCTTCCCCTTCAACACCCGTTGCTCGCTGTTATGTTGATGGACGATGTTGGACACGTCCCAACACAACACTCTTCCATCCTGGCCTCCAGAAAACAACAACCCTTTGCATGTGTGAAAACTGTAAGCAAGGAAGCAAGCAAGAAAGAAAGAAAGAAACGACAAGAAACGACAAGAAACGACAAGCAAGAAAGGAAGGAAGGAAGGAAGAAAGAAAAGAAAAGAAAAGAAAAGAAAAGAAAAGAAAAGAAAAGAAAAGAAAAGAAAAAAAAGAAAAGAAAAGAAAAGAAAAGAAAAGAAAAGAAAAGAAAGGCTTTAACGAAAACAAACCTTGGTACAAAAGCAATGCACGAACTTCAGCCACCTTCTCCTTGGAAGAGGAATGCCTATAACGGCGCAGCAGCTCAAAGTCAGCAGCGCGCCAGGCCATGATGCAGCCATCCCAACCGCCGCTGAAGAGAACGTCGCGAGAGGTCTGAAGTAGAACGGCGTGGGCTTTGTGCGTGGGAGGTGAAGTGTTTTGCATGGCAGAGACTTGTTGGTAGAAAGTTCGAATAGGTTTTTGTGATTGTCGTTCTTCTTTGTGCTTTTGTTTTGGATGCATAAGCTTCTTCAGCTTCTTTTTCTTCCTTTCTTCTTTTTCAGAATGAGAAGGAGAAGGAGAACGTGGAGAAGAAGACGACGAAGACGAAGCAAAGTGGGGAGGAGGTGGTGGAGGAGCATAAGAAGGAAAAGCAGACGGAGAAGAGGTAGAGGAGAAAGAGGAAGAAGGAAGAAGCGAAGAGAAAGAAGCAGAAGAAGAAGGAGAGGAAGAAAGAAGAGAGCAGAGAGGAAGAGAGACAGTAGAATAAAAGTCAGCTATTTCGCAGCTGCTCAGCCCGAAGACGGCAGATTCTTTGGTGGTGGATTCGGTCTTGTGTTGGTTGGCCGTCAACAACCGTTTGAACGTGTGAAAGCGTTTGTAGCTGGTGTAAAAATCAGAGCTGCTGTTGCCATCCTCTTCTTCTTCCTCTCTGGTTTCTTCTTCTCCCTATATTGTAATATAGAATATTTTTCTTATAACACCATTCAAAAACAGAAAAAAAAAAAGAAAACAAACTCTGAAGAAAAAAAACCAACCCGGTTTGTGGGAGGAGCATAACGAGAAAGAAGTTGGGTGGAGAGACACAGCTCGTCGTCGCACAACCGGCGCCAAAGCCACGGCGTCACGGCCACCTCCTGGATGGTCCGCGAGACCATCAGACACCTCCCCAAAGAGGCCCCATCCAGAAAGGAGAAGAGGTAGAGCTGCACATCCACCGGCAGGCCTTCCAGAGATAGGAGAAGCTTCGTTTCGTTCATTTTTTGTTTCTTGTAACGAATTTTTTATAATTTGAATTGTGGTTGGCGGTTTGATTTTGCTGATCTCTGATCATGTTGTTTTCCATGACGACATGATTATTGAATGCCCGTTCGAAAAAGAAAGATCACCCGATCGTGGCACGTGTGTTCTCTTTGTTCCATTCCTCTGCAGGAGCGATAGAAAGGAAATGTATACTCGCGGAGGTGAGAAAGAAGAGAAAAAGAGAAATAATCTCCTTTAGGGTGAACCTTCCTGAAAAGCTTTAAGGGCGTATTCGGGTTTGTCCCATAAGGCTGTGAGGAGGGACTCTTCCCTTTGAAACGTTTGCTCTGTCCCAGCTCCCAGCAAAAAAGATTTCAAACGGAACCGAAAACCCGCACAACCAAACGTTGTGCGGCTTCCTATCACCCTGAATAAGATGACCACCTGGCCCCTCGTTATGGTTCTCTCTTTGATGGTGTTGGACCTGTCCCCATCGAATGTGGTGTGGGCCAGCTGCGGTCCATGTAAGAACAACCTGCAGAACCCTCCATCCTTTTCTGTTCCGATCAGCGCCGAATACAGCGGCTGGATAGCCGACACCTTTGGTGAGGACAGCAGGGTGGTCAAGGCGAGCTACGTAGACAGGACCACGACCGACCCAAACATCTACTTTATGGCAGACGAAGATGAGAATTGTTACCTTGACATCACCTTTGTCTACGTCAACACCAACTCGAGGAACCAGATCGGGTACTTCACCTTCGACAAGGCCAACGTGCCTAAAAATTTGCAGAACAATCAAATACCGGCCTCGTTCCTGCAGGCGCGGAGGATGCTGTTCGAAGATATCAGCGATTTCACACCAAATTGTTTGCCAAAGGGCACCACCATTAGAGCAGGTTCACTTTTTCTTTTTTTACTCTCTTCTCGTGTCCTTTCGTTTTCTGATATTATGCTGGCTCGGGCGACATAGGCCCTTTCAAAGGTACTCACGCCTTGGGGTTCTACCTGATCTCGAATGGAGCTTGCGCGCCCTCGGAAGAGTATGAGCAAAGGACCTTCTGGACCATCGATCTGTTCAATATGCAAAAGATTCTCCCCTCATGGAAGAGCTATCCCGCCACCGGCCGTCTGATGGCAGTAATCAAGGTGAACAAACACCTACTCTTACTCTTCTATTAATGCTTCCAACTCTCATCCCTTCCTTCTCCCTCCTTTTTCAACCCCTTCCTGTTGCGTTCTTGCTTTCCACCTTTTACTCGGACTGACGAACCGGGCGACAAACGCAGGACCCCATAAAGAATCGCTTCCACCTCGGCTTCGAGGACTCTCCGCACTACGACCAAGACTACAACGACGTGGTGCTGCTTTTCACCTCCACCTGCCCCCTCGACCAGACGAAGATCCCTTGCATCCTGAAGAGCCCCTGTCCCGCTGGACAGACTCTTCACGCCAGTACCTGCACGTGTGGCTGCAAGGACCCTGGCAACTGCGAAGGTTTTCTCGTCTGGGACCCTCTCGCTTGTAAATGTACCTGTCCCACCGGCCAGAACAACCCCTGCAAGGGGACCATCTGCCAGACCTCCACTTGCAACGCCCAGACCGGTCGCTGCGATGTAACTCCCACCGGCTGCCCTGGGAAGGTCGACTCCCAGTGCCTGCGTTGGGTGTGCGACGAGCAGAAAGGAGGATGTTTCCAGCAAGAAGTGGCCTGCGCTCAGCCAACAAACAAGTGCAAGAGAAACGTCTGTCGCAGCGGTTCCTGCGTCTTGGAGGACATCCCTAGGCCCGCTTGGGCCGTGAACGATGCCTGCAACAAGTACACCTGCAACACCAACACAGGCGTCTGGGAAAATGCTCCCACGGTTTGCTCTCCCAACTCCCAGTGTCGCAGCTTCTCTTGTGATCCGCTTATAGGATGTAAAGCCACCATCCTGCCCTGCACTGCCCCTCAGGACAAGTGCAAGGAGAGTTACTGCAACCCGACCACCTTCCAGTGCGAAACCAAGAACAAAGCACGGCCAGCCGACAAGCAGAACGATGCCTGCAACACCTACACTTGCAACTCTCTCACCGGGGAATGGCTATCCTCCACGACCTCCTGTGGGCAAGACACAGCTTGTAGGAAGTGGACCTGCGATCCGGTAGGCGGGTGCAAGGCCACCATCTCCCCCTGCCCTTCTCCAGCGGACAAGTGCAAAGAGAGCGTGTGCAACCCGACCACCTTCCAGTGCGATGTTAGAGATAAAGCTCAACCTGCTGACAAACAAAACGACCCCTGCAACACCTACACTTGCAACCCGACCACTGGAGCATGGGACCACCAACCAACGATCTGTGGTACCGACACAGAGTGCAGACAATGGACCTGTGACCCTCAAACCGGATGCAAGTCCACCATTCTTCCTTGCGCTGAACCGCAAGACAAATGCAAGGAGAGCTTCTGCGACACCACTGGTACCTTCCAATGCAAACAGAGAGACAAACCTCGCCCTCAACACAAACAGGACGATGCCTGCAAGACCTTTACCTGCAACCCCTCCAGTGGGGCATGGGAACAGGCCACCACACAATGCCCTGCTTCCGACCTTTGCAACAGCTGGTCGTGCCATCCAGAACACGGTTGTCAGAACATTCCCACCCAATGTCCCTCTGATACCGAATGCTCCCGGTGGAGCTGCGACCCCAATTCCACAACGGACTTAGGAGAGGTTATACCTTTGGGATGTGTGCGTAAGTACACAGAATGTCCCGCACCCACCAACCGTTGCACCAAGAATACGTGCACCTTGGAGGGAGTCTGCTTTGCTGAGGATCTTCCGCGACCGGATGACCTCCCTCTGGACGATTTCTGCCAAGAGTTCCAGTGCCATCCAACCACCGGAGAGTGGCAGAACCGCACCACCGTAGCGGCACAAGAATGCCTCAGCAAAGAAGGGTCAGGTTGTGCGGAATGGATGTGCGATAGCGAGCATGGGTGCTTGCTCTCAGTTCGCTTGGGATGCTGTGAGGAGGGAGAAATGAGCAACTGCACCAGCTGCGAGGAGGTCACTGGCTGTCTTTGGGATGCCACCAGCGAGTCCTGCGAAGCCATCGCGGAGCTTCCCTTGGAGCTGGCAACCGCCCTGCCAGACCATCAGGGCAACCCCACAGGCCACAACAACTGGGAAGAGTTGATCTCAGGTTGTCCTACGGAGACCGATGGTGGTAGCCCCAGCGACAGCAACACCCCCGCCGTCGTGGCAGGAGCGGTCAGTGCTGGTGTTGGAGCACTGGCAGCATTGGGTGCAGCTGGGGCCTTCGCTTGGAGAATGAAGAGACGGTCGCAGTTGAAGAGCCGGTTGAGCGTCCAACCACCAACCATGACGCCGATGTCCAACTTTAGCAACCCGCTGTTCACTTCTTCGGCAACGGAGGGCACTAACCCTTTGTATCCTGGGAACAGTTAACCCATCTTTGTCTTGGCTCTCTCTCTTTCTCTCTCGCCTTTGTTGTTTATGGGCACATAAGGGTAAATGTTTTTTGTTATCTCCAAATAAAGTATTATTATTGTTGTCTTATTTTTTTCCTAAAAATATAGAATATTTCTTTGAAGTGATTTTAGTGAGTTAAGAAGCAGGAGCGAGGAGACGAGCAACATCCTCCGTCGCAATGATTCCATCCTCCCTCAGCATCTCCGCCACCTCCCTTCCCAACAGCGGCTTCTCCATCGCTCGGCAATGTTGCAACAAGATACGATACGTGTTCAAGTTGGGGCGAGGCGACGTTCTATCCTTGCTTCCTTTCTCTCGCATCTCTCTCAGCAACTGCACCGCTGACTCTAACTTGTCATCCAATGCCAAGTAATGCATCAACGAATGATACATCTTCAAAGTCATAGAGAGTCCCTTCGTTTCCTCCATGTGCCCCACCGTGCGCATGACCCCTTCCAAGTCCCGATGCAGGAGGTACTGGTTGAGAATGGGCTCGAAGCATTGCGCGGTGGGGACGAGGCCGTGCCGTTCCTCCATTTCTTCCAAGACTTGGAGGCATTGGTTCAACTTGTTGTTTGTCGCTAATGCTTCAATATAGAGTCGAAAGATGGGAAGATCAGAAGCAGTTTTTCTGGATTTTTTGTTGTTCAGGGCGAACCGTTCAAAGAGGCGGTTGATGCGAGCAAAGTGTTCTTCGTTAGTTGGGTCTAACATCTTGAGAACTGCTTCGAAGGCAGGTGCATTAATGTTATATCTGATTTGTTGGTGTTTTGTTTGTAAGAGCAATAAATAGAGAGAGAGAGAGAGAGAGAAGGAGGGAGAGAAGGGAACGAGAGAAAGAGGGAGGTGGAGAGGATAGAAAAAAAAAGTACTTTTCATCTAGCATGATTTGAAAGATGTCCAAAGACTTATCCAAGTTGCCAATCCTCACAAAGAACTTGAAGAGGCTAAGATAGAGTTCCTTATCAGGCTTCAGCCCTTGATTTCGCATCGCCGCAAACGTTTGTAATACTTTGCTCTGTAATGCAGCTTTTGCTTGTCGCGTTTCTTCGTCTTCTTCCTCCGCTTCTTCTTCTTCTTCTTCTTCGTCCTCTACTTCATCCTTTACGTCTGCTTTATTTCTTCGTATATCTTTTTCTTCTTCTTCTCCTTCAATTAGACCTTCTAAATCTTCGTTTTCTTCGTCTTCCTCTTCTTCTTCTTCCTCAGCTTCGTCAAACATAAAATCGGATTCACCTTCTTCTTCTCCAAGTGATTGTTTCCTTACAGTTGATGGAGATGATCCAAATAGTTTTGACACTTTGGCTGCCAAAGAGCGAAAGAGAATAGAGTAGGTTGATTTGGTAGGAACCACTCCTTCTTTCGGCATCTCCTCCAAAACTTGAAAAGCACGATCCACTTCTTCCACAGCAACACATATCTGAATCAACGATGAGTACAGAATTGCATTCGGTTTGATGATATGACTTGGCGTGTCTCTACTGGCATCTTCTTGTTGCTCTTTCTTTTCGTCTTCAAACGTTTCCATATTGTCTTCTTCTTCTTCTTCTTCTTCTTCTTCTTCTTCTTCCTCCTTTCCAAACTCTTTGTCGAGTTCGCTTTGTAGAGCCTCTTTAACCGTAACGTCGTGTCGCTCTCTTTGGTGTTCGTCATCAACAACAAAAGAATCGGCTTTGTTGAACCATGCAGAAGGATCTTTCATCAGTTCCAACACAGAGAACGCTCTCTCTACATGTTTGCCTCGCCAGCAACTGGATATCAACGAGGCAAAAGTGATGACGTTGGGCTTGACTCCCGCTTGCTTCATCATGTCTAAAACTTGAAAAGCAGAGTCGCTGTCTCCTCGTTTGGCGCAGACGTTGATCAAGCAATTGAAGGTGACGACGTCAGGAGAGACTACACCTTCCATTGTCATTCGGTGGAAGAAGGAGAAGGCTTTTTCCACTTGGCCCCCAGCTGCACAAACGTCGATCAGTGAGTTGTACGTGACAATGTTCGGAGAGACTCTGTAGTTCTCTGGAGGCTTCTATAGGAGTGGCATTTGTTAGTTGGTTTAAGAGAATATCAGCACAGACGTCGGAAGAGAGAGAGAGAGAGAGAGAGAGAGAGAGAGAGAGAGCGAGCGAGGATTGAAAAGAAAGAAACCAAGGATTCGTCATTCGGTTTGGCAGCCTTGGCCTTCTTGTATTGATGATACTCCACATAGTACCTCCTGGTCTGCTCATGCATTTTGTCCAACAGGACAGTGGCACGCGTGACATCTCCCGACCACTTGCAAGCATGAATAAGAGCATTGTAGGTGTGCAAAGAGGGACGCAGCCTCTCTCCCTCCATCACTTTATACAAGAAGAACGCTCCTCGAATGTCTTTCGATCGCTTACTCTTGTCCTTGTGGCTCTCAGCGTTGTTGCCAGTATGGTAAACGTTGTTGGCGTTGACACAGGCACGAATGGCATAAGTCAGGGCGTGCGCCGTTGGCTTCAGATCGCACCGCTGCATCTTCCTCAGTAGCTGGAAGCAGAGCTGCGCCTTGTTGTGACGGCCTAGCTGGCAGAGCAGCTCGTTGAACTGCTGCGCCCAACGCTCCTTCTCGCGGTGGAGCTCCTCCTGGACGGTCTGTTGCACCAGCTGAAGGTCCGCCCTGCTGCCTCCTCTCTTCCACCTCTTCTCTATGATGTGCTCCGCCTGATTGCGGGTCAACTGCTTCTCCCTCTTGCGCTCGTCCTCGTCCCTCTCCTCCTTCTCCTCAGCCTTTCCCTTCTTTTGAAGAATAGAAGCAAGCTGGTCCTTCTGAAGCTGAGCGCGTTTCTGACGGGTCAACTTGCGAGCGAGTGCCTCCTGTTGGCCCACAATGTCCCTGCGGAGGACATACGGCAACAGCTTGAAGGCCCTCTCCGCGATGGTGCGGAGATCATTTTGTGTCGACGCAGCGTCGCCCGCAGCGGAGAGGCAGTCTCGTAGCAGGGCGGCAAGGTCCAACGGTTCGATGGAGGAGCGGAGCGACTCCAGACGTTCCAAACGACGGATGAGGTCCTTGCGCGTGTCCTCTTTTTTGCCAACAGGATTAGCTCTTGTCCTGTTCTTCTGCTTCGGATGGGTCGTTGAGGTGGTTATCGGTTGAGAAGAGTAGAGTGAAGAAGGAAAAGAAGAAGCAGCAACAAACAAGGAGTGCGCAGCCAAACGTCTCTGATGTTGGCCAAAGAACGAAGGTGTGAAAGAAGCCCCTGGAGTGAAGTTCTTCTTGAGATGATAAAGAATATACCGCCGTTGTGCGAAAAGATGGGTTGGCGGGGGTGGAGTGAGGGAAGAAGAAACCGCTTTGTTGGCTCTTTCGAGGTGGAGGCTCCACCGAGCGCCGAGCGAAGCAGAGCTGCTTCTCACTCCGCCGTAACAAGCTCTCAGCATCTCTCTCTCTTTTTCCTTGCTCTACTTATTCTTGTAGATACTCCACGTCGTCACGATTTTCACATACCAAACATTTTATGCATTGCTTACTTACGTCACTAACGGAATGATGAGAATTTTTGGTATGTAAAATATTTGACGACGAGAGAAAGGAGAAGAGAGAAGAGAGGAGAGAGAGCGCAGAGCAGAGAGCAGAGAGCAGAGAGAGAGAAGAAAGCTAATACAAAGAGTGATGAACGAGAATGCAACAACAAAAGAAAGGAGCACCACCCAAAGAACAATTCTCTGTCGCAACAACCAAGAGTATTTTTTGTTTAGGTGTAATAGTGTCTCCAATACATGCCATCTCTCCAAGTAAACCAGGACGAGAAAGTCGAAGAGGAAGATGACAGTGAGCTCGAGTACCACGATTGCAAGCCCGTGCCGCTTCCTCCTCCTCCCACCACGCACCAAACAAACCACAACGCCAAGAAAACGGCGATCATCACCGTCCAATGCATCGCGTTGCTTTGCGCCTTGGCTTGTTGTGCTCTTCTTCGTGCCGCTCTTCTTTGTCGCATCGCTCTTCTTCGCAGCAGTTTTTGTTTGGCTAATTCCAAGACTTCTCTCTCGGCTCTCTTTCTTGGGTCCTCTTCTTCGAGTCTTTCTTTTTCTGTGTTTGCTTGCTGCTGGGCTTGTTGAAGAAGACAAAGAGAAGAGGAATGGAGAGAGTCGAGTTGATGTTTGATGCGTTCCCATTGTTGAAGCAGTGCTTCGTTTTGTTGGTCGATCTGAGCCAATAGTTCTTGTTCTGCTTTTGCTTTTTGTTCTGCCTCTTTTGCTCGTTGTTCTTCTTCGTCGATCTTCTTTTGTTGCGCTTCTTTGTCTATTCTTTCTTGTTCCTCCTTTTGTTGTTTTTCCTTTTCTTCTTTTCTGATTTCTTCTTCGTCTCTATCTGTAGTTTGCTTTATCTCTTCTTTTGTTTCGCTGTCTGCTTTCTTTTTTTGTTCCTCTTCTTGTTGCTGTTTCTCTGCATCGATTTCGTTCTCGTCCTCTTTCTCGTCCTCTTGCTCTTTTTCGTCTTCTTTCTCGTCTTCCATCTCTTCTTTGCTCGTTATTTCTTGCTCACTCGTTCGTTTCTCTTCCTCTTTCTTGCTCTTTTCTTCTCCATGTTCGCCTTCTTCCAACTTATCCCAACCAACATTCATTAGTGCTTCTGGAGTGTCAAACAACATTGCTGTGTTCATTATATCTACTTGTGCTTCTTGTGTTTCTTCTTCGCTTTCCGTTGTTGTCTCGATTCCTTCCTTCTCTTCTTCTTTATCTTTTTCTTTTCCTTTTCCTTCGTCTTCTTCTTCTGTTGAAGGAAAGATGTGGAGTATCTTCTCTTCTTTGCGTGGTCGTTTGGAACTGACATCTTCTTCACCGTTTTGTTCTGCTTTTCCAAGTTCTTGTCCTTCTTTGCTTCTTTTCGCAGTTACTATCTCTTCTTCAATTTGTTGTTCTCGCTTTGGTGCTAGTTCTTCTTCTTTTTTGTTCACTTTTTGAAGTACCATTTGCGCCGTTCTTCTGCGAACATCTTTGATCAATTGCTCCAAACGCATCATCTCCAATTCTGTCTCTTTCTTCAATATCGTTTCCATCTTTCTTTCTCTTTCTACTTCTCGTCTGTCTTTTCCGCTTTGTTCTTGTGCGTGCCGTGAAGATGAATTCCTTTTTTTGTTGTTATTGATGATTTTAAGTTGAGCTTGTTTATCGTTCAACCAGTTGATAACATGTTTGCCTTCGCCGTCAAACAGAGAGAGATCGACTCGGTTGTTCGTTTCGCATTCCTTCAACAACTTTTCCATGCACACCAGCCACGTAGAAGAAGGAAGAACAATGGCGTTAAACAACTCGTCAATGGTTTGCATCACCTCTTCGCCCCATTCTTTCCATTTGTCTTCGTCGTCGTCGTCGTCGTCGTCTTCGCTTTCTTCACTTGCCTCTCCTTCATTTAAAGCTTTTTCCATTTGAGCAACCTTAGCTCGATAACGTTCGAGTTCATCTTCCACTGAATTGCTGTTGCTGTTGTTACCGGAAATCGAAGAAGATGATGCTTCTATAAACTCGAATTCTGACGTTTCTTGATCCGCTTGTTGTTCCTTCCTCTTCCATGCCAAATAGGCATCAAATAATTCTTTCCTGTCCCTCTCTTCTTCGATTTCTTCATTTGTTTCCGCTTTCTTCTCGTTCGACAATAATAGCAGCTGTCGCAAATTTCGAAACCCATTCATCGTTAGTTGGTTGTTGTTTACGTTCTTTAGACTTGCTTGCAGTCCCCAATGCAATGCCGTCTTCTTACTCGCTTTGTCTGATGGACGATTCAACGAAGCTCCTTGTTGTAGCAGTCGTTCAATACTATCCAACTGTGGAAATAAACTTTGGAGACGGGAACGTTTGCTTCGTGGTGAGACTGCTCTTCTCCATCCGTTATTGGATTCTTCCTTGTTTGGTTTGTTCTTCCGCATCCTCTTCTTTCTTCGTTCTTTCACTGTTTCTTGAATCGCTTCTAAACGACTCTGCACGGCATCCACGGATTTCGTTCTGTTGTACCAATTGTTCACCACTTCGTCCACTGCTTCTTCGACGTTATTGCCGCCTTCCTTCTTCCTTTTCTTCGTCTGCAATTGCTCTCTTTTTTCTCCATCACTTGACGAATTGGAGAGGAAGAAAAGGCCGCCATGACCGCTGCACGCCGCTATCACTGCAAGCATTAACGGAGTTTTTCCTTCTTTGTCCATCTTCTCCACACTTGTTTGTTGTGGTTGTTTCGCATCGTGCATCAACGTGATAAGATGGTCAGTGCATTGTTGATGGCCTCCCAACGCAGCGTAGTGCAACGGCGACCACCCTTTGTCATCTAAAAATTCTTCCTCCCCATTGTTGTTACTGTTGTTGATGAGTATGTCTATAATGTCGCTGTGACCTCCCGCCGCTGCCATGTGAATTGGCAAACGACCCTCCAAATCTCTCCTCTTCCACAAATCCACTGTTGTTGGCGTTAGATCAAACGTAGGAGAAGCGATAGGAGAAGAAGCATGTTCTTTCTTGGCGTAAGCGAGCAATTGTTCTACGCAATGGGTATGCCCGCCAAAACATGCCAAATGCAACGCCGTTCTTCCTTTCAAGTCTTTGGCTGTCAATTCTGCTCCGCTTTTATCCTCCTCCAACAACAGCCGCAAACATTTTTCTTGTCCGTGGTAAGCGGCCCAATGAAGAGGAGTTCGTCCCATTCCATCTCTGACATCCACTCCATGTCCTCTCGTTTGGGCTTTTGTCCACGATGAAGATGATGAGCCTTCTTTTTGGCTTTGGAGAAGAGGTTCCATCAACAATCGAAGAACTTCGTGATGACCTCTCATCGCAGCCACATGAAGCGGGGTGGCTTTCGTGACGTTGTCCGCAGCACGAATTGCAGACGCCCTCAATTGTTGTTGTTCGTTGGCAACAGTGTTGCTCAAGGCGGGACGGTCGGCGTATGCGTCGAGTAAAAGTTTAGTGACTTCGGAGTTACCCAACCATGCTGCTCGATGGAGGGCCGTCCTGCCAAACCGGTCGCGAGCATCCAGAGCGATTCCCTTTTGGATTAGCAAAGCAATCACTCTTCTTGGGTCAACAATAGGAGAGTCATCATCATCGTTGTGACTCTCTTCTTCAATTTCTGCCTCTTTATCATTGGACCTTCTTTTGCTTCCTTCTGTTGTTGTTCCTCTTTTGGATTTGTTCTGTAGCGACGCGAAGCTTTCAACAGCGTAATGAAGGGAATTTCTGCCTTGCTTGTCCAGCTGATTTAGGATAGAGTCGGTGGATTCTCCAGGACGAGGTGCTTGAAGTAGAGATGTTAAGGTGTCGATGTGCCCTTTGAGAACAGCCAGCTGAAATGGTGTTCTGCCTGCAGAATCCTCACAATCCAATCTTGCTCCTTACAGGGCAAACCAAATATAAAACGATTAATACAAGAGGGAGAAGGAGAGAGAGAGAGAGAGAGAATACCTTTGTCCAATAAAAAACAAGCAAATGGTTCTCGATCGCTCAAGCATGCCAAATGAAGGGGGGTAAAACCTCCAAAGGAGTCCACAGGGTTCAGCATCGCTCCATTTTCTACTAAAATACGACCCGCTGGTTCCACTTTCCCTGCTTGAGCTGCCAAATGCAACGCAGTTCTGCCTTTGCGATCGATGGCTCGAAGCATCTCCTCTTTCAACGAACTGCTGTTGCGATTGTTGCTTCTCGTTTTAATATTTTTGTCTTTAGCAAAGTCCAACAACAGCCGCATTACTCCCGCGGCCCCAGTTTCATCATCCGAGGAGGATGAGGGTGAAGGCGGAGAGGCCGAAGACGCTGTGGCGAGATGAAGAGGAGTTCTGCCGTCCTTGTCTCGGTCCAACAGTACCTCCAATCCAACGCTCTCTTTCTGTTTAGCTGCAAATGAAGTGTCCCTGGTTTGACCTCGAATGAGGGTCAAAAGCTGTTCCAAACAGGAGAGATGACCGCCTCTACAGACTTCATGAAATACAGTTCTTCCTCGATTGTCCTTCTGATACAGTCCTTTCTCTAACTCCGGATAGTTTCCTTCTACAACGCCGAAGTCCTTATGATTGTTAACGCTTTCATCGTCATCTTCTTCTCCGTTCTCGTCGTTGCCGTAGATTCCCAAGTCATCGCCATCATCCAACAACCAAGAATGCGTTTTCAGCTCTTCTAAACAAAACATGAGACACTCGCGATGTCCTCTTCGAGCAACCAAATGCAGTGCGGTCGAGCCCTGTCGATTCAACTGACGAACTATGGAGGAGCGAAGAAAAGGAGAGGAAGGAGAACCGTTTTCGGATTGTTGAGGTTGTTGTTCCAAAATGTATTCTACGTGTCGAGTCCAATCGGTGCAAAGCTCCTTGAGCGTGTCCAAATGACCGTTGGCTGCTGCCAGATGGACCGCTGTGTCTTGGTTGGCATTGAGCGCTTGCAAAAACGCAAAGTCTCTCGTGGCCTTCAGCAGCGCCACCACGCACTTGGTGTAGCCATGAAAGGAAGCCACGTGAAGACAGGTGTTGTGTTGCTGGTAGTCGGAGAGAGCGTGATCCACGCCGTATTTCAGAAGGAGGGCTACTGATTTGGCGTTGTTGCGGAAGCAAGCCCAGTGTAGGCAGGTCCAGCCTCGATCGTCTTGCACGTTGAGGAGATTTGGGAATTGCAGCTGAATGCCAGAAAGCAGAAGTTCCAGACAGGCCTTTCCTTCAGAGTCTGAATAATTGATGGGAGACTCGTTAGAGACAGGAGGAAAAGGAACGAACGAGAATAGAGAAGAAAGAAGAAGGCAGAAGACAGAAAGAAGTTAGTACGTGTTCCAGCAGCTGCAGAGTGAAGTACAGTGCGGCCATGCTTGTCCACCAAGTCAAGCTCGACAAAACACTCGGCCACAAGCGAATCCACGCATGTCCGCCTAGAATTGAGACAAGCAAGATGCAAGGCAGTGGCACCATTTCGGTCCTGCGCATTCACATCACACTTGTACTGATGCAATAAGAGAAGGACTTCTGTGTGGCCGCAAGCAGCAGCCCAATGGAAGGGCGTTCTTCCCTCCAAGTCTCGTGAGTCAATGCCTCCCCCCTCTTTTGAACTCTCATCATCATCCTCGTCATCATAAGCGTCGTCGTCTTCCTCTTTGCGATCCTGTTCGATACAAGAGAGCAGCCACTCTGCTATGCCCACCGCACCGAGCTCTGCCGCCATCGACAGAGCAGAGCGCCCCTCGATGTCCTTCTTCACGACATTGGCTCCCAAGTTGATGAGCTCCTCCACGCATCGCTCGTGTTTGTTAAGTGTGGCCAAATGGAGAGCACCTCGTTTTTGGTTGTCCGTTTGTAGGAGAACGGAAATGTCTTCGTCCAGCATTATTGAGAGGAGATGCCAGTGGCCATACATGCTCGCAAAGTGCAGACCTGTTCTTCCCATTTTGTCCTTCTTCAATAGATCGGCATCCATCTCTACACAAACACAAAACCATAACTGCATTAGCAAGAGAGGAGGAAAGAGAGAGAGAGAGAGAGAGAGAGAGAGAGGAAGCGAGAAGAGAAAAGATCGATCGAGGTACCAAGAAGCAACTCTAAGCATTCTTTGTGGCCATTGGCGCAGGCAGCATGAAGGGCCGTCCGGCCCAATGGATCCGTGCTGTTGACGTCAAAGGTTGGCGCCTTGTCCAAAATGATGATAGCGATTTCGTGGTGGCCGTTGCAGCAGGCAGCAAACAAGGGAGTGACCTGCTCGTATGCTTGAAAGGCAAGCTCTTCGTCCTGCTCCAGCAGCTCCAAACAGCGCTGCTCATCTCCTTGCAAAGCAGCTGCCACCAAGGGCTGATGCTCTTCGCAAATCTCCGCATTTAAATCAATGAAAATCCCTTTTTTTCAGTGTTGATGGTTTTCACGATGAGATGGAGTGGCCAAGATTTTTTTCAGTGGAGAATAGGATGAGCGTTGGAGCGTACCTGTTTCGCCATAGTCCATCGTTAGCGATGTCTGTCGATCACCGCTCCTTCTTCTTCCAATCAAAACTCGAAGATGAGAGCGGAAAGCTCCGAAAAGTCGTTACTGCTACTTTTTTTTTGCGGAAAACTTTTCCAACGGTCAACCACAATTTCCTCTCTCTCCTCTCTTGCTCTACTCAACAGCGAATTCCACGCTTGGTTGGTGTAGCCAAAAGGGCGGGCCAGATAGTCCGGGTAAAAGCGCACTCGATTTGGCGGGAAAACCCAACCTCCCCTTGTTCCTCTTCACGCGTGTCGTCTTTTCTTTTTCTTTCTTTTTCTTTTAATATTTTTGTATTTTTTATTGTGGCACATTCGGAGATACCCCTCAGGTCGTGACGGTTTAGAGTTCGTTATTTTGCTGACGTGTTAAAGTGTACGTCGACAAATATGCCACACACATTCCCATATTTTTGTCGACTATTGTCGACAGCTGAGGAATCGGGCGACGGGCGTGCCGTGAAGGGCGACCTCCAGCTCGGTCCGTGAGACCAGCAGGCCGAGGTGGCTGGTGTGGGTGGGCTCCAGCAGTCCACACGAGACCAACGCGGAGCAGAGGTAGTTGAAGGTGGAGATGTCCTTTGGCACGGACATCTGCTCTGCCACCAGGCGATAGGGTTTATGAAGCTGCATTCATTCCACAAAGAAAAGAGCAAAAATAAGTAAGATTCAGAGAGAGAGAGAGAGAGAGAGAGAGAGAGAGAGAGAAAGAAGAAGAAGAAGAAGAAGAAAAGGCGTCAACGTACATCGGTCTGGAGAATAGGCATCTTGCCTTCTTCCTGACACTGCAAACAAGTCACCAACAATAACTGTTGTTGCGCTGGCAAAGTCCGAATGAGCTGCACTCTCTTATTGCCATAGTTGCTTCCGTTAATCGCCTCAAACATATGTTCTATAGAAACCATCGGTATCTTCTTTTGTTGATTCATTGACGTAACAGATTTCTCGTCAGCATCCTTACTGCTTACGTCTTGACTCTGCCATTGCTTTTTGATGTCGGCCATTGCAATGTCAATAGCCTCGTTGCAAAGGTCAAAGGCAAAACGGAGGTCTCCGCGAGAACCGGCCACATGGTTGGTGCAGAGGTCCAAGGCAGCGTCAGCAAAAATGTTGGGAGCTTTGCGCTGGATGACGCTCCGTAGTTGACCAGCCGAGTAAGGGCCAAAAGAGAGCTGCTCAATGTTGTTTGCTGTTCATTTTAAGTTATTCAAAAGAAAACGAAACTAATAAAGAGAAAAGATTAATCGAGTTGAAGTATAATACCATAACGATGAGCAGCAAGATTTGGAAGGAGCTCTTTTAAGCTCAAAGCGTTGGCAATGCCAATGAGGATCAAGGAAGATCCGGCGTGTGTTGTAAACTCAAACAGAGTGTAAAGAAGCTCGTGAAAGCCTTTAAGCTTGGCCAAAGAGTCAAGCTCGTCGATGATAAGAACACTTAGACACAAAGTCAGTGAAAGAGCAACAAATAAGAAGAAAAGAGCATAGAAGAGAACGAGAGAACAAGAGCACAGAACGAGCGGAGGAGAAAACGTACGTATGTTGGTCATTAGAAGGATTGAGAAGGAGCTTATCCAGCCCAAGATTTTTGTTTTCCTTTTGCCCAAACTTTTCAAAGATGACCGAACAGATGTCGGTCGTCGATTGTATCTGCATTCCGTTTACTTGGATGACTAGGGAGGCATACAAAAGGCCCGTTAGAGGGAGAGTGAGACTCAGAAAGAGGGAGAGATGTGTGTGTGAGAGAGAGAGAACGTAGAAGAGAGGAAAGACAATACAAACCTTTGGAATGGAGCTCCTGGCTGTGCTCCCAACTTTGCATATATCTAACAACACACTGCAGAGACGCCGTCTTGCCCGTTCCTGGCATTCCCGAAATATACATCGCACCGCCTGAACTCTCTTCCTTCTCTCGCGTCTTCTTCCGTTGCAAGACACACCGCTGCCAAAAGGCAATGATCCTGTTTTGCTCCTCCTGTCTCTCGTGAATGGCCGAGGAAGACTTGTCTCCTTTGCTCATGGCTCGCTGTGCATCGCTAAAGCGTTCCTCCACTTTGGCCCACTGCTGTGGCTCCAGAGGTTCATCGTTCCACGGATAGTTGAAGTCATTGAGGAGGAGAGAGAGCTCCGCCTCATTCATGGTGTGTTGGCGGTAGAGAAAGGCGTTGGGGTTAAAGGAGACTTGGGTCTTGGCGTTGTTGGGCCGATATTCTGTATGAACACAAAGTTAGAGAGAAAGGAGCAACGAAAAAAAGAAGAAGCCAAGAAACCTACCCATCGGCTTCTTAGGCAGATCTCTACGTTTTTCCCGCTCTTTCTGTTTGTTCATTTCTTGGCACAAAAGCTGCGCCTCTTTGCTTCTCAGCTTGCTTGTAACTGCCAGCTGGCTGTCCGTGCATGTGTTGCTGCGTAGCAGTCTCCTGGGGGTGGTGGCGGAAGTGGAGGCAGCTCTTTTTGGAGTTGTTGATGGAGAGGAGAAGTCCAGTTGCTTTGGTTGCTTGGGTTCTCGCTTCACGAAGCGTCTCTTCCGATCGACATTATTTTCAGAGGCAGCAACGCCTTTTGTGGCAGCGTTGCTCTTCGTCCTCTTTGTCGTTGGCGGTGTCGTTGTGGGAGAGGTCAAGTCCAGTTTCTTCGGCTTCGCTTTTCCTCTTTGTTGCGACCTTCGATCGATCCTGCTTTCGGAGGCAGGGCTGTTTTGCAAGGAGTTGCGCGTCCTCCTCGGCGGGGAGATCAACCCGCCCTTCCGTTCGCGCGCTTCCGCGCGCCGCTGAAGCTTCTCCGCCTCCTTCTGCAGCGCCAGCACTTCCCTGGATTTCTTTTTGGGCATGCTTTTTTTTTTGTTGTGGGCTTGGGATCGCGTCTCTCTCTCTCTCTCTCTCTCTCTCTCTCTCTCTCTCTCTCTCTCTGCGTCTCGTCTCTGTTTTGTCCCTACATCAACGGCCAGCGCAACGAGACGGAAAAATTGGCGGGAAACTAGCCACTCATGTCGACATGAAAACTTATGGGAACGGAAATTCCCAAACATTCCTTTTCTCGTAAAATGTTACACACATTTTTGCTTTGTTTAGGGTTGTGGAATGCGCATGCTTTTAATTCTCGGCATTCCAAAAATTCTTATCGATAGCAAAAAAAAACAAGAGATGAAAGATCAGAAGCTCATCCCTCCCTTTCGATTTTCCATAGTGGAGGAGGGCGTTTACAGAGGGGCCTATCCCACCAAACGCAACATGCGTTTTCTCAAGAGGTTTTAATCCATCTCACCATTCGCGTTGTTTTCTGTTTTTTTCGTTGACGTTGTGTCTTGTAAATCATGTCGTAACACCTCCTCTCCTGTTTTTCAGGCTGAAGTTGAGAACTCTCATCTCCCTCATCAAAGAGGAGAGCGAAGAGATCAGTCGTTTCTGTCAAGAACAACACATCCGACACATTCACCACCGCGTGGGTCGCTCCAAAGATGAGATCAACACTCCCCCCAAACTCGTCACAGAAATTTTAGAGGTAGCGACATAGCTGTTGCGTTCCATTGCTCCTTTTTTTTTCATGATAACCGACCATTTGCCTTCTGCTCTCTCTCTCTCTCTCTCTCTCTCTCTCTCTCCCTTCTCGGTACCTCTCTCTTCAAAAGACGTTAATAGATCCGCGCAACCTACCGGTCTACATTCACGGCTTCGATGGCGCTAATGTCACCGGTGTGGTCGTCATGTGCCTTCGTAAACTCCAAAACTGGAACCTTTCCGTGACCTTCACCGAGTTCACACGGTACGGCACAACGAGAAGCAAACACGATGAATGAGAAGAGAGAGAGAAGGGAAGAGAGAGAGAGAGAGAGAGAGAGAGAGAGAGAGAGGATGGAAGGGAAGAAAGTCTCTTTCTTAAAAACTAGTTTTTTTTTAAAGGTTCACGAGAGGCAATTCCATCTCGTCTATCGAATCCGAGTTCGTGGAGACCTTCAAGACGGAGATCAAAGTGCCTCCGGTTATTCCTCATTGGCTCTGGCAAGGACGGCGCAACGTGCGCCATCCCAGCATGAGACTTCGGCTCTTAAAAGACAACAACAACAATCACAATGTTGCTGGAGGAGAAGCACATCAACAACCATATAACGTAGATGGAGGAACGATTATAACCACATCAACAACGATAACTGTCACAACAACGAACGAGAGTGATCCAACCGACAGCAATGAAACTGCTCCTTCTTCGTCTTTCATGTCTTCTTCTGCTTTTGAAGAAGAGCAACTTCATCAACAAAGGCAACAACATCAGCAACGATCCCCTGACCTTCGGGTTTCATGGGAAGGTCCTTCTTCTTCTTTCCAAAGGCCTGTGGAACATGAAACATCTCTCCTTTCTCCCCCTCGTTCCAGCTCACCTATGTCACCTATTCCGGCAGATACCCTAAGAAGAGACAACAACAACACTCATGATGATGACAGCAGCATCGACAGCAGTAATAACGATAGTTTTCAAGAAGAGAAAGAAGCGAGTGGAGATGGATGGGTCGATGTGGATATCTCGGATGCGCAGTGGGATGATTCCAGGGACTTGGATGCATTGGCCTTGGAGCTGGGACCTTCGGGAAGATGGGTAACAAAGGCGTCCTCTCTCCTCTGCTCTTCTTCGTTCTCTCTGTTCTCCCTTTCTCGGTCTCTCCGTAGTCCTCTTCTCTTCATTCGTTCTCTTCTTTTTCTCACGTGTTTTTTTGGGCAACGTTAGAAACGAAGAAGCAACATCCCGTGGTAAACTCACGACGGCACATGAGAACAGGATGCCCTTTTTTATTTCCGTCTGTCTCCTCTGTCTTCTTCCCTTTGTTGCAACTAAATCTCTTTTTTTTAAACGTCTTGGTCTTTTTTTATGTTTATACATTTTGTATTTTTTATTTTCGTTTTTACTGTTTTATGTTTTTGTTTTTGTTTTTTTCCTTCACTACCCTCTTTCTCTCTTTCTTTCTTGTCGTTTTCTTTCTTTGTTTCTTTGTTTTTGTTTCTTTCTTTCCTTCCTTCTTTATTGTTGTTTCTCTCTCGTTCTTTCTTTATATCTCTTTTTTTTTTGTTCTGCTATTCGTTTTTTTATTTTTTATTTTTTATTTTTTATTTTTTATTTTTTATTTTTTATTTTTTATTTTTTTGTTTTATTTTTAATTTTTTTTTGTTTAATTTTTTAATTTTTAATTTTTATTTTTTATTTTTTATTTTTTATTTTTTTGTTTTATTTTTTATTTTATTCATTATTTATTTGTTTATCCATCGCTACTCTTTTTCTATCCTCTCTCTCTCTCTCTCTCTCTCTCTCTCTCTCTCTCTCTCTTTCATTTCATTTTTTTTGGGGTTCCGCTACGTTTTTTATAACATATTTTTCCATCCATCCATCTGCTGCTACTCTTTTTCATTCATTCATTCATTCATTTTTGGGGTTCCGCTACTTTTTTTTTTTGGTTAACGAAAGCAGACGAAAGCAAACCGGAGCGGAGCGAAAGCAGAAGAGGCACGCGAAGGAGGAGGAGGAGGAGAAGAGGATGATGGACGATACCATGACGGAGCGGTTCATAGTCTCTGCGGAGAGCTCGAGGAGCTGTCTTGTGGATGGTGCCTTGCTCCTTGTTTTTTTTTTCATGCAATGGATCTTGTTTCGTCTTACCTATGGTTCTTCTTGTTCGCACATCAGTTGAGGTTTGCTTGTCAGCAGCTGGCGTTCAAACGAAGAAGAAAGTCTACCACCGAGTAGTGCATCTCCTTCAACAAAAGTACTCTCTCTGTCTTTCTCTCTATCTCTCTCTCTCTCTCTGCTCTTCTCTGTCTTGTGCTTCATTATTTTGCATGTCTCTCTGTTGTCGTTTTGTCCTGTTCAGAGGTATTATATTGTATGAGAACGGTATGGCCCCTTCTTCAGCTTCTCCCATGCCGCCTGTTGCTTCGTTGCCAACTACCTTCATAACGGATGGAAGCGGGTGTCTTATGGTGGATTTCTCGGAGGATGGCTTCCTATCTTCCAACGTTGAATATATAGCCATATGCAGTTCATTTGGTTAGTTGCTCTTCTTCATGTTCTTGTTCTTGTTCTTCTTCTTCATGTTCTTGTTCTTGTTCTTCTTCTTCTTCTTCTTCACGTTCTGCTTTTCCTTCTCGTTCTGCATTTCTTCTTCTGCGTCTTACAGTTTTCCGGTTCTGGCAGAGATCACGAGACCGCTAAGTTTGTCAGGATTAGATCCAAGAGGAGTGCGTTTCCATCTCTTTCATCTTCAGGACGGCGGAAACGAGGCTGAGGACGTCGACAACCATGGAGCACATGAAGATGCTACCTCTCGTTATCAACAATGGTAACATCTTACCTGCTCTTGCGTCTTTGAAAACAAGTTTATCGTCTTTTAAAAACAAAACCAGGATCCTTCCTTGTCGCGACTTTGATAGGATGTGGGAAAGGTATAGCCATAGCTCGCCTTTGCTCTTTGAACATACTCACATGCATATTGTGTGCTCTCACGCAGTCTCGTCTTTGACGACGGAATCAAAGGACGATTGTTGAGTTATATCGAGACAGGTGCAACCCTTTTCCTTCAAGTGTACGACACCATTCTAATGCTATTGTTTCTGTGATAAAGGCTTATTATTTGCGGATAAAGCAGTCAATACCCAACTTATTTCGTGGAATCGGTATTATTACTTTTGTTTTGCTTCGTGCTTAAATTTCTATCGTTTGCTGATGTCCTTTCTTTGCGTTCTTCCATAACAACAGGATCGTATTGCTCTATGGTTACAAACTCTCTCTCTCTCTCTCTCTCGTCTCTCTCTGTATCTAAAATGTGCTTACACATACATTCTAGGGTATGAACGTGAAACTATAGTTCTCTTTTTTTCATTTCGTTATTTACAGCCACATTTCAAGGCCACCAGGAACAGGTAAAACGTCACTGTGCAAGGCCCTCGCCCAGAAGATCGCCATTCGATTACAGCATCGCTATGACTATGGCCTTTTGATCGAATTGAATGCCCATAGGTGACTTTTCGCTTCTCTCTTTGCTTTTTTTTTCTCTTCTGCACATCCAAAAACCCATTAACAATTCTTCAGTCTATTTTCCAAATGGTTTTCCGAAAGTGGCAAAATGGTACTGCAACTCTTTGAAAAGATTCGCGACGTTACGGAAGCCAACAACGAAGCCTTTGTCTGCCTTCTCATTGACGAAGTCGAAAGCTTGACAGCAGCGAGAAGCAGAGCCATCGCCGGGAATGAGCCTTCGGACGCTGTTCGCGTCGTCAACGCTTTGCTCACCCAAATCGATCGCATCAAGCATTTGAGGAACATTGTTGTGTTGACCACTTCGAACGTTAGCAATGCTTTGGACGATGTACGTGATATTAACGTTTTTTTTTGAGTTTTTATACCATTTGTTAACTGTTTGTGTTCGAAAGGCATTTCTGGATAGGGCAGATGTGAAGCAGTATATAGGGCTGCCGGGCGTTCGTTGTCGTTATAACCTTCTCAAGTCGGCTGCCGAAGAATTGATGAGAGTTAGCATCATTTCTCCTCGAGTACAGTTGCCCTCTTTCTTCGCTTTCGTGAAAGAATGAGCAAATACTAACCTGTTTATTTTCTTTTCTGCATTCGTTTTTTTTGCTTTCTTCTATCTTTTTATTCATCAGCAAGTTTTATTGGATTATCACTCGGTTCTGCTTTTCAAACGTACCTTTTGTTTGCTTTTCAGTTTACTCTTCATTCAGTTTTGGTAATTCTTTAAAAAAAACAACAGAAGAGGAAGAAAACAAATTGACAAAGAGCAGTTTACATTTGTTACGAATTGCCTCTTTGTGCGAAGGCGTGAGCGGACGTTCCTTGCGTAAACTTCCTGTAAGTCTCTCTTTTCTGCTTCGAGGTCCCATTCATTCATTTAAAATCTTCCTCCCCTTTATTTATTTTTTTCAAACAGTTTGTTGCGCTTGCTTTGTACGTTCAGGTTAAACTTTTTCCTCCTTTTCTTCTTCTTGTTCTTCTTTTACTTCTTCTTCTTGCTTCTTCTTCTGCTTCTTTTACTCCTTCTTCCATTCTTTTTTTGTTATTAAAATATTTGTGATATTCAGCAATCGACAGCAACTTTGGCGCAGTTCCTGGATGCGGTGGAGCGAGCAATTATCGCCGAAAACAACAACAATATCAACGACGATCCATCCGCAAGAATGATAATGGACGGCTCTGCCGATAAAGAAGAATAATGAACAGGCATGTACAAGGTATTTACAATAATCATCAACAACAGGAAGATATCAACAAATAAAACAAAAAACAAACATTCAAGGAGGGGAATCGGACAACGGAAAGAACTTTGTGGACGCTTTGGAGACGACGCTCTCGCAGAGGGCCATCAACCATGACATCACGTTGTTCATCGCTCGATGCATGCCTACTATCCTCTCATCGATGTCTGTTTTTTGTTTTTGTGGCGACGTCGTTACAAAAAAACGAAACCGAAAGAGAGCAAGGTACACAGTCCAAGAGAGAGAGAGAGAGAGAAAGAAACAGAGAGGGACGGAGAGACAGAGAGAAACAGAGAGAAAAAACAGAGAGAGAGAGAGAGAGACAGAGAGAGAAAGTGGAATAGAGAACAAGGAAAAAAAAAAGAAGAGAAAGAGAGATCATACCATGTAAACCATAAGCAGCACAAACATCGGCATAATACTGTGCCAACGTCGCTCGCTTCTTCGCCTTCACGCTATTACTTCCATTCACTCCAACCAATTGCTGTTGTTGTTGTCGCTGTTGTTGCTGTAGCTCCACTTCCAATTCTCTCACTCTTCTCTCCGCAGCGAATCTTCTCTCCCTTTCCTGTCGCAACAAAGTCATCGTCTCCTCCAACTGCGCCTCCAACTCGGAGTGTCGGCCTTCTGCCTCGTGAGAGCGGCTCTCCAGGCGCAGCAACTGCTCTTTCAACGTTTGGATGAGGCGATGAAGTTGTTGAAGTTCTTCTTCTTCTGGTTCATCTTCATATTCTTCTTGTTCTTCTTCGTGTTCTTCTTCTTCGTCGTTTACACCTTTTTCTTTTCCTTTTGATGTTTCGGTTGTTCCTCGTCGTAAGCTTCTTGTTCGTGTTCGTCGTCGTCTTCTGCGTTGTCTTGTTGTCCCTTCTTCAGATTCTTCGTCTTCCTCATTCTCTTCTTCGGAATCGGATGTATAAGAAAGCAACAGCCGTTTTGCAATTGCTTCAAAAAGACCTTCCTGTTGATTTATTGTTGTGGAAAACAAAGATCAGTTTAACAAAGAGAATAAATACCAAATAGTGATGAGACACGAGTAAAAAGGAGAAAGTGAAGAGAGCGAGAGCGAGAGCGAGAGCGAGAGAGAGAAGATAAAAACAGAGAAAACTAGCAAACAAACGTACGCCATTTTGAGCTTCCATCTCAACTATCAGCTGCTTCAAACGTTCCTGCAACGAACTAGCATCTATCGCAGTCGGCGCCATAGTCCCTCCAATCAAAACGTTGTTGCTGTTACTCTCGTTATTGTTGTTTTGTCTCCAAAAAAGTATAGGGCCTATAAAGAGCTCCAGCTGACGAAGAAGCGTGCGTCGGCTCTCGTACTCCCTCTCCAGGGCTTGCACCTGTCGTGAGACCTGTTCCATCCTGGCCGCCAATGTCGTCACACAAAACGAAAACGATGAAGAAGGAGACGAAGACAAGAAAGAAGAAGAAGGAGAAGAAGACGAAGAAGAAGTAGCAGAAGAAGAAGAACAAGAAAGCGGAGAAGAAGGGGAAGAATTCGATTCCACCAAAACTCCAGTAGCCCTCTCCTCTGCACTTCTTGCCGTTGTGGTCGTTGCGGTAGAACGGAGCTGCCGCAGCCGTCCTTGAAGGCTCTGCATCTCGCTCCTGGCCCTCCTCAGCTCCGCCCTGCAGCGGTCCGCCCAGCGAAGGGCTCGCAGCACGGCGGCATGGAGGCGCGCGTCGTAGTCCTCCACCAGCTTCTCGGCCTGACGGGCTCGGGTCTGGGCGTAGGCGAGCGCCTCCACCAGGCTGGCCACCTGGCTCTCCAGGGTGGAGGAGAAGGAGGAGGTCGCGCTGTCCAATTCTTCTGCTTCTTGGTCGGACTCGTCAAAAACGGAAGAAGCAGACGCAGAAAGAAAGAGAGAAGCGGAAGCAGCAAGAGAAGGAGAGGCAGAGCGAGAAATGCTCGATGATGATTGCGGGTGATTATTGTCGACAAAGGAGAAGGAGGAGGCGCTCTCCTCTTCGGGGTCGTCCGCACCAAAGGCAGAGTAGAGCTGGTCCCACTCTTCGAGTTGGGAAGAAGAAGAAGGATCCATCATCACCAAAAAAAAAAAAAACCAAGAGGTCCTCCTCCTCTCCCCTTCTTCTCCGCCTCTTTTTCCTCTTTCTCTCTTTTTCTTTTTATTTATTTAATTTTTTTGTTTTGATTTTTTGACATTTGTTTTCTGATTGGATACGAAAACTCTGCATTATTGCTACGAAAATTCAATTTTTAATGCCGACAATCGTCTTCTTCTCCTTCTGCTTCTTCTTGTTCTTGTTCTTTTTCTCCTCCTCCTCCTCCTTCTTCTTCTTCTTCTCCTCCTGTTCTTGTTCTTGTTATGTTGCTTCTCCTTGTTCTTCTTCTTCTTCTCCTACTGTTTTTTCTTCTTCTTCTTCTTCTTCTTTGTTCTCATGTACATTTTCTTGTTTTTTCTTGTTCTTGTTATTCTTGGTCTTGTTCTGCTTCTTGTTCTTGTTCTTCTTCTTGCTGCTACCTCTGCTAGTTCGTTCCAAACCAAGGACTAAAAAGCCACCGAGCATGGTCGTACGGTTGAAGGAGCATCTCATTTCTCACGTCTCTTCGCTATCTTTCTCGTGATTGCTCCTCAACCAGGCCCTCAGATCTGCTTCATTGTACGGGAATCCGTTTGCCAATGCCCACTCCACTGCAGTCTTGGTGACCAGATGGGGTGAATGTGCGGTCATCCCAAGGACATCCATTCATCCTCAACCATGTCAGGGCCGCCAATCCTCCATGGCACGCAGCCTGATGGCACGCGTTTGCATCCCAGGGACACCCGTGGTCCTTCAACCACCTCATCAAGCGGAGGTCGCCCCTCTTCGCTGCTGTTGCAAAGGTGTGTTCGTCCCAAGGGCACCCATTCTCCTTCATCCACTTCAGCACGTACAAACGGGGGCGTTGATAGCGGATGGCAGCGGAGAAGGTGCTTTGCTGCCAAGCAAAGCCCCTCTGGCGAATCCATTGCAAGACCTCCAACTGGCCTTTTTTTGCCGCTGCCAGAAAGACCCTCTCAACGGTGTTTGCATCCCATCCAACGCTCTTTCCCAACGCCCATTGCAACACCTCCACGTGGCCCCGAGCTGCCACCAGATGCAAGTTGCAGCCATCCCAAGGGCATCCATGCTCGTGAGCCCATTGCAGCACCTGCCAGTGCCCATGGTGGGCTGCTGCCTTGCAGGTCCCGTTGTCCCAAGGGCAGTCATGCTCTCGCGCCCATCGCAAGACCTCCAAATGGCCTCCTTGTGCGGCCGCCACGCAGGTGCTCCCGTCCCAAGGGCAGCCTTGCTCTCGCGCCCATCGCAGCACTGTCAAATGTCCGTTGCTTGCTGCCGCTGCGCAGGTCTTCCCATCCCATGGGCAGCCTTGCTCTCGCAGCCATTGCAGCACCTGCAAGTGGCCCCCCTCGGCCGCGCCAGAGCAGGTCAACCTGTCCCACTCGCACCGTGTCGTTGCGCGCAGAAACCGCAGCACCTCCATGTTGCCTGCCTTTGCGGCCCAGAACAGGGGCTTGAGAGCGGAGTCAGCAGGGAGATGCGTGAGAACCCCCGGCAGCTCCTCCAGCATGTACTTCAACACGTCCACGTGCCCGTTCTGTGCGGCACGGCCGTAGGCCCTAAGGCTCCACAAATCCCCTCGCGCTCGTACCCATTGCAGCAGGGAGAGATGTCCTTCAGCCGCCGCTTCGTCAAAGGTTGAGGCCTCCCAATAAAAGCCATTGTCCATGGCCCATTGGAGCATCTCCAGGTTCCCGTTTCGTGCCGCATGACTGCACACCTGGGAGTTCCTGGCCCACTGGTAAGGGCAGCTGTGTTCTTCCTTCAGCCACTTCATTATTTGGAGCTGGCCTTGCTTGGCTGCAGCCTCGTACAAGAAGGTGCGGGAGGGACACCCGTTTTCCAGAGCCCAGCGCAGAAGTGTGGCTCTGCAGCACACCGTCTCCACGTCCAAGAGCAAGCGCAGGGGAGAGGGGCTGCAAGAGAACCATCGTTTGCAGGTCAGGGCAGCGATGGCCACCATTCCCTTGGGCAGCATCCCCAAAATGTGGCTCAGCAGCTCTGGCGGAAGACGTTCTTCTATAGCACAGCCTTGTGAGTGTCTTTCGTCCTGGCACTCCTCCGTCCTTTCTTGTTCTTGCATTATCTCTCTCTTCTTTCCCTTTCGGTCTCTTCGGTTTAAAAAGATAATTAAACAATATATGAATGCAAAAGGAGGAAACTGGGGTGGCGGCGTAAACAAAACAAAGTCTGTCCTCCAACAGTAGCGAATGGAGAGCTTACCGAAAACCCATCACCGAACATCCACCATGTCACTGCCAAATGCTCCTTCTGCTTGTGCTCTGTTCCTGTTCGTTTCTGGTGGGCATGAATCGATATCCCAAAAGTCCTTGTGCCGTCGTTAAATTGTTGGCGAACCATCGCCGAGAGGGAGAGGATCGTTACTTCACAATCTTCAAAGCCGGGGTAAAGCGTTTCAACTCCACAGCAGCGAGTCCATAATGTTGAATCACGAACGATGAACCAAGAGAGAGAATGTGAGCAATGTGACCTCACACTTGACCATTATATCAACCTAATATCTTCGATCTGTATGTTTGGCATATTATATGAAAGATCTCATCCTAATAGAAAATATCTATATGTAGGTTTATGCTACATATTATGGAATGGTGGTTAACTTTTCCATCCTACGATGGTGGATAGGTATAAATAAGCCTACGAGGCGTCGACACAAAAAATCGAACAAGAAAAGAAAGAAAATAAAAAAGATGGTGTGCAAAAAGTGCGAGAAGAAGCTCAAGCAGAACGTGATTTGTCCGGACCCTTGGAAAGAAGGCTCACGAAATGCCACCAAGTGCGTATATCTTCCCTTTTTCTCTCTCTCTCTTTCTGTGTGTGTATTCATCAAAAAAAAAACAGGGATAGGAAAGTGAACGAAAACAAGATATTGACAACGAAGCGACGCTTCAACCCGTACCAAAAGCAGTGCCGCATCTGCAAGACCACCGTCCCGCAAGAGGGTTGCAACTACTGCCAACCCTGCGCCTACAAAAAAGGTACCATCCATCTTGTTTTTTCTTCCCTCTTCTCTTCACCCTTTCGCTCACTCACTCACTCCCATCTTTCACTTTCTTTGTTTATTCTTTTTCGTGTGGCCAAAGGCGTGTGCGCCATGTGTGGCAAACAGATCCTCGACACGACCATGTACAAACAAAGCGTCAAATGATGATCTCTTCCGCTCATTCCTTCTGCTTGTCCACCACCAAAAAAAAAAACCATTCAAAAATTGTACATAAAAATAATTTCTTCTTTCTTTCTTTCTTTCTTTCTCTCTCTCTCTCTCTCTCTCTCTCTCTCAGTCTTGTCGTTTCTTTCTTTCTTTCTTTCTTTCTTTCTTTCTTTCTTTCTTTCTTTCTTTCTTTCTTTCTTTCTTTCTTTCTTTCTTTCTTTCTTTCTTGTCGTTTCTTTCTTGTCGTTTCTTTCTTTCTTTCTTGTCGTTTCTTTCTTTCTTTCTTTCTTTCTTTCTTTCTTTCTTTCTTTCTTTCTTTCTTGTCGTTTCTTAGAGGCTATTCTTGTTTGATGGCAGCACGAACTTTACCAAAGGGCTGCCCCGTCTGGCTGGGCGGGGGGTAGGGGATGGTCAGGCAGCTGATCTGCAGGTGAGCGCAGAGCTGCGAGATGACCGAAAGGACAAAGTGCAGGTACACCGCCAGAAGAAGGGAGAGCAGGGAGTAGAGAACGACCACCTCCACCTTCACCTCCGACGCGCCCTGAAGAGGGAGTTGAGCTGGAAGAAGGTGAGGGAAACGGAGGAGCAGGAGTTGGATGGAGAGGCCGAGGAGAGGGAGGAGGTGGACAGGGTTCCAGATGTTGTATTCCTCGCGCATGATGCGGGCGATGAGTATCCGATTCTAGTTTTTGTGTGAAAAAGAAATGATGAGAAAAAAAGAGAGAAGAAAGAAGAAGAAGAAGAAACAGCAGAAACAAAGAAAAAAACAAACCAAGATGTAAGAGAACATGACGCCAAGGAAGAACAGGCAGGCGGTTGTATGGGTGATCATCAGTTGCTCTTTGGAGAGGTGGAACCAGGCGGAGCAGCTGCCCACCGCTATTGTCATTGGGAGCAGCATGGAGATGGCCTTCAGCAGGCTCTTCTTTTGAAGGTAGACTATGCGGAGCACCGCCATCGTGCTTTTATTGTTTTGGTTTGGTTTGTTAGAAGAAATGAAACGAAATGATATAAAAAGCACAAGAGGACGTACTTATAGATGGACATGACGATGCCAGCCACAAAGAGAGTGGCGAGGAGAACTCTGTTCAAAGGAGCTTCAGCAGGCAACACGCCCACAAGAGAGGGAGGAAGGTTTGCTCCTAACAACTGCTCCACCGCACTTCCGACTTGAACCGGACCAGACCAAAGGCTTTGGCCTTGTTTTAGGGAGAAAAAGGATTAGAAACAGTTCCTCAACGAAGAGAGAAAGAAACGATAAGAAAGAATAAAAGAAATGTCAGCAGCAGCTAATCAGTCATTCGACAGTTTGAAGTCAAAGTGACTATATTCCTGAGTATAAACAGGAACAAAGAAAGCAGCGCTGATGTTTAGAAAAAACAATAGATTTTGCAACCTGTTTAACGCGACGAGCATGATAAAGTGCACGCAGCGCAGATAGGGATGCGTTTCACTAAAACAAAAAAAAACAAATGAAGAGAGAGCGAGAGAGAGAGAGAGAGAGAGAGAGAGAGAGAGAGAATATACCATATAAACCAGTCATGATCAAGAAAGAGGTCATCACTAATTGCCCTTCTGTGGGATTTCCGACCATTCCAAGAATGAGCTTTCCTGTGTAAAACCTGTTTCATTTTTGGATATCAGCAAACGTTGTCTCTGAGTTTGATCCCAAAGAGAAGAAATAAAGGGAGAAAACAAGTACTCTTCCCAATGCGCCATGATGAATGGCAACGCGATAGCACAAAAGATGAAGAAAGCCTCCCAACCGGTCATCCCTCCTCCATTACTCAACAAAATGCTTGCCATCTTTCAAACAAAATTGGGAACGTAAAAATCGAAGAAGAAGAATAACCAGAAGAAGAAAAAGAAGAGCAAAAATAAGAACAAGAAAGATGATCAATACGAACCACCACGAAGAGTGAATCACATCCTTATGATAGAAAATTATAGTTAGTAATATATGGTTAGTAATATTACGCGAGAGGAAGAGAGAAGAGAATAGAGAAGACAGAAAGTAAGGGTAAGGACAAACCATGATCGAAAAGCTCTCCTAGGGGTGAGGAAGTCCCAGTTCTCCGCGCTTGTCGTCCATCCACGTTATCAAAGATCTGATAGAGGTAAACGCCAAGGGCAGCATAGAAGTAGACCCAAGGTGGGCATGTGCCATTCACATTGGGACAGAAGTAGAGGATGGTAAGGCAGTTGCCCAACAGGAAGAAGAAGCCTGTCAATGTGATCTGTTTTTGTTTGGCGTTGTTGAGTAAAGAAGAGGGATGGCGGAGTGACAGGGAGGAGAAAAGAGCATCGCGAGAATTAATGAGAGGACGAGGGCAACGGAAGCAGAGTGGGAAAAAAAGAGGAGTGAAGAAAGACAAGAACGAGAAGCGACAAGAGAGAGAAAGAGAGAAGCAGAGAAAGGGTGCGAGAGGGAGAGAGGGAGAGAGAGAGAGAGAGAGAGAGAGAGAGTAGAAGAAAGAGAAGAGGAAAGAGAAGCGAGAGGAGAAAAGCGGAAACTAGAGAGGCGAGCACGCACCATATTAGGACTGTCGGTGTCGAATGAAGGCAGGCATTAAAAGCGACGGTCAGTGTAACCTTGAAAACAAAACAAGCAACGACAAACAGCAAATGAGGAAAAGGGGCACGCACGCCATCCAAATGGGAAACAGGGTCCGGCAGCACCAGTCCCAGTGTTTCTTGAGGAAGAGGTTGGCGAGGATGGACTTGTCCTCGCCCGAGTACTTGTAGTGCTTCAAGTTGTCCAGCCCTTGCTCCGAAATGTACGGCATGCTGCGGCTACTTTGTTCAACTGAAGCCTCTCTTTGTTCTTCAGTGCGTGCGAAAGTGAATCACGCAAAAAAAATAAAAATAAATAAATAAATGAATAAATCAAAAATAAATAAATCAAAAATATTGTGATAAATCAAAAAGGGGGGAGTAGCAAAGCGGATTGGGAGGTGTTCGGCAAGTAGAATTTAAGGGCGCAACTTTGCTGCTACTTGTTTTCACTACACTACACCGCGCTACGCTACACTGCACTGCTTCTACTCCGCTCCCGGTGTTTCTGGTTTTTGTGGTGTAAACGAAAAAAGAAAAAAATAAAAACCGCCAAAAAAAAAAAAAAAAGAGGAACAAAAATTATACATGAATGAATGAATGAAGGAATGAATGGAAAACGGCGGTTAAAAAAATTGAAAAATGAAAATGATAAAAATGAAAGAAAAGAGAAGAGAAGAAAAGAAAAAAGAAGGCGCCATGGATGACAGGAGTGAAAGGAAAGAAAAATTATGGAAAGAAAAATATGGAAAGAAAGAAAAAAAATTAAAAAAGAAAAAAAATGGGGGATGACAGCTCTTCGCTGACATGTTAAATGAAGAAAAAAAAAAACTCATCTGCTGTGCTATTTTCGTTCACGAATGCTGCAGAAGGGGGAGGCCGATTATGTCGACAAATATTCAAATGTCCGCGGAAAATCGGTCGTGCAGAGGATGAGCTGGCTTGCTGCAGCGATTCCTGGAAAGAGGATAAGTCGACATAAATATCTTGAAAAAAGGTAAACCGTTAAAATTCTTCATTTTTTGAAATCTGAAAAGAAAGTTTTTTACAAAGAAAAAAAAAGAAAAGAAAAGAAATCTGCCTCTCGATTTCGATTGGAACCTTTTCGATTGGTTTTTTTTGTTGTTGAAACAAACAAAAAAAAAAAGGGTACCATGGAATTGTTTTCCTCTCTCTCCTTCGCTTCCTTTACGACGACGAACTAACATGCTTTTTTAAAAAAAAAACAGATTTTAAAAAAAACGTAGAGAGAGCCATTGTTTTTATTTTATTTATTATTTTTTTTTTTCGCTACGATGGACGACACCCAAACGTTAGACCGCTGGGAAAACGCACTGCGGCACTTGACCGAGTCTCGCAACGCCATTGCTCACGCCACCAAGTTGGCGGTGGACAATGCTGCCCTCCACACAGAGCTCTTCTCTCTTCTCTATGACCGACTAGAAAGAGTACTTTTTTCTTCTCTTCTTCTTTTTTAAAGCTTTTTTTATCGTTTCTTCTTCTCCTCCTCCTCTTCCTTCTTTGCTCTCTCTCTCTCTCTCTCTCTCTCTCTCTCTCTAACCGCTTTATTTATTTTTAAATCTTAGTCTTCACACAAACGAAGAAGAGCTTTATTCTATTTACTGGACTCGATCTGTCAAACGGCACTCAAACACAAAGAACAAAAGAAACAACGACAGCTAAAACTGCGCAGCAACAGCAAAGAAAGAGAGGAGCGAGAGGAAGAGGAAGAAGAGGCAGAAAGAGTGGAAAATAATGGAGTCAACGAAGAAGAAGCAGAAAACATCAAGCTGTTGGAGGGCTTCCGTCTTTTGGTGGAACGCAACTTGGGCGGCATTATTGCCGCAATGCTCAGCGACAACAAGAAGGAGAGAATGATGCTGTTGAGTGGTGTTGGAGGAAGTAACAGCAACGACGAGGCTGCGGCCGCCGCGGCAGCTTATGATCAACAAGTGAAACACACTCGTTCTGCTGTTCAAAAGGTTTTCCTTTCTTTTCTTGCTCTCTTCTTTCCCCCTTTTTTCCTTCAGTTCTTTCCCCCCTTTTTTCTTCACTTTTCATTATTTTTATTAACAAAACAAAAAAAAAGGTGTTTGAGGTGTGGACAAAGAGAGGGGTCTTTTCAAGAGCAGCTTTGCAGAATGTTTGTCAGAGTACAGAAGGAGCTTTCTTGTATGTATTCCCCCCCTCCCCCCCTCCCCTCTCAACGCTGTCTTTCCTGTTTTTTGATTGTAACTTTTGCTCTCTCTCTCTCTCTCATTCCATAATATTTTCTCTTCAACAGGACTCAGAAATCAAATGCTGAGAAACGTAAACATCAAAGCCCAAGCGTCGAAAGTTGTCTTCGCGAAATCGAAGAGGAGCGAAAAGAGGTACAAAATCTTCCCCCCTTCTCATTTCTTTGTTTCTCCTCTCTCAAATAAGTTTTTATTCAAAAATCTAATCCTTTTTCAAAACAGCACAAACGACTAAAGTTGGAAAGGGCTTTGCGGCCGCACCTCGAAAACGGAGAATACGTTGACGAGTTTGAAGAAATGTGGGAAAGAGCTTCTCCATTGGCCCATTACGCTCGTCTCTTTCCTCCATCCTCATCTGCTTCCTCATCTCTTTCTTCTTCTTCTTCTTCTTCTTCTTTTGCTTCTTTTCCGGAACATTTTAGCAACAGCAGCAGCAACAAATCCAATCAACGAACGGTTTTTTTCTCGTTCGACAACACCAACTTTAAAGGAACAGACAATTTAGGCTCCACAACGAAAGAAAGTAAGCAAAATAGTAACACCAACAAAAGATTTCGTTCCGACAATAGCCTATCATCTTCATACGTGAACGGAGATTCCTCCTCCACCGAAAACACGCCTTCTCCTGGAGACACCACTCCGTCTCCTCTTTCTTCCGGTTCCACAAATGCCTCTTCTTCTTCTTCATCTTCCTCCTCCACTTTATCAACAAGCAACAAACCATCTTCTGTACCAACGCCCTCTCCATCCCTTTCAACTACCACCGCAACAACTTCAACTAGTAAAACAGGTTTATTACCTCTTCCTCATCCTCCGTTTGCTTCCTCCCCTCTTTCATCCAAAATGGTCTCCTCGGCTTCACTCATGTGGGGACCAACCCCACCATCGCTCCCTCTTCCTCCTTTTCTTCGTCCATTGCCGTTTCAACCGTTTGCTGCATCCGTTTCTCCGTTGAGCACTCCTTTCCCTTTCCCCCCTCAACCTTCTTTTCCGGCGGCGTTTCCGTTTCGTCCGCCGCCTTCCCTTCCCTCTTCCGTTTCGGCGGCTCTTCTTCTCAATCGAACGTTCACTGCTGCCGCTACCGCTGCTTCTTCCTCCTCAACTTCGCTTGCTTCTGCGTCTTCTTCCTCTTCTTCAACGTCTTCCTAGAATCATCACCAATGTATATCAATCGCTTTGAATCCACATAAGAAAAGAAAAGAAAAATGAAAGGAAAGCTGTAAAAAAACAATGTTATGCTTTTCGTTCTTTGTTTTAAAACAAAGATGTAAAAGAAGGAGTAAAACTCGCATACTCTCTTTCTTCCTCCTCCTCCTCTGACGCTTCCTCTTCTCCTTCTTCTCTATCGCTCGCTGCCTCGTTCAAATCCACCGCAAAGTTCCATATCTTCAGGGTGTGATCCGCCGAGGCGGTGACCAAGCGCTGCGAGGAGAACTGCAGCCAATAGATCGAGTTGATGTGTCGCTGCATGGGGTGCCCCAATTCGTAGCTCGTCGGCACTCTCCATTCCCTCTTCCCTCTTCCCTTGTTTCTTTCCTCTTTCTCTTCTTTGCTTTGAGAGGAGGAGTTGGCCCAAAAGTCTTCGGACATGAGCGAGGAGGAGGCATCGCGAGAGGTGAAGTTGAGAGGAGACCATACGCGCACGGAGTTGTCTCTCGAGCCGGTGACCAAGCGGTTGAAGTCGAATTGGAGGCTCCAAATGCGATCGCGATGGCCCACTAAAGATTGACTCTTAAAATAAGAGTTATCCCCTAAAGACAATCCACATTTGGAATTGTGGCTTTTTTCTTCTTCTTCTTCTTCGTCTTCTTTGATTTTTGTGTCTTCATCGTGTTCGTCGTTTTCGTTTTCGTTCTCGTTCTCATCATCTTCTATTTCTTCATCGTCGTTTTCTTCGGAGGAAGCGAGCAGCTTTGTCGTGGAAGAAGAGGAGGTAGGAGAGCCAGAAGGAAACATGGAAGAACGATGAGGATGAAAGAGAGGACGGTAGTGGTGATTGTGACGATTAGGATGATGATGATGATGATGATGAGAATGATGAGGTGAAGTAGCATGATGAAAAGGAGGATAAAGATAGCCAGAAGAAGAGGGGGCAGGGGGAAGAGCAACAGAGGAAGAAGGGACAGAAGAAAGAGGGGGTTTTCGTAAAGGAGAAAGCGAAGTCAAAGAAGAAAGAGAGAAGGAATTAAGAGAAGAAGGAGAAGTTCCAGCATATGGAAAAGAAGAAAGATTCGAAGACGCAGAGGATGAAGAAATATGAGAAGTCGGAGAACCAGAAGAACGATAAGCGTAATGCGAAGGAGGAGGAGAGGAACTAAAATATTCGCTCGGGGAGAAGACGGGAACAGAGACAACTGGTTGCGATGTCCTCCGTAAGTCGTAAATGTGAACGCTGAACTCTCCAGAAGGCCCATCATCTCCCGCCACGATCAACTTGTTTATGTTTCTCTTCAAGTTGAACTGCATCGCCATCACTTTTGTCAATCCTGTTTGAAAATAAGCCACACAATCACTTTCTTCTCCGCTTGAAGAAGAAGCAAGGGAAGAACGAGGAGGAACTCGTCCATCCCAAACTTTGATGCATCCATCACTCCCACCGGAGAGAATGTATCCCGATTCTTCGTCCATTTGCAGACATCGTAACGTCGAAACATCATGAAACGTTCTTATGCATTTTCCCGAAGGAGTTGAAGACGAAGATGTTGTGCTCATTTCTCCTCCTCGTTGCAAGTCCCAAAGCTTTAACGTCATATCTAAAGAACAAGAGATCAGTTGATTAGATTTCTCGTTCACTCGTATCATTTGAACAGAGTTGCCGTGAGAATCATCGTTTGTGGTAACGTTCGAGTTTGTCTGTTGAGCAGCGGTTCTGCCTGCTTTGCTCCCAAAAACAGCTCTCAGATATCGTTTTGTGTTGATGCTTTCGAATGATTGAGACCATACTTTGATCGTTCGGTCACATGAACACGTATAAAGCAATTCGTCTGTTCCACGTTCTGCTTCTTCGTCACCGCCTTCTTCTTGTTCCCGAGTTTGTTGTTTGCTCTTTTTATGCTTTTTGGTCTTGTTTGTTTTACGCCTTCTTATTTGTTGTTCATCGCGATGTTTTCTTCCCAATTGAATGCAATTAACTGCGCCGTCGTGGGCCTTCATGTCTGCGTGAAAATTTCCTGTGTCTAAGTCCCATCTTGCTAACACTCCTTTGGCATTGCCGCTCCAAAGTTGTCGCTTCTCTTCTGAGAATTGGATGCAGTAAGCTCGCCTGTCGGAGAGTAGTGTTGTCACAGAGCAATTGCCTTTCGAAATGAAGGAGAGAGCGAAGGGTTAGGAGAAGGAGAAAGAAAATGAAAATGAATAAAATGAAAATGAAAAGACAAAGAAAGAGAACAAAAGATTCTAACCTAATCGCCAGTTACGTTCAAGTTTGCACTGCTTCACAAATATCGCTCTCCATTCTTTACGTCGCGTTGGAACAACAGCCGCCATCTTTTCGCTGGACTTGTCACTCGCATTTTCTTCTCTTTCTTTCTCTTTCTCTATGTCTTTGTTCGTTTCTGTTGTTGCAGGTAGCTTATGCATTTCGCGGGATGTAGATCGTCCCCTTTTTAATCTTTTTCTTCTCTTTCTTCCACCTCCCAACAAATATTCTTTTCTTGTTGAACTTTCGCCTACATCTTCGTCGTCATCTTCGTCGTCGTCATCTTCTTCGTATTGTGAACAAACATTTTGTTGTTGTAATTCTTCCTCGTGAAGAGCTCTCTTCCCAAAATAATAGAAGCAAAGACTCCTCCTATTGTTTTTTAAATATCAAAAATAATCAGAGAGAGACAGAGAGAGAGAGAACAAGAGATAGGAGAAAGCAAACACAGAAGAGAAGGGAATACCAAAGAGAATTGTCAAGAACGAGCTGACGAAGCTGGCGATTGAGCACTGAAATGGTGAGAAGAAGTTCTTTTGGCGGCAAGAAAGAAAGAACCAGTAATATGAGTTCTGTTATAGTTGATGGTTGGTGTTTTTGTAAATGTGAGTAAAAGAAAAGAGAAGAGAAGCAACGGAGCAAAATAAAAGAGAACAAAAAGGAAACCTTTAAACAAAAGAAAAAGGAAAAACGAAAACGAACAAATAGAGAAAGAAAAAAAAGAGAATGACAAAAGCAGAGAATAACAAAAAGAAGAGAAGAGAAGAGAAAAGAAGAGAAGAGGGAACCATGAGGCAACACGCCAAGAAAGCCGCAAGTATTAGTCTCCAAATCCAAGTTGTGTTTTTGCTTTTACACCCAAACACGAAACAACCAACAAAAAAACAAAGCATTTAGAAAAGAGCAGAAAAAAACGAGAGGAGAGTGAGCGAGAGAACGAGAGAGAGAGAGAGAGAGAGTATGAGCAAGACAGCGAGACAGCGAGACAGAGAGACAGAAAGACAGAGAGACAGAGAGACAAAGACAGAGAGTGAAAAAAACAAACCGAAAACGCAAAGTAGTGTCCCAAATTATCAATGGCAGAGTGAAGAGCCAGGGAAAGCTCGTCCATCTTGTGGATGAGCTGCAAAGGGACCGAGGCGGGCGTGCGGTAGGCCGCGTTCTTGAGGAAGCGTTCCTTCAGGAGGTGGTCCAGCGTGGCAATCTCGCCGCGAACCCTGTTGAGCTGATCGGCTGCTTCATGGATGACCTGCCCAAAGTCCTCTTCTCCTTCTGCCTTTCGTGGAGGAGGAGAAGAAGAATGAGAAGGAGGAGAAGGAGGAGAAGGAGAAGAGGAAGGAGAAGGAGCGTCTTCCTCCATCATAGCAAAAATCTTTTTCTTTTTTCTTTTTTCTTTTTTTGCTTTTCGTTTTGTTTTATGTCGACAAATGAAGTGTCCAAGATTGAACTGTTGCAAAGAGGGTGTAAATCTCAGCGAATCGACGGGAGTGGACATGAACTCTTCCTATCCAGGAGTTTCACAATTTATCTCCGAATGACGTATTTTGGGAAATGTGTAGACAAAGTGTCGACCATAAATATCAGTCGACATAAAGACCCGTCTACAGAAATGATAAATGTCGACCGTAAATATCAGTCGACAGAATCCAGCATGTCGACGAAAATCAGCGCAAGAAAAGGAACGAAACAAAAGAATGAAAGCAGCACTAAGACTACAAACGCCGACGACTGCCGGTCCGTTCGTTTTGCGCAGGCTGGCCGGTGGTGGAGGACAAAGGCATGCCATACGAGCAAAGTCGTATCACAGCGTCGGCAGCGTCCCTTCTCTGCTACCTCGGAGGCCTCTCCCAAGCGTTTTGAGCCCAACCCGCTCCAACAACAACAGCTTTCAATCACCTCTCCTCCTCGTCCAACAGCAACCACAACAGCCACCGCGCTTCACAAGAAGCTTTTCTACTGCCGGAACACCGCCACCGCAACCAACTACCAGAAAGGAACGCATAGAAGCCATTCTCACTGCCCAATTGCAGCCCACTCGCCTGGAGGTCATCGCCACTGCTGGTACACGCACCTTCCTCTGCTTCTCCTCTTTCTCTTTCCCTTCCTCTGATGCTTTTCTTTGTTTTGTTACAAAGAGGGTTGTCCAGGAGGCTCGGTGACGGTCATCGTGGAGTCGACGGCATTCAAAGACCTAAACCTGCTGAAACAGCACCGCCTGGTGAAGGACTTGGTCAAGGACGAGATCCAGGACGTGCACGCTTTCCGTGTGCAAACCTCACTCCCCAAATAAAAGGCAAGCAATCAAACAAACACACACAAAAACAAAGAGACTTCTCTTGTGTTTGTGTGATGTTAACGGTAATGGAGTTTTCCTTTGAGTGAACCCCAAGCACTATATAGGGTTTCTGCATTTGGCGTTTCGGGTGGATAAGGAGAACGCTCGGAGCTCAACCGTAATGTCAAAAAGCAGAGGCATCTGACGGCACGCTTTGCTGGGCATACCCACCGAATTCGAGAGCTCAACATTTCCATTGAGGTTGAACTCTTTTGGTGGTCACATGCACAGTTTCAGCTGGCAATGATCAGGCCATTTGAACCAAACTCTGGCGAGGAAACGTTACCAAACCGACTCTGCCACTCCCTTTCTTTCTTTTCTTTTTTTTTTTTTTTTGTTTCCTTCCAGTGCAGCAAAACAGCGGAGCAAAGGCGGAAGCGGTCGGTCTTCAGGGCTGCGGCTAAAGAGAGACCTGAATGTCGACAGCAATCTTTTTGTCTACACATATTCCATTGTCCGCAAATAATCCTTTGTCTACAAGAAAACAAATACCTTCAACAGGTCGGGTCCCCATGTCACCAGCCATGGATTTAAAGGACACTTTTGATTTGTTGGTCGCCCACCTCCGTTTTCCCTCCCCCATGCAAGAATAATTTTAAGTCACGCGGAAAAAGAAAAAGAAAAGAAGAGAGACGAAAAAGACCAAGCAAGTAGTGCTCCCCTCCTAGGCCTTGCCTTTATTATTATTTTTTTTTTTTCGGCGCCTCTGGACAAGAAGAACAGCAAGAGAAAAGAGATGACGATCATCTACTCGTTGGTGGCAAACGGATCGACCGTTCTGGCGGAGTACTCCCCCAACACGGGCAATTTCATGGACATTGCCCGCCAGCTCCTGAGGGAGATCCCTCTTCACAAGCACAGAAAGTCTTATGCTGCTCAAAAGTACGAATCTTTTCCCCCCTTTTTTTTTCTTTCTTCTTCCATCCTCTTGCTTTCTTCTTTAAACAGAACTGCTTGCTCTCTACTTTTTTCTCATTAAAATTATTTGCTTTTTTTTTCTGCTCTCTACTTTTTTCCTCATCAAAATGACTTTTTTTGAATCGCATTCAAATGTCTTATTTTTCTTTTCTCTTTGTTTATTTTTTTTAAAAAAACCGATAGTACTATTTTCCACTACATGGTTGATGATGGGGGCCTCATCTTTCTTTGCATGGCCGACGCGGACAGCGGCCACAGGATCCCCTTCTCCTTCCTGGAGGACATTCGCTCCCGCTTCACCAGCCAGTTTGGCAGGGCTGGCTATCAGACTGCCACGGAGAACTCCCTCGACGATGCCTTCTCCAGAACTTTGCAGCAGCAGATGGTTTGTTCCTCTCGTTTTCATTCTCGTTCTCTGTTTTCTCTTCTCGTTCTCTCGTTCTCCTCTATTCTGTGCGCTCTATATTTGCTCGTCTTATAGGCTCACTATCCTGCTTTTAATTCGCTTTCGATCCTTGTTAAATACATATACAGCACTTCTTCAACACGGACAAGGAAGCGGATCAGATCAGACGTGTTCGAGGAGAGATTGATGCCGTGAAAGAAGTGATGGTGCAAAACATCGATAAGGTACTTGAGAGAGGCGAAAAGATTGAAGTACTGGTGGACCAAACGAACAAGCTCCAAAGCAAATCCTACACATTCAAGAAGAAGAGTACCACTCTCAAGCGGTATGTTGCTCTCACCTCTTCTCTTTTGTGCTTCTCTTTTTTTCCTGCCTCCTCCTCTCTCTTTGTCTCTATCTCCGCTCTCCTGATGTTTGTATTCTGCCTTCAACAAATAGCCAACTGTGGTGGAAGAACGTGTACTTGTGTGGTTGCATCATTGCCTGCATTGTGGTACGTTCTCTCTTTTCTCTTTCTCTATTGTCTCGTTCCTTCTTTTGCGGTTCTTTGGTTTCTTTTCATAATCGTATTCTGTAAACAATCATATTAAAAACAAACAAACAGATAATAGTCGCCGTGATACTTCTAATCATTCTTTGGAAGCTGGGCGTGTTCAAGAAGTAAAATGGAAAGCCCTTATTTTCGTCTTCCCTTTCTCTCTCTCTCTCTCTCTCTGATTTGTTTTCTCTTATACTACTGTAACCGTTCACTCTGTTCTTGACATCTTTTTTTTCAATCCAATTTATTTTTAAACGCAACCTCTTTTATTTTTTCAATCTTCGTTTTTATTGTTGGTGTTGTTGTTCTTCCTCTTCCTGTTCTTGCCTCTTTTTTTTTTTTTTCTTTGCTATTTGGATTTCTGTCGACAACATTAGGATAACAAATTTAGGTGTGGAAGCGGAAAAAAGAGAAAACCGGTTCAAGCAAAAAGGGGAACCGAAAGGACGACAGCAAAGCAACGGAATACTTCATTGCACGCTTCTAGGAAGGAACAATAGAGCAACAAAAACAAATGCTGAAACGATTTGCAACGCCATCAATATCATCATCAGCATTACTTCTGCTTCTTCCTGCGATCTGCTTTCTTCTTCTGTTTCTTTTCGTTGAAACTACGAAAGGAGGATCCATCGTGACGACCTGCCAAGACTGCGGGGTGGAGAGCTTTGAAAACTTTGTGCGGTTCACCTTGCAGCAGAAGCTCCCTAAGGGGAACTATATCGGGGTAACGGTGGCCGATGTCAACGGTGACCTCTACCCGGACGCTTTGGTCTTTCGAGAGGCGAGCCCTCCGTTGCTCTATCTCAACCTTGCTGATGGAACCGGAAGCCTCAATACTTCAAGTGCGTTTTCTTCTTCTTTTTCTTCTACTTCTACCCCTCCTCCTCCTATTTTTTATTGTCACATCGTTCTGCTCTCTCTCTCTCTCTCTCTCTCTCTCTGATATGTTTTTGCACATGTTCTGAATATTAAAATAACAAACTTTTTTTTTTAAAAAACAGCCATCGAACCGATTGCGGGATTTGGCAGCAGAGGACTGCTCAAGGACTTTGACGGGGATGGCTTTGCCGACATCCTCACCAGTGGCCGAGCCATCTTTTGGGGAGACGGCACGCTCCACTATGATTCAAAAAACATTTTGCAATGGGGAGAGGAATTGGGGTTGACAGGATTGCAAGTGGGCGCTTTCGTGGCCTATGATTTCGATGGAAATGGCCTGCTGGACATCTTGGCCACGAGCAATAACTACCAGACGGCGGACGAGCGGAGCGTCATTCTGTTGAACCAGGGAGGACGAAAGTTTAGCTTGGGACCCACGTTTTCTGGAAGGGCAACATTTAGTGCTGCTTTGGTATAGCTTTCGTTTCCGTTTTTTATTTTTCGTCCTATTTCTGTTCGTTGTCTTCTTTTGTTTTGTTTACTCTTTTAACATGAATGACAAACAAAAGGGAGACTTGGATGGAAATGGAATTGTAGACATTGTGTTTGCGGAGAACACAGAAGATCCAAGTCGAGCTATTTTTGGTGTTAGTCGTGATCCCCTCGTCTTTAAGGAGGGACCGGTCTTCCAGTCTCCTGGCAAACAAGCGGATGCCGTAATATCCATCTCCTTCATCTTGCTTTCTTTCTTGTTTGTTTCTTTCCATCGTTTTTATTGCTGTTAACCTCTTCCTTTTAAACAACAAACCAAACAGGCAATGGTGGACTTTGACAGGGATGGAGACTTGGATGTTGTCCTTGCGAGCAGATGGAACGACCAAACCACCATTTGGAGGAATAACGGTCGTGGAGAGTTTCCTCTGGATGATAAGATAGATCTCGTACGCCATTCTTATGCTCCTTTCCATTTCATTCTTTACTCTTTTGTCTTTTCTCATTCCTGTGCCTACTTTAAAAGGGCGCCTTTCGAGCATGGACAGTAGTTGCGGAAGACATGAACGGCGACCAATGGCCAGACCTTGTTATTGGCACCGGCAACTACGGCACTCAAGTCCTTCTCATGAATGAACGCGGCACCTTTCGTCCTCCCGTAGAATTCCCTAAGGATGCCAAAGATACGGTCGGGAGAGCTATAGGCGTGGCTGACTTCGATGCCAACGGAAGTCCTGACATCTTCTTTGCCAACCAACGGAACGGAGGAGGATCCAAACAGAGCGAACTGTGGGTGAGCAACTGTATGTGCAGTCAAACGGTGGACAGTTTGTATGACTTTGATGAAGGGATGGTGGCCTTTCCAGAACGTTTCAACCGGATAGTCTCTCCTTCTTCTCCTGGATCGTCTGTTTCTTCGTCGAGCGAAGGATGGTGGTTTTCTTCTTCATCTTCTTCTTCTTCTTCATCAGATGACAACAACGAAGAGTCGAAAGAAGAACAGTCGGTCACGACTTTTACGAACACAACCCCTTCTTTCCGGGTTGGACCGTTTAACCCTAATAGCAACAATAACTCTTCTGATTCTTCCTTTGACTTTGCTGAAAGTAGCAGCTTCAATGAGAGCGCCCCAACGTCTGCAATGTCGCTAAACTCTTTCTTCTTGACCATCAGTGAAGTCACTCCCAACAACTCTCTTACTATTCCAGAACGTACTCTTCACATTCCCACTGCTGGGTACTCCTTCTTCACCTACAAGAAGCAAGGCATCACCCGCTTAGCCTTTCAAATCTCGGGCCTGCACCTTAGCGACAACGATGACGAAGAAGGAGAAGGAGAAGGAATCAGCTTGTTTTGGGAGTTTATTCTACCCAAAGAGGATGGAACTGTTTTGGAAGGAGGGGTGGAATTTCTGTTGAAGGCCAACACGACGCGATGGAGCATGACCGTGGCGGGGTGGCCCTTCCTCTCACCCAACAATCGACTTCGGGTGGCGGTGAGGCTTCAAGGAGATCGTGGTCATTTCTATGAAGCACCAGACGAAGATGAAAGCAGTTATGAAGAAGCCGAAAGTGATGAAGAAGAGGAAGAAGTGCATGGAAGGAGCACAAACGTGTTGAAGACAGAGGGATGGAAGGTGATGGTAAGTACAAGTACTTATGCAGCTGTGGGAAATTCTTCGTTAACGAATGGAAATGGAGAGGAAGAAAGATGGAGAGTGGATGGCGTGGTTAGCTCCTGGAATGCAGATGACCAGGTCATCTACTTCTTTGTTACTCTTCACAACAACACGGTAGAAGAAGGTAGCGATGAAGAAGAAGATGGAGAGGTGGAATCATCGTCTTTATCTTCCTCATCTTCCTCATCATCTTCGGGCGAAACACCGCCGCCACCTCCAAAAGAACGACCCAAGTACAAAGGACCCAAAGTCACATTCGACTCTTTCATCAAAGTGGGCAGAGACAACAAGAAAGGAGGGGATGATGGAGGTAATGATGGCCATAGCAGCAGCTCGGAGGAGGATGACGGCAAGCTAGCCCAGCTGCTCTCCACCAAGAGCGGAGACCTGACCATGATCCTGACCATCGTGCTGCCCACCATCGCGGTGGTGGTGATTGTTGCCATAGTGGCGGGCACCATCTGGCTGGTGAGGAGGAGGAGGGTGAGCAGGAAAAAGTGCGTCCGGCAGCTGACGGCCAGCATGTCCTCACGGCCTGTGTCCTCCGCTGCACAAAACCCATTGTTTGTAAATTAAAACCCACCTTGGTTTTTTTTGTGTTTTAAAGTTTAACTAAGAGATAATAGTTTTTTTGTGTTTTATCGTTTTAATTTTAAAATTGTTTTTATCGACAAGAATATTTCAGCAAATTATTAGTTGTTGTTGATAATCTCGATAGGATTTGATTATCTGTCGATATTTTGGATATATCGACACTGTTATTTTCAGGATGAAAACATGTGAAGTATGTGTCGACAAATAGATTTAAGGTGATTAACATGTAAAGTATGTGTCGACAAATAGATATAAGGAGATGAATATGTAAAGTATTCGTCGACAAAAGAAAAGAAAAAAGAATAAAGAAAAAAGAAAAAAAAGAAAAAAAGAAAAAAAAATGGGAAAAAGAAACAAAAGAAAGACTTTAGCCAAGAAGAGGGGAGTGGAGAAGAAGGCCAAGAACCCCAACAAAGAGCTCCAAAAGGCCCAGAAGAAGGCCCAAAAGGGGCGACAGAAGGATGAGGACGACCTCGACAAGCTGCTGGCCTCCTTCAAGGCGCAGGACCTGGCGGAGGCGGCGGTGAAGGCGGAGCGCGCGGAGGGCGGCCGCCCCAAAGGCCGCAACAACTTCTCCATGGTGGCCCACCCCAAGAAGAAGGAGCTCTTCCTCTTTGGCGGGGAGAGCTACTTTGGCGGCAGGGAGACCTACCACAGGGACGTCCACCGCTTTGTCATCAACAAGGACGAGTGGTACACGATCACCAGCAATAGGAGCCCCCTGCCGCGCGCCTCCCACCAGTGCGTGGTCGTCAGCGTGCACAACGGGCACTTTATGTACATGTTTGGAGGGGAGTTTGCCAACCCTGGTTTGTCCCGCGCACGCTTTTTTTTTGTCTGTCCCTTTGCTCTTCTTGCGCTGTTCGTTGTTTACGCTCTTTGGTCTTCTCTCACTCTCTCTCTCTCCTCCATGCTCTCTCTCACTCACTCTCGCTCTGCTTTCACTGCTCTTTGGTCTTCTCTCGCTCTCTCGCTCTCTCGCTCTCTCACTCCCTCACTCTCTCGCTCTCTCGTTCCTGTCTATCCTCTCTTCTTGTGTCTCTCTCTCTTCTCTCTCTTCTGTTTTCTCTGCTTCTCTTCTCTTCTCTCTCTCTCTCTCTCTCTCTCTCTCTCTCTCTACAAACAAAAAACATAAAAACCACAACAAACAAATAACATAACAAAAGGAGGAGACAAGTTTCGTCACTTCGGAGACTTGTGGCGAATGGACCTACAAACCTATGAATGGGAGGAGCTGAATAGCGGCAACCAAAAGCAACAACCAGGGCCTAGCCCTCGTTCCGGCCATCGCATGGCCGTTTGGAAGCAGTACATTGTCCTCTTTGGTGGTTTTTATGATACCTATACCACCACCAAATACTACAATGACGTTAGTGTTATCCCTTCCTTAATCTTCTTTCTTTTTCACTCTCACTCTCTCTCTCTCTCTCTCTCTCTCTCTCTCTCTTTGTTTGCTGACAAATGTAGCCAAAAAACCAAGTTATGGTTATGGGATCTCCACAACGCCCGTTGGCATGAAGTCAAGTTTGGCCCACGAACAGAGATGCCCGCTCCTCGCTCCGCCTGCCCTCTCTCCGTGTGGGAGGACACTCTCTATGTCTTTTTCGGCTATTCGAAAGAAGTGAAGTCTTCTTCCTCTTCGTTTCTCCCTTCAAACACGCAACAACGAAAGAAAGGAGGAAAGAAAGGAGCCGATGAAGATGAGTTGGAAGATAGCTCCGTTGGAATCATTCACAGTGATGTTTGGTCTGTTAATTTGGTGGCTCCAACAACAAGCGAAGAAGAAAAGGGAGAAGAGAGCAAGAAGCAGACCCAAAGTGCTCCCAAATGGACCAAGCTGAAGAATAAGGGGGTGGTGCCGTCTCTTCGGGTTGGCTTTTCGATGTGCACTCACAAGAAGAATTGCGTCTTCTTTGGTGGAGTGTAAGTTCTCTTTTTCTTGTTCTTCTCTTTCGTTTCGACTAATTACACTTGCTTTTATTTGTTCAAGGCATGATGACCCAGATGACGGAACGAGCACTTTTTACAACGACCTGTACGCTCCTTTTTATACTTGTCCATTCCCTCTCCCTCTCCCTCTCCCTCTCTCCCTCTCCTCTCCCTCTCCCTCTCCCTCCCTCTCCCTCTCCCTCTCCCTCTCCCTCTCCCTCCCTCTCTCCTCTCCCTCTCCCTCTCCCTCTCCCTCTCCCTCTCCCTCTCCCTCTCCTCTCCCTCTCCCTCTCCCTCTCCCTCTCCTCCCTCTCCCTCTCTCTCCCTCTCCCTCTCCCTCTCCCTCTCCCTCTCCCTCTCCCTCTCCCTCCCTCTCCCTCTCCCTCTCCCTCTCCCTCTCCCTCTCCCTCTCCCTCTCCCTCTCCCTCTCTCCCTCCCTCTTTCCCTTTCCATCTCCGTGTTTCTTTGCAGCTTACCAACTCACCAACTTGTAGTTACTTGTTCAACATGAGCAATCAACGTTGGAGCCCCTTGCCTCTCCTCGCCTCCAAAACTCAGCAACAACAATCCCACAACAAATCGTCTGACGACGAGGAAGAAGCCCAAGCAAAGGAGGAAGAAGAAAGTGAGGAAGAGGAAGAAGCACACCAAGAGGACCCATCTCCGTCCGCTGCCGCGAATGCAGACGAGCTGATCGCTCCTGCGGGCCGCTTCAAAGCGCAAACCTGCGTCATCAACAACACGATGTACCTGTTTGGTGGCGTGATGGAGCACAACAAGAAGGAGTACTACTTTGACGATCTGTACAGCTTGGACCTGCAGAAGCATCGAAAGTTTGAGCAGCTGGCGGGTTGGTCGCAAGCGGAAACTGTGGGCCGTCGTATGAAGAAAGACGAGGAGGAAGAAGAGGACAGTGATGAAGACAGCGAAGAAGAAAGCGAAGAAGAAGAAAGCGAAGCGGAAGAAGGAGAAGGAGAAAAAGGAAAAGAAGTTATTTGAATAGTTTCTTTTCATTCAGAAAGAAAGAAAGAAAGAAAGCAACAAGAGAGAAGGAAAAAAAGTCATTCACACAAACAAAAACAAACAAAAAAAAGCGCAGCAAGCGATATATACAACAAATCAAACAAGGATTGCTTCTCTCCTCCTTTTTTCTTCCTTTCTTCCTTCTCTTTCTTTCTTTCTTTCTTTCTTCTGGCTTTTTTTTAGACCTGCGTGATGGTAACTTCGTAGAATTTCGTTCCCATATCTTTATGGTAGGGATTCTGTCTACGTGCCTATTATTATTTTTTTGTGTGTGAGCATGCAACGAGAGAAGAGAGGGAGAGAAGGAAGAGAGGGAGAGAGAGAGAGAGAGAGAGAGAGAAACGTACAGCAACTTGCTCGACAATTTCAATGATTTGGCCAAGAACAGCAGCTCTCTTTCGTCTGTTTGTTTGTTTGTTGTTTGTTTTTTTTTTGTCATATTAGAAATAAACGTTAAGAAAAACAAGAGGGAGATAAAGAGAGAGGGAGAGGAAGGAAGGAGAAGCCATCACATACCGTTCGTCAGGAAACATGGATAAAGACTCTTCGCTTAGCATATAGTTTGGCGCGTTCCTGTTGAATGCCTCATAGTGACCCAAGTCGTTCGGCAAGAACAGTGCCAGATCGTCCACTTTAAAACTGTTGAATTTCAAATTCGTTATAAAAACAGGAAGAAAGAGACACAGAAAGAAAACGACAACTTTTTTAAGGAAAAAAAAAGAGATAGAAAACGTACTCTTGGTAAGCAATCTTATGCGACTGATTGTCGGCGAGAGCGATGACCTGCTGCTGCAAAGCGACAACTTGCTCCTCCAGCTCCTTCCTGGTGCTCATGTACTCCGCATTGGTTATGTTCAGCACGTTGATCGTCCCTTTGAGTTCGTGAATCTTGTTTTCCGCCTCTTTCAACTATTATCAAACATAAATAAATAAATGACAGAGAAACGAAGGAAAGAGACGAAAAGAAGAAGTTAAAAACCTTTTCGACCGCTCGAAGCAGTTCTTGTTGTGTGTTGTGCAGTTGACGTTCTTGATGAGCGCTGTTTAACAACATCTCTGCTTGTGAGGTTGCTTTAGAAGAGGAAGAGGAAGAGGGGGTTGCGGGAGCCGAGTGTTTTCGAAGATGTTTTCTGGTTTTGTGTGGTTGGAAGAAAGAAGCAGAAGAGGAAGTAGAAGCAGAAAGCGAGATGGATTCATCACCTTCCATTTCTTCTTCATTCTCTTCAAAGTCTTCAACATTTAGTTGTTTTTGTTGCTCTGTATCAGTTGTTTCTGTTTCTTCTATCTCATCGATTGGGCTCATGAGCGCTAATGATGTTTTTCTTCCCCGAATCGAAGACGAAGATGATGAAGAATAAGCAAAAGAAGGCGGCGTGGAAGTAGAGGTCAAAGAAACCGGCAACGAAGCCAACGCCGGCGTCGACGTCGATCGAAACGGTTTCATCTTCCCACTTCCGCTTGCACTCAAACCTTCTCCTTTTTCTCTTCCATCACTTCCGTCTGCAACTTTTCGTTTGCCTTCCTCATACTGAGACAAGACTTGCAAGATCTTGTGCTTCTCTGCCGCTTTCTTGGCTTTGATTTGTTGAACGAGTTTCTGCGTTTTGCGCTTCTCCGCATCGACCCGCGCCAGTGCTGCCTCCAAACTTGCGCTCTGCGCCTCTTTGGCAGCGATGGCTTCGGCTTTCTCTGCCAAAGCGCGATGCAACTGCTCTTCTAGTTGTTGAACGAGTTGTTGCTGTTCGTTCTTCTTTTGGTTAAGCTGTTGTTCTCTTTCTTCTTGCTCTTCTTCCAAGCGGCGAAGGAGTTGTTTGCGTTCAGAGTCATTGAAAGAGAGAAGATCTGATTGGGCGGCATACGCTTGTTGGAGTTTTGTGAGTTCAGTTTTAAGCTTTTCTATTTCTTCTTCGCGTTCTCTTTCTCTTTCTCGTTGGATTTGTTTTTCTTCGCTTTCTTTCTCTTCTTGTTCTTGTTGCTGCTGTTGTGATGTTGTTGCTGGCAGAGGAGTGAAAGAAGAAGAAGGGGAAGAAGAAGAAGTTGGAGAAGAGAGAGTAAACGAACGAAGGGAATTAGAAGATAGGTTTTGACTTGAGGCTGCAGAGAGTTGCATTTGCAGCTGCGAAACTTGTCGATAAGTTCTAGAGAGCTTTTCCTCCAAAGCTAGTATGCGTTGTTTGTAGGCGGCTTCGCTTTGTTCTAACAATTTCACTCGTTCGCCTGCGTGGCTTGTTGATGAAGCTTGCTCCTCCTCTTCAAGTTTCTGTAACTTAGTGACCTGCTGCCGGAGACGTTCGTTCTCTTCTTCTAATTCACGTAGAGCGAGTTGCTGACTTTTATCTGATTTGTAAAGTTATTTGTTAATGTCTTTGCAGTTTCTCTCTTTGCTCATGTAGTCTTACCTGTAGCATCAGGAAGAGGATAATCTTTGTCTGGCGGTTGCAATAAATGGCGGAACAAAGGAGGTAGATTCTCGTAGACAAACGCCACTGCAGAGGAAGACACTTGTGCAGCGTCGAGAACAGGCAAACTTCGATCGAACGGGATGTACTTGATACCTTTGTCGAATGGAGGGAGCGGCTCTGTGAGTCCTGGCACCAAATTCTTGGGGATGTATCTTCCAAACTTTGACAAAAATCTACAAAAAAAGAATGAGAAAAGAACTGGAAAAAGTAATAAAGAGTAAAAAAAAACTTACAGTTGTCTTTCGCGAATTTCTTGCTCTTCCAACTTCTTCAAAGCTGAACGGAAGCGATTAAAAGCCTCCTGAAGAATGTCAGCAAAGACTTTGCGTCGACCCACTTCCTCCATCGAAGCTGCGTAAGCCTCTGGCAAATACTTGACATAGACAAGCTGAGCAAAAGCCTGTTTCTGTCGACTTAGCGCCTCACGAAAGACAATCACTTTGTTTGCAACGTCTCTTATGTTGGATTGCAACACTGATATTCTTTGCAAACGCATGTGGACGCACTGAGATAGCCGAGTCTATTAATTTTTAAAAAAGACAATAAATGGGTCAAATAAAACAAGACAAGCGAAAAAAAGAGAAAAGGGAAGAGAACCGAGAAAGTATACCTTAGAATCAGCGCAAGCATTCATGATGGAACGAACGGAGGAGTCAATCTTGGTAAGACGGTCCAACATTTTGACGTGTCCCTTTTGGGCTTGGTCAAAGGGCACATAATCTTCCCAAGAGCGAGCACCACCATGTCGCGAATCATCCCCATGATAACCTCTCTCGTTATTTTCTTGCTCTGTCTTCAATGCCTCTCTTACCTTCTTTACATCTACATAAATGGAGTCAAATAAAGAGACACGGCAACAATAACTGTTTCAAATATTGTACCTTGAGCAAAAGCTGTCTTGATGGCACCAGCTTCTTTTCTCTGCTTTACAGCCAAGTTGATACGCTCTCTCAAATCCTCAAAACTAATGCACATGTGTTATGGTTAATCAAAAAAGTGGGAACAAGAACGAGAACGAGAACGAGAACGAAGCTCGCGGAGAGAGAGAGAGAGAGAGAGAGAGAGAACAACATACTCCACATCAGGAGGTTTAAGATTTTCGGCCTCGACCTCTTCGTTGGCACGCACTATGCCTGCCTCTAACTCAGAAATTCGAAGAGCCAATTGTTCTAATCATTGAAACAAGAGAAAACAAATCAAATAAGGTTACCGAAAAGAGAGCAGAGGAGAAAGTAGAGGAGATACCATGTTCCTTTCTACAATCGTCAGCCCATTTGCGCAACCGATCTTCAGGAATGCAGTCTATAAGGGTGCGCATGGTTGGCGTTTGTAGTGCCTCATGAATGACCGTTTCTCTCAACTAGTGAATAAAGAAAATTGTGCGTTTAGTCGTTTCCCTTGTTTTGCTGATTGAAAGAAAGAGACGGAGCAAACGCGAGAGAGAATAAATGTATACCCGTTGAAGGTCATGAGCAAAGCTCTCCAACAAACCGTAGTGCTTGCTCTGTTGAGCGATAAAGTGTTCCTTGAATGTGCTAAACGCTTGTAGTATTTGTCCATTGTGATCATTTAGGTTCGCTGTGGCAGCTTCCAACGCTTTCGCTTGAATGTCCTGTTCTGCATAGCAACGTCTGCTCAACGCTATCCGGCCATCCACTGCCACTAACACACCCTAAAAATTATGACGTGGAATAAGATAATCAGCAACAGACAAGAGAGAGAGAGAGAGAGGAGAGAGAAAAGAGAGAGGATTGTACTTTGGCAAAACTGAGGTGGTGTGAAAATTGATGCTCATATTTCACTAAAGCTCCAGCAAGGCGGGGCAAGGGAGACTCTCCAGGCACTATCCATTGATGTTTTGCAAACGAGTAAAAGACAGATGAGCAGGAAGAAAGATGAAGAATGAGCAAAATGAGCAAGAGGAGGAATATCGAACATTTAACTTCGATTGGCCCGAGCACGGTTTGCTTTGGGGGAAGAGCACCAGGCTGTAGTGCTTGTCTAGAAAATAAAAAGACAGGTCTCTCCTCCTACATTAAGATGAGAACAAATGGAGAATAAGTCTTCTCCCACCAACAATAGAGAAAGAGCAGCTAGAAGAGAGAGAGAAAGAGAGAGAGAGCAATGAGTACAGCAGGAAGGCGATAATAATCCAAAGAACGAGAGTCCTCGAGTTTCAGTTTTCCACACAGCAAGATCTGGTCCTGCGGGTCTATCGCTGACAAAATGGCCAAATGTTGTTTGATGGTACTTATCCTGAGAGAATTTTACTAGTTTGAGAAGAAAGAAGCAGAAAACGAGAGAGAACAAGAGAACGGAGGAGATAGAGCACGAGAGAGCGAGAGAACGGAAGAACGAGAGAAGCAGGGAAGAGAGCGGAGGAGCGAAACAGAGAGACAGATAGCGAAGAGACAAGAACGGGAGAGGTAGGAAAGCAGAAAAAAAGAACGGAGGAGAGAGAAACAGAAGCAGAGGACAGAGAAACAAGACCAGGAGAAAGAAAAGAGGCAGAGAAGCGAGAGCAGAGCGGAGAATAGGCTGTTGGGAAGCACGAGAGAGAGAGAGAGAGAGAGAGAGAGCGGCGTACAATGTGGAGGAAGGTAAGTCGGGGAGGTCATGCACCTCCCCCGTGTCTGCTCGAAAGACTTTCATTTTGCCAGGGGGGAGTTGGGAGCCGTTCGGAGCGTCTCCTGATTTTTTTTCTTACAGGAGAAAAAAAAACCTCCTTCCGTTCTCTTTTGTGATGATCGGTGTAGCAGATGAGAAAACTTGATGGATTATCTACTGTTTGAAGAAAAAAAAAGAAGGAAAAGGAAGTAAGCATGATTTTTTTTGTTTGATTTTTTGAAGGATGAAAAAAAAAAGTAGAGAGATTTGATGAGGTAACTAACGTGGGATGATGACTTTAAAAAACCCAAATAACTCTAATGGTACTTTACGATTAAAACCGAATCAACTCCTCCCTTGTTGCTTCTACTTCTAAAATAACAGGTTTGAAAAAAAATATCTTTGATGGTGAATCTCCTTGCTGACTTTCTTTTCTTCTTCTTCGCTTCGTTGGCTTCCACGAAAAACGTTGTCATGGAACTCGAGAGAGGACATGAGACACAGCAGCAGTTGGCTGGATTTGGACATGAGATTGCTGAGGAAAAATGAGGTGGCGCTGAGATTTCATGGACACCGGGATTGTAAGATGGACATGAGATAGTAGTACTTTTTCATGTCGTCTTGAAAAATTAACTATTCTGTCGACAATAACGGGTATCTCTCTGATTTTTGATTTGCGCTTTGAAAAGTGTAGCAGATCATTGATCAACTCATTTTTTCTGAAATTTTATTATCAACTAAAGCGGAGCAATGAATTTTTGTCGACGTGAAAGATCTCTGCTAGAGATGAGACAAAGAAAAAGACAACAGAAATGGCCTTTTTATGGTAAGATAAAGCCTCTGTTTTGATTTTTGATTGGTGGTTTGAAACTTTCAGTAACCGATCAAAGCATTGAGCCGCTTTATTTTATTATATTTATTTGTGAAAAAAAAGCTGAGTTAGGAAGAGAATACGCGATAGACATCATGCTCACCGGCGATGGAGAAGGACAAGTGCACATCGTAGTGCCGCACGTAGTAGGCGTTCTGGCAGAGTCGCACCAAGCCCGCGATCTCCTCGCCCTCCCTCACGGCGATGCCTTTGGGCCAAAGCACGGCGTCGTGCCTCCAATGGGTGATCACTTTCTCCGGCGAGGTGGAGAGAATGATGTCTTCTTCCTCTTTGGATTCGCTTCTTCCGGAGAAGATGACCTCGAACCAAAGGGCGAAACCGTGGAAGGTCCCGCCGGGGGATTTGTTTGTGCGGAAGGAGAACTTTCCTGTTATTTTCTACGTGGAGAGTAAGAAGTTAATGAAGAGAGCAGAGAGCAGAGAGGAAGAGAGAAGAGAGAAAATGGTTAAAGGGAGAGAGAATGTACTGCAAGTTCGTCGATTCGCATTGACTCAAGGTCGAATGTCTTGATGAGAGCGCTTTCGGCCAACATGGTGCTCGCTTTCACTTTCTTTCCTCTAACTACAAACTTGGTATACTCTTTCACAATAAAAGGCCTGTTAAAAAGAATAAACAGACAACCCAAAAAAAAAAATAGAAGAAAAAGAGAGGGAAAAAGGGTAAGCAATGCTTCCAACAGTCATTGCGAAGGTACAAAAGAAAAAATAAAGAAACAGCACGACGACGGAAAGGAAAAGACGCCAAAGAAAGCAAGATGAAGGAAAGCGACGACGATGGGAAGAAGAAGACCATGAACAATACACAACACAAGAAGAATGCTTCGAAACGAAAAACAACAAGCATAAAGAAAGTAGTTACGCCAATGGAGACATGTCGATGCCACACACATCTTTCAAGAAGGAGGTACGCTTGTGGAATGCAGTACTCATATCGACTGGGACAAGATACAACTTTGCAATGTCTGGGTATAATCTTCCTCCCTTTGAAGAGTTCACAACCATGAGCACCAACGGAAAAGACAACGAAAGAGAAACAAATAGGCAAAGGAGGAGATATACCTCTTTCAACCAACGATCACGGGCAAACAACACAGACTCTAACATTCCTTCCTGCGAACCAACGTTAGAATTCGTTTCAAATAAGAAAGAGAACAGCGAGATGTGAGAAGATAAGAGCGAAGAAAAAGAGAGATGAGTAGAGCAAGCAACAGAGAATAAAAACCAAAAAAAAAAAAATGGAAACGAGAACAACGTACAAAGACAAGGAACGAGCCCATCCATTCCGACACGATGATGTCTACCTTCTCTGGCAGCTGTACTTCTTCCATTTTGCCGTTGATGACCTGCACCACGTCCTCTAATCCGTTTCGCAGCACCACCAGCTCCGCTTTGTGCCACATATCACTCGCCTCAACAGAGTACACTAAATTCGAATTGTTTTGTTTGGGTTTATAAACAAAAGTCAACAAGTGTAACGCTGCCAAGAAGAAGAAGAAGAAGAAGAAGAAGAAGAAGAAGAAGAAGAAGAAGAAGAAGAAGAAGAAGAACTAGAAGAAGAAGAAAAAGAAGAAGAAGAAGAAGACCTTAACGAGGAAGAAGAAGAACTAGAAGAAGAAGAAAAAGAAGAAGAAGAAGAACTAGAAGAAGAAGAAGAAGAAGAAGAAGAAGCAGAAGCAGAAGCAGAAGCAGAAGCAGAGGAAGAAAGAAGAAACAAGAACAAGAAGGAGAAGAAGATGATGAACAGCACCACAGCCACCATCACCCACGACAACAACAGCAACACAAATAAGACAAGAAGAAAAAACCTTTTCTGGCACCAGCCTTGGCACAGAAGCAAGAAAGGATGCCGCTGCCACAACCCACGTCCAACACCACCCTGTCCTTGAAAACCTCTTTGTCCCGCATGATGGCGCCATGGTAGCTGATCATCCGCGCTTCGTCCTTCAGCATATCGCAATGTATTTTCTTTAAAACACAAAATTTAACATGAACGATGGAGTCAGTGAGCGAGATGCGATGTTATGGCGCAACCACAAGAAGAAGAACAAGAAGAAGAAGAGGAAGAGGAGGAGGAAAAAAAAACGAGAGAGTGAAAACAAACCATTTTGCCATATTCACCAAAGTAAACAGAGTCCTCGTAGGCATCGTAGTAAGACGGAGTAGCAGCCGCAGCGTAGGCGTTGGAAGGGAGTGAATGAAACTCGCTACCGCCGCCACTGTGGTCCGTCCCCGCCACCGCCGCCGCGAGGTTCGAGGCCTCCCCAGGCAGCGAGCGAGGCGGCAGCTCTGGTTTGGTGTTGCTGTTGCTGCTCTCTTCCATTCTCGTATTTTTTTAATATAACTTTTTCAGCTTTTTTGTCGACAAACGGTATCGCGTCGTCATGAAAATATGTCCGCACAAAAGAGAAATGTCCGCAAAAAAGACAGTAAGGAGGATAAGGCGGCGCAAAGATCATAAGATCTAAGGACAACGAAAAAAGAAATCACGACATTAGTCTTTTGGGCCAATGAGCATGTTTCCCGCCAAAACAACCCTTCCTTCTCCCACGTCTCTGAAGGCAAAGTGGTGGGTTGGGGTGTACGGAATGGATGCTCATGCTGCTGCTGCCGCCAATAAACTTAGAAAGCAAGAGAGACACTGGGTGTGTGGGCTGTGTGGTGTGTGGAAGGTGTAGACGACCAACAAGAAACGAACAAGGGGGGGTTTCTTAAGAGCAGCTTCTCTGGGCAATTTCTTCGTGGATTACTGACGATCATTGTCGAAAGTGGGGGAGTTTTGTGGATTTTTTGTTTTCGTCCAAAAGAGTTTAACGTGTGAGGCTTTGTGGAGGAGGGAGCACAGATGAGTGAGCGCCCACGACTTGGACTTTTGTTTTCGTCCCTGTGATTAGAGTGTAATATGTGAAAAAACAAAAACACCTTCCTTCACGCTTCGGACCCTCACTTTGGTAGGAAACTCGGATTATGTGACCACGCCTCCCTTCTCAGGATGCCCACTTGCTCTACCAATGTTAGGTTCTCGTTGGGAGTGTGGAAGGAAGGTTCCAGAAGGACAAGGCCGCTAACGGATAGTTCTAGAAGGTCACCAGGCCCCATTTCCTCGAACTGAGCTTCCGGTCACCCAGGGAAGAAAGAAAACAATAAGACGCTCTCCTCTTCCCCGTCTGGTCTCCCTTCCTTCCCCATGCTGCCCACCAGAACCACCACCACAACAAGCCAATGGCGCAACCAACTCACCCCACGAACAACAACACAACACTCGATGCTACCGCCTCCTTCTTGAAGGACTTCACTCTGGGAGGAGTCTCTGGAGCGGTGGCCAAGACAATGACCGCCCCCATAGAGCGCGTGAAGCTCCTCCTGCAAACCATGCACGCCAACCCGCGCATACTCTCCGGCGAGATCCCTCCCTACAAGGGCATCGTGGACTGCTTCCGCCGCGTGGCCGCCGAGCAGGGCCTCCCCTCCTTCTGGCGGGGCAACCTCACCAACGTCATCCGCTACTTCCCCACCCAGGCCTTCAACTTTGCCTTCAAGGACTCCATCAAGATGCTGTTCCCCCGCTACGACCCCACCGCCCAGTTCGGTCAGTTCTTCCTCGTCCAAATGGCTTCCGGTGGGTTGGCTGGGGCTGGCTCCCTCTGCTTGGTCTACCCGTTGGACTACGCTCGAACCCGCCTGGCTGCCGACGCTGGCAAGGGCGCGAAGAGGGACTTCAACGGCCTGGCCGACTGCCTGGCCAAAACGGCCAGAGGGCCTCGCGGCCTCCTCGGCCTCTACAACGGCTTCGGGGTGTCCGTGGCGGGCATCATTCCCTACCGTGGCGTTTACTTTGGGCTGTACGACTCCCTCCGCGAGAAGAACCCCTGGAAGAACGACCTCGGCACGCTTGGCATGGCCTCCAAGTTTGGAGTGGCTCAGACCACGGCCCTCGCTGCCGCCTACGCTTCCTACCCGTTCGACACGGTTCGTCGTCGCTTGCAGATGGGCTCGGACAAAGCCAAGGAGGCCTCCCTCTACAAGGGCGCCGTGGACTGCTTTTGCAAGATCGTGAGGGAGGAGGGCGTGCGCGCCCTCTACCACGGCGCCTATGCCAACGTGTTTCGAACCGTTGGCTCAGCTCTCGTCCTGGTCTTCTATGATCAGCTTCAAGGCATGCTCGGCCTCAACCTGGGTGCTGGCAGCGAATGAGACAAAGCCAGCCCGCTGGCAGCGTCCCTGCTCGTTGCTTTTTGCTCTCCATAGAGCTTATTTTCAATTGCCTTTGCTTCGTTACTGTTCAACAGGAGAGCGCTTCTCTCCTGCCCTTTCATGAATATCTCTTTGGCCCCCGCAACATGTTTTAGAAGCACACGCCTCTTCGACCTGCATCTGGAAGTAGGTCACAACCAGGAGGGGAACAAAAGAAAGAGGCTGAAGACAGGAAAGATTACTATTGTTCACGGCTTTGGTGAAAGCGAACAAAACAGTCGCGGGAAGGCACACATATCTCCGGTGTTTGCTATACACCCTACAGACAGTTTCCAGCAGCCGCAGAAGCCTTACAGTGCCCACAAGCTCCCCTCTTCTCTGCACGTTTTGGGTATAGTGAAGCGGCTCGTTGTTCTTGGAGGTTCGTTGATGTCGTCAATACCCCACACAATCTGAGGTATGTGTTCTCTCCCTTCTTTGTATGTTGTCTTGTCTGTTAAAATGTACATTTTTATCCCGTTAGGATTTGGCTTGCCTTTGACAAAGTCTTTCTTCCTTGTATCTCACCTTCAATTCAAACGACATCCAAAGTGCAGCCAATGGTGGATCTCTGAGCCATTTGTCTTTTCTCCAAAGCATCCTGACCAACACGCATTCCAAAGATAGAGGCATCCTCCCAGCATCTTGATCAAGTGATGAACTGGGACAGTGTTGAAATGGGAATGTTGGCAGAAGAACTCAGGAGAACCTTAGCTAAAGGTCTAGAAGGCGGCAAAAGAGCTTGCTAGAGGCTAGAGCTATGCCAAAAGGCAGGGTGGTTGGATTTCGTGTCGTCATGAAGATCTGTTATATGTGTCGACTCTAAGTCGCGTCGTCATGAATTTACAATTACGCCCGGTTTCGTGTCGTCATTATCGAAATGAATGAAATTTATTATAGCTTTGTGCGGGTAAGGAGAATGGTAATGATGAGCATCTCACGATTTTTCCAAATGAAACGGTCATGTGCTCCCCACGCGTTCCGGGCTTTGTCGATTTCTGCTCGGACTAACAAATAGGTGCATGCACGACGACAGTTATTTCGGCCAATTTGTGTGATTCACGATAAGTACTTATTATTTTTTGTTATTCTGTGATAGTCCATGCAAAGAAAACTCACAACGCGAATGCAGAGCCCGCTAACGGTTGTCTGGTTCGGTCTATGCGCCCTATTGTTGTGTGCACAAGGCGTGTCATCAGACAGTTGTGCTCGATGGAGCGGACTTCCTATGGTTTGCCAAAAATTTGGCCTCAAACGTACCTTTTTTCTCTTCTTCTCTTCCCTTCTTTTGTCATTTTGTTTTGTTAGCTTTGTTTTGTCCGTAGTTTCCGTTCAGTTCGCTTTATTCTCGATATCGTTTTCCTTCATTTCTCTCCTTCTCTTCTCTTCTTTTCTCTTCCCTCTTCTTTCTCTTTGGGTTTATTTGCGAACAAAAGACTAACGGGCAAGGAGCGCAGCTGGCCAATGGGTGTTTGTTCCAGAATGGATCAATGGAGGCGAGTTCAACGAGCGCCTGGTCAACGGGACGGACGACCTTCTCGCCATCGTCATCGACAGGACCAGGTCTGCTCAATTCTTGGCTCCTGATCTGGGCGTATGCGCTGGCGACGCAATGCGAATGGTTTGCATGAGTTGGCTGAGACCGTGTCTGTTGACAGAGGATGGACAGCCTGTGATCTTCCCTCAACAAACCTGCCATGAGGTTTGTGAGGATTATGGTATGGCCGTTCCTCTGTCCTTGTATTTGGCATTTTGAATTGACAACACTTAAACCACACAACAGTGGAAAAGTGTTTCAACATAACAAACGCGATGGGCATCCCTCCAGGAGTAGGTTTCCTGAAACCCAAGAACATCACCAGGGCGCTGTGGTCCTGCGACATGCCTGACGATGGCGCACAAAACACGAAGTTTTACCCTGAAGCCTCATCACTGAACAACAACACTTTCGTCACAGCACCGCTTTACAGCAACTCCACTTCAGAGCCAACTCTGGTGAATGCCAGCAACACGCAATGTCGGATGGGAGAAACAACGAAAGTGGGTGCTGGATCCATCTGCAACGAACCGCTGGTGGCAAACGAAGATGGGTTGTGCGTGTTCGAATGCCCATTGCCCTCGTTGACAGAGAAGCAGTACGATGAGTTGGACATCATCCAAAGCGTGTTTGGCTGGTTGTCTTGGGTTTGTTCCCCTGTATGTTTATGGAGAGCAGTATCTTCTGACACGAAAAAACTCCACGCGCTCAAAACGAAAGGCAGGGAGCATGTTCATCTGTTTGTCATACTTTGCACATCCCAAGCTCAGAAGCTTTCCTGCCAATCTCATCCTTATGACGGCCATCAGCGCTCACGTTGCCTCGCTTGCCTTCATTCTTCCCACTTTCGTTGGAACCGAAGAGGTTTGTTTGTTTGTCCGTCTGTCTCTCCTTCTGTCATTGCTCAGGGAGGGATTCATGTTTGATGGGCTCGATTCGTCTTCAGGTGTGGTGCGATGGCGGGACAGAGTTCCTCCCACGCATGGCGTTCAAGGACACCTCCCTTACAGGAGGAAGGCTCAATCCCAGCGATGCCCTTGCAGTGGTGTTCGATGTGGACTCTCTGTTAGTGAAGGGTCCATGGTGCAGCGTTCAAGGTTTTGTTTTTTTTTAAAACAATTGATGGTTTGGTGATGGTTCTCCCACCACTGACTCCTGGCTGCCTCCAATATTATAGGACTGCTGCTGCAGTTTGGCTTTCTGTCAGGCACTTTCTGGTGGTGCATCGTCGTGGGCAACATCTTCTCTGAAGTACGTTGGCCGTTCTCTCTCTCTCTCTCTCTCTCTCTCTCGCTTTCTGTCAATGCTAAACCCATGATGCCTCACAGGTGTACTATCCGCACATGAAGGACCAGCTGCATAAGATCAAGATGGTGGCGTACCATGGGTTGGCATGGGGCCTGCCCGCCATCTTCACCATCATTCCATTGGCCGCCGACCGCATTGCCTTCCCCAATGCGGCTTCTGTGTGCGTTTTCTCCTCTGTCTCTCTGCTGCGCCAACTCACCCCACAACGAAAACCGAAACCAAACAGGTGCTTCATCTCCTATGAGGACAGCAACGCCTTCCAACTGGCCTTCTGGTTCATCCCCATCGGCCTGCTCCTCCTCTCTGGCTTCATCTTCTTCCTTGCCTCCTTGGGCCGCCTCATCCCTCTCCTCCTCCGCACCACCACCAACGACGGCAACAAGAGAAAGCTCAAGCTGGTGGCCGTGTACGCTCGTCTCTTGCTCTTCGTGGCCATCCAGTTCTGCCTTTACCTCTTCATCTTCTGCCACACCATCGTGGTGGAGAGCAACAAGGAGGAGATCGGCCGGGCCTACGAGGACTACTACAGCTGCCTCCTCTTCATCAACTATCCCGACTATCCTCGTGACTCCTGCTCCTTGGGCGGCTCCGTCACCAACCTCTTTCCCTTGATCGTGTTGAAGGGCATCGGCTTCTCCATCCTGGGCTTTGGCCTGTTCCTCAACTTTGTGACCTTCTCCAGCCTCAAGTTTTGGGCGCAGGTCGCGAGGGCCTTCCTCACGCCGCTCACAAGAAGAGGGCAAGAAGGAGGCGATGAGGGGTGGCCAAAGCGAGTCGCCAGGGAGTTGAGGGAGCTGTGGAGGAACGGAAGCGGCGCGGGCAGCAGCGCCTCGGGTCGTTCCTCTCGCCGCAAGCAAAGGAGCCCCAAGCAAAACACCACCATGGTCATGACCATCACCGCTCAAGAGGCTGACTCCGAGGCAGAGCTATGAGACAACGTGAGCGTGAGAGAACAGCGGTTCGTGTATGTTTGTTTTTTCATCCTTTTTCTCTCTCCCTGCCTCCAGGAGGAACCTAGGTATACATAAAGCAGTGTATTTGTAGTAACTTGCTTTCTTGTCCTTTCTTTCTTTCTTTCTTTCTTTCTTTCTTTCTTTCTTTGTCCATCTTCGTGGACAAAGTGTGCAACATTTGTGCAGCATTTAAATACTTTTGTCGTGTCGTCACGAAAGTTGAACCAAAAAAAGAAAAGGGAGAAAGAAACAAAGAGAGAGATGAGAGGCATTGCAGGGGGAGGGACGGGCCGGAGGAGGCTGCCAAACCTCTCGCAGGCGGCGTGGTTTCGAAATATTAATAGTAATAATAATGCCAACAGCTGCGCACAACAACGTAAATACCCTTTCGTGATTATTTTTTTGTTCTCTCTACGTTTTTTATTATTTTTTTTTCGATGATTCTTCTCTCTCTCTCTCTCTCTCTCTCTCTCTCTCTTCGCTGTCTCTCACTCTCACGGTGCGCTGAAACGATTTGCTTATTTTGCTTTGTTAGGTTTGCCGCTTTGCTGCTTTTATCCTCGCTCTGCTTCCTTTCACTCTTCCTCCAGAAGAGCCCCCCTTCTCCTCACCAACACATCCCGCCTCTCCTCCCTCCTTCCCGTCTTTCCTCCCTCTTCCTCCTCCTCCGCTTCCTTCGCTACCCATCGGAAATCACCAAAAGCTCCTCCGCAACAAACCTCTCTCGCTCCTCTTCGCAACCGCAACAACAAACAGCTGCAACAGCAACAGCAAAAACAGCCACGACAACACAGCCACAACCACCCCAAGCGCGTGGTGCCCTTTGATGAGGAGCCCGAAGGGGCCTTCAAGGAGCTCATGGAGAAAGGCAAGGACGCGGACGTGGCCCGCTTTGTGGACATCATTGCCGCCCCGGTGCGCAGCGCCCAGGTCGTTGCGAGGATGGAGCTGGAGGACGTCCCCACCGACCCTCGCGAGTTCTTCCTGCTGCACGACAAGCAGAAGCTGGCCCATTGGAATCTGCTTTTCAAGGCGCAGGGGCGCAATGGCAACATTCGGCTGGTGCTGAGGACGTTCGACTTGATGAAGGTTAATATCATTTTGTTGTTGGTGGTGGTGTTGTTGTTGTTGTTCTTCTTCTTCTTCTTCTTTTTCTTTTTCTTATTGGTGGAGTCTCTGCTTCTTCTTTGTTGTTGTTGCTGCTTCTAGTTTTTCCTTCTGTTTCCGTTTCTTGTTTTAAACGTCGCTTTCTTGTGAATCTTGCAGGAAGAAGGCGTGAGTCCAGATCTAAGCATTTATACAACATTGATTAGACAATGCGCCAATGCAAAAGCAGTTGATACAGCTCTAGCATTATTTGAGGAAATGAAAAATGGTTCTCTTTCATTCTTTCTCTTCTCTCTCTCTCTCTATCTCTCTATCTCTCTCTCTCTCTCTCTCTCTCTCTCTCTCTTCGTTTCGCTTATTTCTTGAGCACATTTATTCTAATTTATTTATAACAGTGGGATTAGAGCCAACATTGTGGACTTGGGGTGCGTTGGTCAAAGTTTATTGCGCGAGTGGAGAGTTGCAAAAAGCATTCGGTGTTCTCACCACTCTCAGCTCTCTCAAACTGCAACCGAATATTGTACGTTTTCCTACGCTTTCCTATTATTTCTGGCTTTCGTGATGCAAACCGTTTTTTTTTGTAACAAAAACAGGTAATCTTCACTACTCTCATTCAAGGTTGTCTTGGTAAGGGAGACGTAGACATGGCGTGGAAAACCTTTGAGTACATGCGCCAGCAAACACCATTGGAGCCTGACGAAGTTACCTTCACTGTCATGATCAACGCGTGTGCTAAGGTTTGGTGTTGCAACGTTTTTTTCTCGTTCAGCTTTCTTCTCTTCCTCTCTACTTCTCTCCTCTCTACCCCTCTCTCTCTCCCTCTCCCTCTCTCTCCTGTCCCTTACTCCTCCCTCACTGCTTCTCACTCCTTTTTTCTCTTTTTCCTCCTTTTCTAAACCAATAAAACCAAAAGAAACAACAAGTAGAAAGAGCGCTGAACTTGTTCTCCGAAATGCAACAAATGGGACAAACGCCGACTGAAGTGACCTTCAACAGCTTGATCTACGCCTGCGCCACCCGCCCTGACTACTACGAAGATGCCTTCATCACATACGAGCGAATGAAGTCGAGCGGATACGTACCCAACGCCGTTACTTATGGCACTCTCCTCTATGCTGCCGCTAGTAATGGGGACGTCAAAGGTTTGTAGCAATTGTGGTTTCGCCCTCCTTTCATTCGTTTTGCTCCTTTCAGTCAACTCACAAACCTGAACAAAACAGCGGCCGAAACTCTCTTCTCAGAGCTGCAAGAAAGCGGCCAGCTCAAAGCCGGCAACCCAGTGCCCTGGACCAGCCTCATGCAGGCCTACCGCACAGCGCAAGTGCACGCCTCCCTGGGCGGCATCCGCACGCGCAACATCGAGCGCGTGCAGCACCTCTTCAACGCCATGTTGGAGTACGGCACCTCTCCAACGTTGCGCACGCTCAATACCGTTTTATCCACCATCACCGCCGCACATCACGTTCGCACGGCCGAAGCCTTTTGGGAGGCCATCAAGCAGGGCCACTTTAAGGTACAGGCAGAAGATGGAGAAGAGATGGAGGAGAAGAGGGTTGAACCGGATTTGCATAGCTACACGTGTATGGTGCAGCTGTATGGCGAGACGAGGAAGGCAGAGAAGCTGTTGGAGATGTGGCATGAGATGAAGGAGAATGGCATCGCCCCAGACATGAGAGCCTACGACCACGCCGTTCGCGGCTTGGCCAAAGCGAAATACCTGAACACGGCATTGAGGATGTTGAGGGAGATGAGGGAGAAAGGATGGTACGTCAAGTCGGAGACAAAGCAGTTGCTGTTGAAGAGGTTCCAGGAGTATCCGGAGCAGTTGGAGGAGGTGAGGCAGTTGTGTATGTTTGATAGGTCGTCGATCGTGGAGGATCCGAAGAAGTTGTTGGCGATGAAGCTGAAAGGACGTGATCATCCAGTCTCTACCTACAAACGATTTGCATAACAGAGAAAGAAACAACAAGAAAGAAAGAAAGAGAAGAAAAGATATATTTTTTGAAGAACGGAAACGAAAACTTACTCTCCCTTTCAGGGTTAAACTCTTCGTTTATCGGTGGTGTCATTGCTCCGGCTGCCGCTGCGACCGGAGGAAGAACTTATGTTGCCCTTTTGGGAGCCGTCTTTGGCGTTCTCTTTCTTTTTGGCCACTTCTTCATCGGAGAGGGGCAAATAGTAGATGCTTGGACGCGCTGTTGTCTTACGGAATAGATCGTTCAATGTACGAACCGCTCCTCCTTTTTGAATGAATCCAAAATCATGCTTAGATAGAGAACATAGATGCAACGAGAACGAGAGAGAGAGAGAGAGAGAGAGAGAGAGAGAGAAGAGAAAGAGAAAGAGAGAGAGAAGAGAAAGAGAAAGAGAAAGAGAAAGAGAAAGAGAAAGAGAAAGAGAAAGAGAAAGAGAAAGAGAAAGAGAAAGAGAAAGAGAAAGAGAAAGAGAAAGAGAAAGAGAAAGAGAAAGAGAAAGAGAAAGAGAAAGAGAAAGAGAAAGAGAAAGAGAAAGAGAAAGAGAAAGAGAAAGAGAAAGAGAAAGAGAAAGAGAAAGAGAAAGGACAAAGGAGACAATACCTTTGTTGGCGGAAGCAGAGGATGACGCTGAAGCGGCCGCGGCAGTAGCAGCGTTGCGTTGAGCTTCTCTGAGACGAGCGGTGGCGCTGCGCTGTTCCACGGAAGGGCCGGCCTTTGCCTTGCTCATCTCCTCTGGCGGCACAAACTCAGCGGCTAGCGGTTTGCTGGTGTTGTTGGGAGGCCATACCACTCCATATATGCTCTCCCTGGCTTTCTCTGCTTGTTCCTCCGTCTCGTACTGCAATAAAAACCGTAAGGATAGAGAGAGAGAGAGAGAGAGAGAGAGAGAGAGAGAGAGAGAGAGAGAGAGAGAAGAGACAGAGAAAGAGAGACAGAGAGACAGAGAGACAGAGAGACAGAGAGACAGAGAGACAGAGAGACAGAGAGACAGAGAGACAGAGAGACAGAGAGAGAGAGAGAGAGAGAGAGAGAGAGAAGAACATACGGAAACATAGCAATGAGTCTTGATGTCGTTCATCCAAAAGTCAACAACAGTGCCATGCTCAGAGAGAAAGGATTGCGCGGCCTTCACGGTGAACGGTCTTACAAAATTTTGAACCAACAGGGTGGTCGTTGGTGAGCGTTTCGCTGGCGGAACTGTCGTTTGTTTTGTGTGGATGTTTAGCGGTGAGAGAAGTAGAGCACGAGAGGAGAGAGAAGCGAGCGAATGTGGAGAGATAAGAAGAGAGGAGAGAAGCGAGAAATTATCAAACATACCAATTCTCTCTGGTTCTTGCTGAGCGGCCTCTTTCTGTCTGCCGAGAGCAGCGGCACCCGTGGCAGAGCGCGAGGAGGTGCTCTTCTCATCCTGTCGCTCCTCCTCTTCCTCTCGTTCCTCCTCCTCCTCCTCCTTTCGCTCACGACGATCGGGAGAAGAGGAGGGCTCGCGGGAACGCACGGGGGAGCGCGAGGGGGAGCGTTGCTCTTCTTCTCTTTCTTGCTGTGCTTCTTCTTCTTGGTCACTCTCTTCTTTCTTTGCTCTTTTTTGTGCTCTTTGTTTGTCTTCTTTCTCCTCCTCCTTCTCTCTTTCTTCTTCTGAAGAATATTGTCGTTGTGGACTCTCTTCTACTTTTTCTTCTTCTGCTTCTTCTTTGTCCATTTCCACGCCTGTTTCTTCGCTGCCATCTCGTTTCCTTTTGTGCATACGGTTGCTCTCTTCTTCCCCCTCTCCCTCCTCATTGAGGGCGTCCTTCTTCTCTCTCGCTTCTGCTACTTCTTCCTCGTCCGCCTCTTGGTCGGCGGGTGCGGTGGTGGTAGCGGCCTGCAGCGCCTCCGCGAGGCGCTTGACCAGCTCGGCTTTGCGCCCTTGGTAGCTCAACCCGCGCTGACGAAGCTCCTTCTGCAAGTCCTTCACCGTGAGAGCGTCCAGGTTGTCCGCGTTCAGTGCTTTGGTCGCCATCTCTTCTCTTCTCTTCTCTTTCTTTTTATTTATTTTTTGTTTTTTTATTCGCTACTTTTTCTTTTTTCTGCGGACATCGCTGTCGACAAATTCATTTGGTGTCGACTGATCTGTGTCGACAAAACACATTGTCGACAATATGGATGTGCTGACGTATTTTTGTGGACACAATTGTCGACGGTGGATTTGAACGAAAAACGAATGAAAACAGAAAAATATTTCCTGGAAACAAATTAAAAAAGAATCCAAAAAATAAATAAAAAAATGGAACAACAGAAGAACGTGTTGGTGCCTGTGGCAGAGGGCTCCGAAGAAATCGAAACCGTTTCCATCATCGACACTCTCCGTCGTGCTGGTGCTAACGTTACTGGTTAACATTTTTTTGTTTCAAAAAAAAATCCTCTTTATGTATTGATTGTTTGGCGGATTATTATTTTTTTTTTTTTGTTCTTCACAGTGGCTGCTGTTGGGGACGCTCTCGAAGTCACTTGCTCACGCAAGGTCAAGCTGGTGGCGGACGTGAGGCTAAAGGACTTGGAGACGGCTCAGCAATGGGACCTGATCGCGCTGCCGGGGGGGTTGGACGGCGCCGAGAACCTGCGCCGCTCCGAGGAGCTCAAGCAGCTGCTGCTGAGGCAGAACGAGGAGGGCCGCCTCTACGCTGCCATATGTGCTTCTCCTGGTTTGTTATTTTTTCCCCGTCAGCGTTTCTTTTGTTTTTATTGTAGTTTCTTTCTTTCTTTCTTTCTTGTCGTTTCGTTCTTGCTTTCTTTTCTTTCTTTCTTTCTTTCTTGTCGTTTCTTTCTTTCTTTCTTTCTTTCTTGTCGTTTCTTTCTTTCTTTCTTTCTTTCTTGTCGTTTCGTTCTTTCTTTCTTGTCGTTTCTTTCTTTCTTGTCGTTTCTTTCTTTCTTTCTTTCTTTCTGTCTTTCTTTCTTTCTTGTCGTTTCTTTCTTTCTTTCTTGTCGTTTCTTTCTTTCTTGTCGTTTCTTTCTTTCTTTCTTGTACTTTTGTTCATTCATTGAACAAAAAAAACAAATGTACACAGCTGTTGTCCTTCAAACGCACGGCCTGTTGGAGGGCAAGCAGGCCACCTGCTATCCGGCAGAGCGGTTTGTCAGCAGCTTGAAGCTGAAGGACAGCATCGAGGACGTGGTTGTGGAGGATGGCAACTGCGTCACCAGTCGTTCGCCTGGTACTGCCCTCCCCTTTGCCCTTCGTTTGGTTCAACGGGTACGAAACCTCTGTTGCTTTCTTTGCTTTCTTGTTCGTGTTCTTCTGTACCCATTCTTCGTGTGTTGTTTGTTGCTTATCATCTTGTTTTTTTTTTGTATGCTTTGTTGGTTTATAGTTGTACGGAAGAGAGAAAGCAGAAGAGCTTGCCAAAACGATGCTGGTCCCTTCCTTCTAACTCAACAACAAAGTGAGATAATGACGAGCATCAGCATCCTACATTTGCTAGTAATCTTTCATATGAACAAAACAGAGTTTTATTCTTCTTTCTCCGCTACAAAACTTGCTAGCTACGTTGTAAATACGACAACAATTCTTGCAAAGAGGAGGGGGAGGAAGGAGAGAAAAAAGTGGGAGAAGAGGACGTAGGAGAAGAGCCTGTAAGCACCCACATGTCGTCTGTTTGTTGGCTGATGTTCTCTCGACACATTGGGCAGGTGGTGCTCCGCCTTTTCCTGTTTGTGTTTGTTTGAAACAGGCCCTTTCATCGAGCAAGAGAGAGAGAGAGAGAGAGAGAGAGAGAGAGAAAGGAAGGAGGAGAGCAGAAGATAGATGACAAAGAAGAGAGAGAGAGAGAAAGAGAAGAGAACAAGAGAACGCTAACCATTCCTCAATGCAAGCGCCGCAAAAGGCATGAGCGCACGACAAGGCAACCTCTGCCCGTCGTTCCATGCATATCACACATTCTTCCTCTTCCTCCTTTTCTGCCTCTTCATTGCCCTTTTCCTTTTCTTCATCTTGCTCTTTCCGTTTCTCCTCTGCTGCTTCGTTTGTTGGTGCTTGTTCTTCTTGCTGTTGTTGTGAGAACCGAAGACGGCCTAACAAGGCATAAAACTGTTTGTAGTTTAATTCGTGGCTATAATGTTGCTCTGGTTCCTTTTTGTTTTAGATGACAGAGAACGGTAAAGAAAAGGAAATTGAAAGAAAGAACGAAACGACAAGAAACAAGAAGCAAGAAGCAAAAGCAAGAAGCAAGAAGAAGAAGAAGAAGAAGAAGAAGAAGAAGAAGAAGAAGAAGAAGAAGAAGAAGAAGAAGAAGAAGAAGAAGAACAAGAAGAAGAAGAAGAACAAGAAGAAGAAGAATAAGAACAAGAAGAAGAAGAAGAAAAAGGAGAAGAACAAGAACAAGAAGAATAAGAACAAGAACAAGAAGAGCAGTAAGTAGAAGAAGAAAGCAGAAAAGGAGAAAGATAGAAGCAAGACGGATCAAGGAAGGAAGACAAACGGAGAGAGAGGAAGAGAGAGAGAGCAGAGAGAGAGAGAGAGAGAGAGAGAAGAGCAACTTCACAAACAAGAAGAAGACTATAACAACGGCAGCAACACATACCACGAGGACCCGGATCTTGACAAAGTGTTTCCATAGCAGCATGATGGGTATGTCCTGCTCAGAGGAGGGATGGAGCTGAAACGTGACTCGTTTGGGCGGCGCGCATGCCTTTTGTAAGCTGATCACAAAGAAGAAGAAGAAGATAAAAAATTGAACCGATTTTCGTTCGTATCTTGTTTTTTTTTCCTTCTGCACAACAGAGCGAGTGAAAACGTACAGCTGGTTAGCTTCCTGGATGTGGACCTGCAGGTCCCTGTAGGTACTTGCATAGTCCCGGCGGTTCAGCTGGTGCACCTCTTTGGACTCCTTATTCCCCATCTCTCTCTGCCTTTTGGCTTTGTTTACTTCGGTTGAATTATTTCATGTCGACACGTAAATTGTTGTATTTTGTCGACATTTTTCATGTCGACACGTATTCCCGGAAATCTCTTCCGTAAGCCTGTCTGCAACAAGACCCTCCGTCTAGACATCGGGGTGGTACCACTTTCATAAAGGTGAAACTGAGTTTCAAACGAAACCAAAAAAATATCACACTCAGCAACAAGACGTAAAATATGAAAGGCAAGGCAAACTAAAAAATGAGCACTTAGCAGAGAGAGGTTTCGATCCTCCGACCTGTGGGTTATGGGCCCACCACGCTTCCACTGCGCCACTCTGCTTTCTCGAAGTTAGGAAGGATGCTTTTGTTTCGCTAATGCTTTGCTTTCCTCCCCGCTGGTACAAAGTGCGAGGAGGAAAGCAAGAATCCGCATAACTGGCATTCTTTAGATATTGTGTCTACAAAAATCCGGACGTCAGAGTCGACAAAAACGGTCCGCAAAAAATTGAAAGCAAAAGAAGAAAGAAAGAAAGAAATGACCAGAAAGAGTAGCGCCCGTACGTCCTCTCCGGCCTTTGCCTTTCCCCCTCCATTGTTAGGTGTTGGCCTTTTTGTTCTTCTTCTTCTTTATGTTGCAACCCTGCATGTTAAACTGTATTCATAATAGGAAGAAAAAAGTTGAGAGATCGTGAGGCGGCACGAGAACAAGAAGATGGAAGTTCCGGGGGAGGAGCGTCGAAATGGAGCACCGCCCCCATCTCCATGACCTTGGAAATGGGGGGTGCTGGTTTTGGGGGTGAAGCATCAACGTCCGCTGAAAGCTCCGAAGGTGGAGGATGGAGCACAGCGCCCATTCTCGGTGGCAGTGCCGTTAGACCCATGCCGTTGTTGGGCTTGAATGAAAACGATACCGCAAAACCTTCTTCTTCATCCTCTTCCTCTTCTTCACTTGCAGAGTCTTTACACCGGTTTATTCTCCTACTGCTTCTATCTTCTGCTTGTTCTTCTTCGTGTTCTTCGCTTGCTTCTTCATTCTTGTTCTTCGTTCTTCGTTCTTCTTTTTCTCTTCTTCTTTGCTTCTTGTTGTCTTCTTGCTTTTTGTTTTCAAGCTCACATGAACTCTTCACCACCAGCAACGGAGTAAGCAAAGCGATCAACAAAGGCAAAAAACTATCACGCAAAGCAAAGCAACGCAAAGAAGCCAAAACGGCCAAAGCATTGGCCTTCTCCGAGCAAACCGCCAAAAAGGCCACCACCCGAGAGAAAGCCAAACAAAGAAAAGAGAAATGGAAAAACTTGTGGACATAAACAAAAACCACTTTCAGGTTTGGTTTCTCCTCAAAGAACCATGCTTTTCAACTCTTTTTTCTTTTATAGCAGTTGTCGCCAGAGAAACTCTGGTGTATAGAAGGAAGAAGCAGATGAAGCAGGCCGCATTCCTCCTTCTGCTTCTTCTGTCTTTGTCTTCTGCTCTCCTTCAGCGGCTTGTTTGTTCTCAGCAGCCACGATGGAACAACTGCGAGAGCAAGTATAAATCAAGAGTGTTCCCCAGTTGACAGATGGTGTTGCCTCTCCTGGCGCCAATGATGCAACCTTCTCGACATCCAAGAAATGGAGCAACTGCGGCATAACTTGAAACTCTAACGAGCATGACGCACCGCAACGAGCGCAAGGGGGGATGTCTGTGGAGGAAGATGGTCTCCCTGTGTTAGACACCCAAAGGGCCTCGGTCTTGGTTGGATCGGCATAGTATCTGCTCGTTGTTGATGAGTGTTAGGAGAAGGGAAGGAAAGTGATGAAGAGAGAAGGGAGAAGAAATAGGTGATAGCAGACAGAAGCAAGAAGATGAACGTACCGAAGACATTGGTCGGGGTCTCGGCTAATCCTTTGTTGAAACTTGACAAAAGAGCCATCAGCCTGGTACTTCATCTCAAAGTCAGCATCAGGGTCATCCTTGCCTTGCGGATGCACAATGGGAATCGCTCCATAACGCTCCTTCAACTCCTTTTCGCTCAGTGCCTTCTCCGTCTCCGTGGGAGGCCCCTCCGCTTCAGTCACAATCTCAAACTCTGGCCACAACACGGGATGCTGTTCTTCTTCCTCTTCCTCTTCTTTGGATATGTTGTTTGCGTCTTGTTGTTTGGTGTTGGCGTCGAGGGAGGCGCATTGTAGCTTGTGTTGAGGCCAATGAAGGACTTGGTGAGCACGGCTGCAGTAGTGTGCAGCTTTGCACTTTCCACAACGTTTGGGTGCTCCTGCTCCGCATATTATGCATGTCGTGACTGAACAAGAAGCAAGAAGTCAAACTCAAGCAACAAAGAGATAAGAGAAAAGGAGGCGCTGGAGAAGCAGAGAGAGCAGAGAAGAGAGGAGAGAGAGAGAGAGAGAGAGAGAGAGAGAGAGAAGAGAGCAGAGAGCAGAGAGCAGAGAGCAGAGAGCAGAGAGAAGAGAGAGAGAGAGAGCAGAGAGAAGGCAGAGAGACAAACAAGTAGAGGGCGGAACAAAGCGGTAGCGTGGCGCATCATCGTCTTCTTCGCACTCCGACTCTGTATCTGTTTCTTCTTTTTCTTTCTCTTTGTTTGGCTTTTGTTGTTGTGATGGCGAGGATGGAGACGGGGAAGGAAGAACGGGAAGGTAGTAAGGGTTGTCCTTGGGCAGCTGGCAGCGCAGCACTTTGAAGCTGCCGTTCGGCAAACGTTGATGACAAGCGCCATCCTTGCAGGCAAAAACGTAGAGAAAACGATGGTAGGTATCCTCATGCGACAGAGGAGCATACACCTGTTGCAGGCAGTGAGAAAGAAAGAGAGGAAGAGAGAGAGAGAGAGAGAGAGAGAGAGAGCAACCTGTAAGAGGAGAGGCATCGGTGCTTCGCAGTGAGGGCATTGAAGCTGTTCGCTGCTGGGCACGTCTTTCGGGATTAACCAAACCTGTTTTTGTCGGTATGTGTGTGAGAGAGGAAGAAAAAAATGGAGAGGAAGGGAGAGCACACAAAGAGCAAAACGTACAGGCTTTCCGCCCACTTTGCTGAGCAGAAAGGGATAGTTGATGAGCCGACGCGGAGCTTTCTCCACAAACCCCAAAAAAACTTTTCCCTCTCCTTGTGCTTCTTCTCTGGTCGCTGAGGGCTCCTCGCACGAAGAAGAAGAAGAAGTAGTGGAGGAAGCGTCATCCTCTACCTGCTGTTGCGGTGCCGGAGCGTCGGCGGAGGAGGAGGAGGAGGAAGCATCACAGGAGGAGGACGTTACTGTCTCTCCTTTTTCCATTTGTTTTATTTTTATTTTTATTCGATATTTTTATTCGATATTTTTTTTAACAGCTGAAAAAAAAATGAAGAAATAAAATAAAAAAGAGATGGTTCTAACGAGTTTCGATCTCGTGACCTTTCGCGTGTGAGGCGAACGTGATACCACTACACCATAGAACCTGGTTGGTGCAAGGAGATAAAAAATTGGATTGTTATGATGTGATTCAGTGGCAGAAAGCCCCTTCGTTGGCGCTCTCCGCCTCTGTTGGGCCTCTCTTCTTTCTCTCCCTCTCTCCCTCCCCCTCTCTCTCTCTCTCTCTCTCTCTCTCTCTCTCTCTCTCTCTCTTCAGGAGGACAACATGGGGCCACTGCCAAATATTCCACCTCCCTCTCACACGTGCTCAACGTCTACTCTATTGCCCCTGCCCCCGACGCAGTAGAACCGAACAGCGACTACGCAAACAGCAGCAGCTACGACGATGACACCGCAGCCAGCGACGCCAACAGTGCAACTGTGCCTGAGCCCCCTTGCGCCTCCATGTTGTCCTCCAAGATTCATTGGCCCTCTTCCCTCTTGGCCGTCGACGCCAGTGTCCGCGCGCTCCGTGACGTTGTTCAGGGGCTCGTCACCAGCCAAACCAAGCTCCAGCAGGAGGTGCTCCGTGCTCAGCGTGAAGCCGAAGCCCGCCACCAAGCTGAGTGCGACCAACTTCGCAAAGGCCTTCGTGATGCCGAAGCGCTACTAGCCGAGGTAGCTGCCCTCCGTGCCCATGGTCCCACTACCGTCTCAACCACAGCACCGCCCCCCCCCCCACGCGCCAGCCCTACCCTCTGGCCAACCCACCCCCACTACCACCCGTCCTCACGTCCCCCTCGCCCAGCCACCTTCCGCTCGCCCCCCAGCCTCCGTGTGGAGTGATGCTGCCAAATACACCCAACTCACACCAGCGCCTGCCTGCTCCTGTGCCCAACTCGCTCCGAGCCCGCAGTGAGGAGTTCAAGCTTCATCCCTGTCTCAAATTTTTTGCAGCCTACGCCAACCAGGTTCTATGGTGTAGTGGTATCACGTTCGCCTCACACGCGAAAGGTCACGAGATCGAAACTCGTTAGAACCATCTCTTTTTGTTTTGCATTTGATTCATGCCTAATTAGGTAATTGCTCGAACCGGTTTTTTTTTGGGATCCTTTTTTTGTTCCCCACGGAGGGAAACCCGCTCTTCGAAGCAAAAGCAAAGAGGGACTGAGCAGGGGGCACCATCAGCGTTCCGTTGAAGTACATCTCTTTCAATAGTCCGTTCAACAATAAGAACGCTCACCGTTTTGCAGGACCCTTTTTTTGTGACATAGAACTGGCGCTATTGGAGCTCTCCAAGAGGCACAGCTTGCTCACAAAGAGAAAACGGAGACAAAGATGAGTGAGGCAAACGCCTATGACTATTATGGAGAGGGAAGCTCCACTGACGACTCAGGCACGCCAAGGAGCTTTCAGTTGTCAGACCCTCTTCTAAGCTGTAACTCTTCTCCCGACCTTCAATTTGATCCTCTTCTTCTGCCTCAAAGTGAGGACGACGAAGACGACGCGTATGATGAAGAACAAGCCGAATATGAAGAGGATTATGAGGATCCTCTTACAGCAAACTTTCAAAAGGAAAGTAAGAGCCAGGTTGTTGAGTCTTCGCATGGGTCTTCCTCAAAAAAGATGAAAATGAAGAAGAAGCCCGGAAAACCGGGGCTCAGACGGACCAATTCTGCCTCTGCAGCAAGCAATATGAGGATAACAAAAAAGTCAACCTCACAACCAGTGGGAGGATCCCCCCGAATACCTCCGCGAACTGCTCGAGAGCACTCTTCCGCTTCCGCTCTGCCTTCACAACAGAGAAAGAGTTCTGCTCCGCCAAGCGGCATACATGTTACCCCACCTTCTCCTCCTGTCGCGTCTGCTAGTTCGAGTTCGTCAACGGTGAAGGAGGAGGGGGAGAGGACTGCACGCAGAATGGAACGAAGGATGCAGGTCATAAAGGAACTTGTTGCCACGGAAGAGAAATATGTAAACAGTATCGAAGCGCTCGTTGAGGTGGGCTGTTCAGCTTACCTTCTTTTTCCTTCCTCTGCTTGCATGCTAAGCTAAACTCGAAACAAAAAAGGTTTATCTCCAAGACCTTAGAGGCAGCCGTTTGTTGGAGGCGGAGGAAGTGGAAATTATGTTCTCCAACATTGAACACATTCTTAAGCTTAACCAGAACCTCCACACCAAACTCAAAGAACGAACCACCAGTTGGGAGACCCAGGGAGTTGACCCTTCCAAGCGGGTCCTCTCCGACATCCTCTTATCCGTCGTATGTGTCTTCATCTATTTTTTTTAATTTTGTGTTAGATTATTTAATGTTATTCTTATTGTTATTTTATTCTGGATTGAATAACTCAACTTGCTTGTGTTCTTTGTAACGGTTATACAGTTCCCATTCATGAAGATATACAGCCAATATTGTACACGGCAGGACAAAGCCACCGAGCTCCGCCTCAAGCTCGTCAAAGAGAACTCCAAATTCAAGTCCTTTCTCAAAGTAAATCTCTTTTTCCTTCCTTCTTCTGTTGCTTCTTCGTATTGTCTTTTTGCTTCACTTTCTTCCTCTCTCTTCTCTATGTCTGTTTGTTCTGCTTCGGTCATTGTTGTGAATGCATAAAACAAACAACAAACCAAACACCAAACAGAAAGCACAACAGAACAAGAGATGCAACAACCAAGACCTGGGCTCCTTTCTCATCATGCCCATCCAACGCATCCCTCGCTACAAGCTCCTCCTGCAGGAGCTCCTCAAGTGCACGCCCGAGGAGCATGCCGACCACAAGGGCCTGGTAAAGGCGTTTGAGATCATGGACTCCATAGCAACCTTTATAGAGGACAGGCAGCAGAATGGGCAGCCCTTGAACGTGAGGCGGTTGATTGCTGCGCATGAACAATTCGGAGAAGTGGAGGTTAGTTTTATCTTTCTTCTCCTCAACAAACAAAAACCCAACTTGAAATAAAAACAAACAAAAAAAAAAAAACAGAGAATGATGCAACCTTGGAGGAAATGGGTCAAAGACGGAGAGATAACGGCCGTGGATCGGCTGCGCGCTGCCAACAAGACCCGCCAACTGTGGATCTTCCTGTTCACCGACATTCTCTGCTTTGCTCGCTTGAAGAGTCGCAGCGGCTCTCTCGCCGTCTCTCCTCGTGGAGAGGAGAGCGATTCGCGTTCTCCTCCGAAATCTCCAAAGTCTCCAAAATCTCCTCACCACCACTCGCCTTCTCCTCGTTCGAAGAATAAGTTGTTGGCCAACTTGGATATCATCGATCGTGGAGAGAAAGAAAAGGCAGGAGAAAAAGGAGGAAAGAAGAAGAAAGGATTAAGTCCTGCAGCTTCATTGTCTTCTTTGTCGGATGTGGTTGGAGGAGAGAGAGGAGAGGATGGAGGTGGAAACGAAGAGGAGACAGATGAGGAATTTGAATTCTTGGGGAAAATGTATTTGTCAGAGGTATGGTTGAGAGATGTAGATGCTGGTAGTGGAGGAGGGAACACCTTCTTGCTGTACTCCCCGCAGGTGAGCTTCATATTTACCGCTGGTACTGCGGAGGAAAAGAAGGTCTGGATGGATACGCTTGCCTCTACCACGGAGACCTATCTCGACAGTAACACTAAGTTCTCTGGTATGTCTTGTGGCTCCTTCCTGCTTCCTTCTTTGTTGTTTACCCTCTTCCTTCATTCTATTGTTGCAAACAGACCATCGGGCAGAAGTATTAAAAGGGTTACAAGAAAAGCTAAAGAAAATCAATGAAGCACAACAAAGCCAACAACCAATGCACAACGCCGAAACAGAAATAACAACACAATCTCTAGGGATGGGCATCTACCTTGAAGAAGGAAATGACGAAGATGAGTTGCATGATAACATGTCTCGCATTTTTGGTCCAAACTTTTTCCAACTGCCGCCCGGACAAAAGGTTGGCATGAGTGCTAACAACAACAAGTCGGAAGAAGGGGATAGCAACAACAGCAGTACTACTACTAATGATAACACGAACAACAAGAAAGAAAGTAAGAAAAAGCGAGGCTCGTTGGGAAGAAAGAACAAAACAGTAAATGACTTACGGAAGGCGATGGAAGGGACCGAAGGCAGCCAGCATCCGCGAAGGGTTCGTTGCTTTTCTTCTTTGCATCATTCATCTCTCTTTGTGTCATGATGTTAAAACGATTCTTTCTGTTGTTGTGTTATGAACAAAAAGCATTCGAGTTACGGAAAACAACAGAGAGTACTACAAGAGGGCTACCTTTTGGTCTCACGGAGTTCTGGTGGCAGCAGTAACAACACCCTCACGCGACGCACCATGACGATTACGCTAAAAAAGAATGCTGGGCAGCATCGATGGAGAAAGCGATACTGCGTCCTTCTGCACGATCGTTTGATGCTCTACAAGAGCAAGGAAGACACAAAGATGAGCGACTGCGTCATTCTCAAGAACTGCAAACTCTCCAAAAAGTGTGGCAAGGAAATATTTCCTCCTGGATCTCCTTCACTTTCTGCTGCCGCTTCTTCTTCTTCATCGTCTTCTGTTTCAGAGATTGCTGAAGTTAATCAAGCGAAGGAGTTGTTTTGCTTCACGGTGAAGGAAGTGGATGATGTATCCACCTCTTTCCTAGAAGAGAAGGACAGAGAGATTCAACAAACCGCCAGTAACAGTGGAAGAATGCATAGAGATAGGATCAGTCCTCCTCCCTCTCCCTCTACCTCTTCATCTTCGTCTGTGAGCGTTACAAGTGAGAAAAAGGATAGACCGCCTAAGCGAAGGGTCTTTGCTGCGGAGAGCAAAGAATTGATGGAGGAGTGGATGACAAAAGTGGGCACGCAGATACGTACCATGAGAACGCAACAGGAGCAACTTCTCATGTTGGTGGAGCAGCAGCTTCGAGCGCAGGCCGCTTTCAAGCAACAGCAGCAACAACCAATGCCAAAATCTCCCAAGTCGCCAAAACACGTTTGCTATCTTGCTCCTTATGCTTTTATTCTGCCTCTGTCTTCCTCTTTCTTCTTTCTTCTTGCTTCTTTCTTCTTCTCTGTTGCTAAAAAACCTGTTCTGTTTTAGAACAAAGGCGAAGATACATTAGCAAGAGATGGTTCGCAAAGTCCACGAGGAAGCACATCGCCTAGTCTGTTCCGAAGAAAGACACTAGCAACTTTACCTCGAATCGGGCGCAGCAACTCCTCCAAGTCTGATATCATCAAACCTGGATGAAACAAAAAACTGAAAAAAAGGTCGAGAAGAAAAACAAAAATACAGACAGAAAGAGAATGTTCACTTTACATAACAGCAAATATAAAAGAACCTGTAACTTGTAAGAAAACAAAGTACTTAAGAAACAACGCCCAGAGCGTGCTGTATTTCAGCCAAGAAGGTGGAAGAATCGGTTTGGACGTTGGGCGTATTGTAGGCCAGTCCTTGATCGTACACAAAGAAGAAGCGCGTGACAACGTAATCTGGCTCTGGACAGACCCACACTGATCCGCTCTTTCGCACCGAGCTATGGTTGATGACTGTGCATTTAAAAAAAATAATAATTAGTTTTACAATGTGAAACAAACAAGGAAACGCAAGAAAGAAAGACGGTACCTTCACATAAGGCTATACAATAAAAGTTAGAGGTACTAAGAAAACGGTTTGAGCTGGAATCTCCCGAGGAAGATGAAGCGGTGTTATTGCTATGACCCTAAGATAAGATCATTGATGACGTTAAGTATTTGTTGAACAAAAAAAACAAACAAGCAAGCAAGCAAGATGAAGGGGAGAGAGAGAGAGAGAGAGAGAGAGAGAGAAAGAGAGAGGATAGAAGGAGAGATGGGGGAAAAGAACCCGTCTTGAAATTCCGCGCCCGTGCATCTGAGAATAGCCAAAGCTTGTCGTGGAATGAGGTGATAAATAAATACCAGCACCATAGGCAGCACCGTTGAGTTGTAATTTGGTTCCACTTGCGTTCTTTAGTCCCATTCTGTCGTTTAAAGTGAGTTTTGTTGCAAAAGAGAGAAGAGAAATGCATGTGGAAAAGAAACGAGATGAGTAAAGATGAAAACCTTAAAATACAGTGCCAATTTTCCACTCTAGAACCATGAAAGGCAAAGACAGATCCATGTTGTGCTTTTAACTCTCTGAATTTTTCTTCCTTTTCAGGAGGACTGCTCAAAAGTACGTATTGATAGGGTGTGTTCATGGACGGAATGTGCTGTAATTACAATCGTAAAAACCTGTTGTTAGCTCCAAAAATACAAGCGAAAAAAATAAGAGAGCAGGTGAGAGGGACTATACCCTGCTCTTTGAAAGCTTAACGATGTGTGAACGATTGCTAGAGATAATCCATTGGAGAAGAGGATAAGCCAACCGATCCACCCTATCCAATTGATCTTTCATTGAGAGACAATCCTGCATAAACAAAGAAAATCACAATACATAGTCAAAAATCATCGGAGGGAAGAGAGAGAGAAAGAGAGAGAGAGAGAGAGAGAGAGAGAGAGAAAGAGAGACGAACCGCTGCTTGCGACAAGTTATGCACAGTAGGGAAACTGGTCAGCAGCTTCTTCAGCAATGAAAAGTTCTTGTCCTTTGGGCTCAAGATAACCTTCTTAGGGTTATCCGGATCAAACAACGTTGGGAACGGATCAAAGATGTCAGTGGCTCTGCCCGAGTTGGCCGCAGCGGTGGCCATGCAAATGAGCAGGTCCACCACTTCAGCTTGTGTGGCGATCTCATCGGCAGCGTCGGACATGACCCCCAGCTGCTGGAAGGAGAAACAACAGAGCTCTCGGCTGCAAACGGCTGGCTTCAACATGGCCCCTCCAGCAAAGACGTGCGGCCGATCGCAGATAACACAATAGTTGCTCAGAGTGGGGATGCGATTCAGGAGATACTCCAACACTTGAACCAAGAAGCCTTGTTTCCGGTCCGGAATGCAGCTTCGCACATCCGCCATCGCTGACATTTCGTTTTGTTCCCAATCGGCCAATGGATTTGCCGAGGCAGATTCTTCTTCGTCGGTGGGAATAAAACGACCACGTTTCGGTTGATGATGGTTGCGTTTTTGTTGTCTTCGAGAGAGAACGGCTTTGTCTGTGTATCGCTCTGGTGAGGAGAGAAGGTTTTGAAGAGCTTCTTCCAAGCCACCGGAGCTTTCTCTCAAGGCGTTCTTAGCGAGCTCCAAGGAGAAACCCATTTCAAGAAGATTGGCTACATCACCATCTCTCCCTGGTTCCAATGGTTCTTCAGAAGGTGGAATCAACTCTGCTTCTACTTGTTTGTCCTTTGTGGACGCTGTTGGAAGGCCACCGCGTGAGCTGCGAAGGCCTTTGTCTTTCACATTCCACTGTTCCTTACAGAAGTTTTGAACGATTTGCGTGAGTTGGCTGCCCAGTCGAAACTTTGTCTTTGTATTCTGAAATACTTCCACCTATTTATTAAGAGAAGTTAAGTACGAATGGAAGGAGGAAAGAAAAGAGAATAAGAAATGAAACGAATACAAATAAAAACGTTCAGTACCTTTGGCGGAGAAACAGCAGAAAGATAAGCGGACGGGGAGAGACCAATACGAATGATAACAGGGGCGAACGGATCAAAGCCCCATGCCTGAGCGATGCTCTCACCCAAGAAGCTTGCATCCAAATGCAACTCCACTTCTAGCGTGTCAATAGCGGTGAAGTCTCGTTTGCTGAAGCTGCGTGATCCATACTTCTTGATGAAGAGATCAATGTCCTTTTGTAGTAGAGGAGATGTCTCTTCGGCGGCAAAGCCTATTGCTTCTGCTTCCTCTTCATCGTAATAATCTTCTGCCTCCTCCTCTTCCTCCTCCTCCTCTTCTCCATATTCCTCTCTGTCTTCTTCGCCTTCTTCTTCATCCATTGCTTGCTTTGGCTCGTCATCCTCCCCGTCGTGCCTTGTGTTGGCTTGTTTGCTCTTGCCTTTATCTTTGCTCTCCTGATGTTAGATAATTGTTAGTGGTACTGTTAAATACTTAAAAACAAACAAGCAAGTGTGAAAGGAGAATACCCACCAGCTCATCCATATTAATACCTGTAGCAGGAGCCTCTATGCCGGCTCGCATGCATTGCTCTGGATGTTTTTTAAATTACAAATATAAGCAATTAACTTGTTGATGGACGTATGAAAGACAGAAGTTGGTAACTACAAGCAGAGAAGAAGGAAGCAGGAGACGCAGAGAAAGAACGAAGAGAGAACAAGAGAACAGCGTGATGAAGAGGAGAGAGAGAGAGAGAGAGAGAGAGAGAGAGAGAGAAGAACGATGAAGAGAAGAGAAGAGAACGACGAAGAATAAAAAGAGAAGCATAGAAGAAGAGCGACGAGTAGTGTAACCAAAAACAAACAAACATGGAACAATACCTTGAACGATTTGGTGAATGACCGCAGGAAGTCTGCCGCTAAAGTCTTTAGGCTCACTCGTATCAGAGTACAAGGTACAAGTGCCTGCACAGTGCAACCCAACAACGTTAAAACAAAAAAGACTTACAAAGAAGTTGACCAAAAACCTCGAAACATACCTGGATAGTCATCGCCACACAACAGAGTAAAAGGCACTGGTTTACCGTCCCAACAGTCAAAGGTGAAGGCCAGTGTCTCTCCCTCCCATTCCAAATCTTTTATTTTTTTGTTTGTTTGATGGCAGCTTTGGTAATCAGCGAAAGAGAGAGAAGTGCAGTTCTTTTAAAAAAAGAGAAAAAATGAAAAGAAGAAGAACCTCGTAAGAGAGAGCCAGGCTGCGAATAAAACTCTTTCACGCTGGCCACGTCTTGGCGCAACAGCCTCCTTCCCGCCATCCCTTGCTCTCAGCTTCACTACTCTATTTTTTTTTGGTGAATTAAACAAAGAGAAAAAGCGAGGAATTGGGTAGAATCAAAAAGAATCCAACCGCTCTCGCGCAAAAAATGTACTTCGGGTTGGGACATAACTCCTGTTATCCAAGTACCGCTCCGAAAGTCCTCTTGGAATAATTATTAACATTTAGTTGGAATTTTTCTTCGAAAATTTTTGCCGAATATATTATATCTGTTTCCGTTTCCACCTTTTAAAGAGATTTTAAAATCAACCTAATAGTTTGATGTTGCTTTCTTTTCCTTTTTGGTTATTTTTTTTCGAATTTACCAACGAAAAAGAGAAGAAAAAGTATTGAGAGAGAGACAGAAGGCAACACGACATGGCAGACAAGAGCAAAGAGAGCAGCAGCAGCACCACGACCACCACCATCACCACCAGCGGAAGCACCACGCCGTTGGAACAAACGAGTGCCCCCTCCACCCCCGTTGGACAAAAGAGGAAGCGCGCCTCCTCGACCGTTGGTGAAGGGGACAGTGGCGTGACGGCAGCCGTGGAGAAGAAGAGGCTGGAAATGCTGAGGGACAAAAAGGCAAAGAAGCTGAAGAAACGGTCCAAGAAGCTCGAGGACAAGAAGAAGACCATCGTGGAGCTGGAAGCCAAGCTCGAGAGGAAGAAGTCCAAGTTGAAGAGACGCCAGGAAAAGTATGAGCACAAGAAGGCCGCTCTCCAGGAGGTAGAGGACGCCCTCAAGGCTTCCTCTGCTGAGGGTGGCCCAGAAAAAAGGAAGCAACAGTGATGAAGCAAAGCAAAGATAGCCGTTGTCTCTCCTTTCACTCACTCCATTTTGTTCATAACTCTGCAAACCATTTTTAAAAAGAAAGCAGCATTACTTCGTGTCGTCATGATATTTTATGGTCTCGCGTCCTCGCTCATGTCTATTTTTCGTGTCGTCATGTAAAATTTTGAATTCTCACGTCCATAACACACTTAATGATGCAATACAAGAAAAAATTTCAAACAAAAAGAAAAGAAGAGAACTGGTATGACCGAAGCGGAAGGGTTGGTCCGTGCAGCGCTTGCTGCTGCCAACGTGGTACTGCTTTGCTTTGCTTTCCTTTCTTCTGCTTTGCTTTGCTTTCTTCTCTCTCTCTCTCTCTCTCTTTATAGAAAATAATATTTTAAACAAATAATAAAAAAGGCGGTGCAAGAAGACCATAACGGCCATTACCGGGAAGCGGCCGAACGCTATGGGGAAGCCATCAGGGCATTGGAACAGGTCCTTGCCACGCGGGGCTTGCCCGGCGAAGTTCAAACCATCGTTTCAGAAAAGGTGAATACCTACAAGACGCGACAGCAAGCGCTTTCTTCGTTCAGGTTGGAGCTTTTGCTCTCTTTTTTTTTTGTTCGTTCTCTGTAATGCCTCGTGATCTCTTTGCTGTTGTCTCTTCGTTTCTGTCCTTTGTCCTCTCTTTTCTTCTTCGTCATCCTTTTCTTTCTTTTTTCTTTTACTTGTTCGTTTTCGTTTTCTTTTTCTTTTTTCTTTTTTTCTCTCTCTCTCCTTCCGCCTTCCCTTCTATCTTCTTGTTGACGTTTTACCTCTTCCTTGTGCCTTCTGCCTTCTTTCATTTTCATCCATCCACCCATCCTCAGTGCTGCCAACCAATCCTCCTCCACCAAGGCAAAGGGTCAGCCTCCTCCGCTGCCCGGTCTTCCTCCAAGGAAGAAACCACCACCAGCACTCCCTCTCCCTATTCCCACTTCCACGCCCACTCCCGCTCCCGCTCCCGCTTCCACTTTGACTTCAACCACCACCACCTTGCCTACCCGTGCCCCATCGGGAACTGTTTCCCGTCCACACGCCGTCTCAGCTTCTGGCTTGAAGCCGGTCATGAAAGCCTATGAAGTGATCTTTGAGGAACTCCCGCTTCCTCCTAAACCGGTTTCCTTTCCTCCCATTCTGTCTCTCTCTCTCTCGCTCTCCCCCTCTCTCTCGCTCGTTCTTCTCTTCTGTTTGTCCTCTTTGTAATGGTTCGTTCTTCAAAAGACGACCCCGTTGCTTTCAGCTGCCCCAGCGGATACTGCCAAACGGCCATTTTGGTTTATGCAGATTTTGAGCAAAACCATCAACGACGGCGCTTTTGTCACCCCAAAGCTCTACGTCCCGCGCAACGTCTGGTCCGTTCTCTTTTCTTTCTGCTTTCAGCGCTCTTCTTTCTTCTGCATTCTTCTTTTATGATTTCTTTTTTCATATCCCTTTTATATACTTATATTATTTTATTTGGTTGTTTATTTGTTGTTGTTATTTGGGCAGGTATCAGCCTGGTCTCAAGTTTTCAGCGATACAACAGAAAGTTGGGGCCCTGGAGTCCGTCTCTGAAGCCATTTGTCGGCTGCAAATGTTAGAGCCTGATAATTTCAGCAAAGCCATCAAAGTATTTCTTTTCACCTTCCTCGCTTCTCCTCTCTTTTCTGCTTCTTCTCCGCTGTTTCTCCGCTTCTCTTTGTCTGTGTTCTTCGCTCTTCCCTTCGCTTTTCTTCTCTCTTACTCTTTTCTTGCTAAAAACAAAATAGGTGTTTGAGGAGGTATATGCTGAGATGCTAAGTATACAAAACGTGTTGGCGAGGCACTTCTCTTTCATCAAAGAAACAAAGTCGGTGGAAAAGAAAGGCCTTTTCAAGAACATAGGTTCTGGCATCAGCAAGGGTGCTGGACGGCTAAAAACGAACCTTTCTGCTGGTCACAGGTAAGTCTTTGTTGTTTATTTTTGTTTTGCCAAGGAAAAAACGAAAAAGTGAATGTCACATTAATGTTCTTTGCTAAACAGAGACGAACAACATTTTTATGTAGAACTTATTCAAGATATTTGTGAAAGAGGAATCCTTTTAGGTTCGTGCTCTTTCCTCCTGTCCTTCTCACTTGTATTCTTCTTTGCTCTACTTTCTTACATTCTCTCCTTTCTTCTTTCCTTCTTCATTCTTCTTCCTCCTTTCTTTCTTTTTTTTTTCCTTTCCTTCTTCTACCTTCCTCTTCCGTTCTCTTACTCACACACCAAAAAAAAAACACACATTACAGAGGAGTGGTTGGCACGGTTTGAAGGAGCAAAGCAACAGCAACAACAATACGCAACCGAGGGACACGAGCTGCTCATCAAGATCAGCGAATTCTTCGAGGAGGTCGTCCTGGCGTTCGTGTTGCGCGACCTCGAGGCCAGTCTTCAGCGTTACATCCGAAAGAGCGCGGAGAGCTTCTTGTCTTACGTTCATCTTGCCTGAAAACGAATGAAAAAAAAAAGAAGGAATGCACCCTCTTTTTTTTTTTTCCTTCCTTCCATTCTCTATTTTTTATTTTTTCAAACATGTACTTTATTTTATTTTTTTTCGTAGAAAAGAAAGGGCTATAACACAACAATGCAAACACTCCACCAATGCATGCAATAAAGAGAGCTACCAAGAAAGCAAGAAAGAATGAAAGAAAGAAACGACAAAGCAGGGGAAAATAATTATAATAAATAGTATATATAATAGGTTGATAAACAACGGAAGAAAAATATCCTAATTTGAGGAAAATATGTCGACATATGAGGTTTACTCCGTGACGTCATGAGAGGAAGACAGAGAAAAAAAGAGAGAGAAGAGAGAAAAGTAATGCTTCTCTCTGGCAACACGTCCCACAACAACATGAGGCTGTCCTTCTCCTCTTCTCTGCTGCTCTTGTTCTTACCTCTTCTCCTTGTTCTTCTCTCCTGGTTGAGCGTAACAGCAGCGGCAGCTCCTTCCATCCCCAGCACCACCACCCAACGGCAGCTCCCTCATAGATCTCCTTCCTCCTCTCCCTCTCCCTCTTCCTCTTCCTCATGGGATCCAGTGAGGGTGCTTTTGGAAGAGCACGGGGAGGACCCCATGCAAGAGCTCCTAGACACCCTGCGCATGCTGCCTCAGTGGTGGAGCACGTTCACCTATCGACTCGCTCCCTCTTGGCCCTCCGAAGTCAAGGAGAAGGAGGAGGAGAGGGAGACGGATAAAGGGGGATCCCTCTTGTATCGACGCTCCCTTCGCATGAAGCCAAGCGCGCTCGCGGAGGAGGCTGAGCGAAAGAACAAGAACAGGAGGAGGACGGCCTTTGGGGAGGAGGACGAGGAGAGGACGTGCAACCCTCCCTATGGGCTTCCCATCCGTGAGGAGCTCCCCATATGTGGACCCGCTCACTCTTGCTCCCTTGCCAAGGTTTGGCTTTTTTGTTTCTTTTCTATTTATTTTTATTTTTATTTTTCTTTTTCTTTTCTTTTCTTTTCTTTTCTTTTCTATTTTCTTTTCTTTTCTTTTCTTTTCTTTTCTTTTCTTTTCTTTTCTTTTCTTCTGTTCTGTTCTGTTCTGTTCTCTTCTCTTCTCTTCATCGCTTTCTTCTCTTCATCGTTCTCTTCATCGTTCTCTTCTCTTCTCTCCTCTTCTCTTCTCTTCTCTTCTCTTCTCTTCTCTTCTCTTCGTCGTTCTCTTCTCTTCGTCGTTCTCTTCTCTTCTCTTCTCTTCTCTTCTCTTCTCTTCGTCGTTCTCTTCATCGTTCTCTTCATCGTTCTCTTCATCGTTCTCTTCATCGTTCTCTTCTCTTCTCTTCTCTTCTCTTCATCGTTCTCTTCTCTTCTCTTCTCTTCTCTTCTCTTCTCTTCTCTTCTCTTCTCTTCTCTTCTCTTCTCTTCTCTTCTCTTCTCTTCTCTCCTCTTCTCTTCTCTTCTCTTCTCTTCTCTTCTCTTCTCTTCTCTTCTCTTCTCTTCTCTTCTCTTCTCTTCTCTTCTCTTCTCGTCGTTCTCTTCTCTTCTCTTCATCGTTCTCTTCTCTTCTCTTCTCTTCTCTTCTCTTCTCTTCTCTCCTCTTCTCTTCTCTTCTCTTCTCTTCTCTTCTCTTCTCTTCTCTTCTCTTCTCTCCTCTTCTCTTCTCTTCTCTTCTCTTCTCTTCTCTTCTCTTCTCTTCTCTTCTCTTCTCTTCTCTTCTCTTCTCTTCTCTTCTCTTCTCTTCTCTTCTCTTCTCTTCTCTTCTCTTCTCTTCTCTTCTCTTCTCTTCTTTTCTCTTTTTGTTGTTTCTTTTTTTCTTTTTCTTTTCTTTTTATTGTTATTTTTCTTTGTTTTAAACAAATGTGCACAAAACAAAAAAAAACCAGTTAAACTGCAGCGGCAGGGTGGTTGACCCAAAGTACAACCGTTACTATGGCGTGCTCTCTACTTGTCGAGTGGACAGCTTGTCTTGCGAGGGTGGACCACCTCCTACCTTGCCTCACTCTGACGATCATGCTTCCTCCTCTTCCTCCTCTTCATCTTCCTCTTCTTCCTCCTCTTCATCAACTTCTTCTTCTCTTTGTTACATTCGCAAACTGAATTGCAGCGGAGAGCTCATTGCTGCAGACCAAAAGTTGCCCAACAGCACCTTTAACAATTGTTCTGTAGTACAGGTATACTCGTTTAAGCATTACACTTTTACTTTATTATTTGCGTTTCGTTTATTTTTTTTTTTTCATTGTGTATTTTTTTCTTTCTTCGTTCTCCTTTTGCTTTTCTGACGTGCAGTTAACAATTTCTTAGCTTACATGCGAAGACACTATTCTTGACTTTACTCTGGACGACAAAACCCGTTGCAGCGATGCTTCTGCTGTTTGTTTCCATCTCTTCTTGCCTTCCTTGTTCTCTCTATTCTCTTTTTCTTCTCTCTTTTTTCCTTTATCTTCGTTCTCCTCTATGGCTCTATGTCTGATGTAATTCTCATCTACACAGCTTAACTGCGAAAATCCTTGTGTTGGCACGGTATTCTCTTTTCTCTTTTATGTTATTTCTTTTTCTCTCTCTTCTCCCTTCTCTTGTTTGTTTGCTACTTCCTCTTCTCTCTGCTCTCTCTCTCTCTCTCTCTCTCTCTCTATCTTAACTGACCCGATGTAGGGCATTGTAACACGGTGCGTGTGTCCATTGGATATGATGGGAGAGAACTGTGAGGAATGGAGGCCCTATACCTGCGCATTCTACCTTCAATCGCCAACACCGTCATGTGACTACTCCATGTTCAAAGCTCCACACAACTTGATGTTGGATGGTGACCCCGTTTGTTTTACCTACAAACGAGCAGAGCACCAAACTTTTGAATATCGTATCAATTGCAGCTTTACCAATACATCTCAAATGGAGGTGCGCTGTTCTGCTTTATCTCTTTCTATCAGTTGCCTATCGTTTTCTTTCTACTCGCTTCCCTTCTCTTCTCTCTTTCTAACACACATAACCTAGGAGAGCATTGCCCATGATGCTGACTTCACTTACTTTGCTCGTCGCGATAATGAGGTTCTATACCCTCTTCTCTACTTCTCTGCTCTCTTTTCTCCTCTCCTTTTCTTCTCGTTCTCTGGTTCTCCTCTTCGCTTGTGCTTACTTTTTTTTTCAAAAAACAAGTTTGCAGCAAGCCTAGCCAACGGCGTTACTCTTAACAACACACAGCACAACGAAACATGGGACTGGGAGGGAAGGCTAAAAGTCTACAACTTGAACATGTTTTCGGACATTAGAGAAGAACACTTGTTGAAGCTCACTCCCGAGCAATTGACTGGATCAGTCCCTATTTACTTTGATGTGTCGTTTTCGGAGGTGCCCGATGACTTGTTCCATGGCAATCGCCTTTACTTTGAAGTCGGTGTGTATCATTGTTTCCTTCTCATTGTTTCGCTTCTTTTTCTTCTTAGGGTAACTAACAATGCATCAATGTACAAGGATTATCGCCACGTTCTCAAATACCAAATAGAATCTTGCAATATGACCGCCGCTTCATTGACATACAAGACCTCCACATTCACCGAACTTACAAAGAACACTTGTCTCCTATCACCGTTGTTTGGATATCCGTTGGGTGTTTAATGTACCTTTTCTTTCTCCTTTATTGCTCATTCTTGCTTCTCTCTTCATCGTTCTCTTCTCTTCTCCCTCTTACGTTTTCCTCCTACAAAGAGGTGTTGTCGTGGCATCAGGCGTGCTTTATTGGACCATCACCCGCTATCTTCGCTACCGTCAAACCCAACTCGAAAAGAAAGCAGCCTAACCTCTTTTTTCTTTCTCTCTCTCTCCTCCGCTTCTCCTCTCTTTTGCTGCCGTGCAATCGGTTGTACAGTTTTTCTGTCTTTCCAAACCAATCTGTTGCGTCCCTTATTTAATTTTTTTTCCTTCTCTTGGATCTTGTTGAACCACGACAAAACGAACAAAACCAACAAAGAGAGAGAGAGAGAGAGAGAGATAGCGTGCGAGTCTCTCTCCAAAGACTCAGCCCAGCATAGAAAGATTCCACATTCTTTATTTCACTTTTTTTTTGGACGCCCATCTGATCTCAGTTTGACCTTTTATGCGGTGTCGACAATTTAATTTTGTCTATTTATGGAAATTTTCCGTGTCGGCAAAAATAAATATCACCTTTTTAAGGAATCAAAGTCACAGAAAAGAACAGAAAAGAAAAGAAAGAAAAGAAAACGATTTGATTTGATTAGCGGCCAAATCTTTTTGGATTTGTTTTTAAACAAAAAAAAAAGAACCCATACCTCTATCGTTTGGTAGCGGCCTCGGAAAACAACGCCGCCACAGTGGACCGTTAAAGAAAGCAAAAAAACAAAAAAACAAAAAACACAAAAAACACAATGACGGAACGAGGGAAAGCTGCGCTGAACCGCTACCTGCACAAGCACAGCAGCTGGGTGCTTCCCGTGGCAGCCTGCTCCATGTACACCTTTTGCTCCATGGCGATGACCCTCACCAACAAGACCCTGCAGAACTCCTTCCTCTTTCCTTACAACGGGCTCATTCTGTTGTACCAGGTTTGATGGATTATTTTTTTTTATTATTATTTTTGTCACTTTTTTTTCCCCACATCAGAAAGACTGAAACCCTGTTCCACTTTTCAGAGCGTGGCCACTGTGTTGTTGTTGTATGTGTGCAAACGGGTCGGATGGATCACGGCGGAGCTCAACTTTAACATAGAGTTTGCAAAGCAATGGCTGCCTTGCAACATACTTTTCGTCTTGGTGTTGGTCACGTCCCAGTACAGGTTTGTTTTTTCGTTTTCTTGTTCAGCTCGCGTTTGCTCTTCTTCTTGTTCTCCTCCTCCTCCTCCTTCCTCCTCCTCCTCCTCCTCCTCCTCCTCCCCCCTCCTCCTCCTCCTCCTCCTCCTCCTCCTCCTCCTCCTCCTCCTCCTCCTCCTCCTCCTCCTCCTCCTCCTCCTCCTCCTCCTCCTCCTCCTCCTCCTCCTCCTCCTCCTCCTCCTCCTCCTTCTCTTCCTCCTTCCTCCTTCCTCCTTCCTCCTTCCTCCTTCCTCTCCTAGCTCTTCTCCTCCTCTCGATCTCTCTCTCTCCGCTGTCACGTTTCATGCGTTATTCTTTCTAATATGATCCTGTCTTTCTTTCGTGTCTCATTATTGACGTTCTCTCTCTTTGTCTGTTTTTCCTTCCTTCCTATTTGTATTCATGTTACAGCTTGGCTTTGCTTTCAGTAGCGATGGTCACCATTTTCAAAAACTTCACAACCATATTTATTACGCTTGGAGACCGCATTCTCTTCTTTAATCCAATCTCCAAGGGCGTAGCTCTCAGTTTATCAGTAATGGTAATGTCTTCGCTTTCACTTCTCTTTCTCTATATTCTCTTTCTCTTTATTCACTTTCTCTTTCTCCTTTCTTTTTCTCTTTCTCTATCCTCTTTTTCTTATTTATTTTTGTAACAGTTCATAGGATCGATAGCGGCTGGTTGGTATGACTTGGGGTATAACGGATGGGGTTACTTTTGGATGGGACTCAACTGTGTTTCTCAAACGTCACAAATAGTACGCCTTTCCTTCCCTTATTTCACATTTCCTTTGCTGGAATTTATCTTATCTTTAAACGACCAAACAAAATAAGCTGTATACAAACAGTATAATGCGACATAACAAAATGGATCCGTTTGCCTCTTCGCTGTACAATAACCTGCTTGCGATTCCTATCCTTATTCCTTACATCATTTGGGGCAGAGAGTTGGAGGTTGCCTTTTCAAGGTACTCTTCTCTTGCTTCTTTCTCCTTTTCTGCTTTCAGCTTTCTTCTAACCAAAACAAAACTTTGCAGTGAAGCGTGGGACTATGCTTCCTTCTATTGGGTGCTTCTCCTCAACGGCATCTGCGGCTTTGGCATCAGCATCTCCATCTTCTGGACCATCCAACAAACCTCCGCCACGACCTACAGCGTCGTCGGCTCCCTCAACAAGATCCCTCTGACCATCCTCGGCTCCGTCCTCTTCCCAACGCGCTTCACATCGATGGGCAAGCTGAGCATCGCCGTGGGGCTTTGCGGCGGCATCATATATTCGTACGCAAAGGCAACGGCACGAAGAGGACGATCGCCCTCTGCCAGCAACAACAACAAAGCGAATTCTTCTTCCTCGTCGTCGTCTGCTTCCGTTTCACTCATCGACAAGAAAAGTGCTGTTTGAAAGAACGCAAAAGAACTACAAAAAAAAAAATGAAGTATTTTTTTTGCGACTCCTTTAAAGAATAAGAGGAAAAGCACAACATGGAGGGGGGAAAAAAGAGGGCTGTAAAAGATTCAAAAACGGTGAAGGGAGGGATTCAAAGCTAATGTCGGCTAAGAGGAATACTGAGAAGGCTGAGTGGCACCACCAGGCATCTGTCGGCCCTGCTGCTGTTGCTGCTGCATCATGTGGGCCATGGGCTGTTGGTGCATAAACGCAAATTGGCCCTGTCCACCGTAGGCCTGTGTGGCAAAGGGAGCCTGCGCAGCCGCGTTGTAATAGGAGGAAGTGGCGCGGAGGTCCCCACCAGCAGCCGCATAGTCCAAGTGTTGCTGCTGTTGGAGATGGTGGTGTTGCTGATGGGCTTTGTAGCTGCCGCTAGCGGTGGATGCTGAGGAAGAGGAGGGGCTGGAGGAGAGGTCAGCATACTGGCTGCCATACTGGCCGCTCTTTGTCACGGGTTGTTGCTGAGAGGCAGTGGCGGAGTTGCTTTGAGAAGCAGTGGAGGAGGTAGAAGCAGCGGAGGAGGAAGCAGAAGCGAGCGCACTGGTGTCCATGGTGGGTTGGTAGAAGGAGGCGAGGTGGGGCTGAGGCAAGTACTGCTGCTTGGCATAGTCATCCTCAGTGGAGTAGGAGCTCGGCGGCGAAACGGTATAACCGCTGGCGGCAGCGGCGGGGTTCATGGGTGGATAGCCGTGCGTGTGGGCCTTAGTGGGAGCATAGGGAGAGGGGTAAGGCGGCATCCTTTGGAAGGGGGGGAACTGGGAGGTAGTAGCGGCGGGGTAGCCCGTGTATTGGTTGGGCAGGGCATAAGGGGGATAGTATCCCATCGGAGGGTATTGGGTGTAGGCCGCCAGTGGGGGCACCTGTTGCTGTTGGTGGAGCGAGGAGGCAGAGGTGGGAGGAGAGGAAGGCGTTTGTTGAGAGCTGCCATCCGCGCCGCTGCTGCCATACTTGCTAGCAGCGGAGGAAGAGTAAGAGGATTGGTGGGAGGCACCGGTGGGAGCACCGCCGCTACCAGGAGGGGAGCTCTGCAGGGATGAGAACTTGCCGGAGGAGTCGGGGGAGACGGGGGAGGAAGTGCGGTAGTGGGATGCCTGCTGATACGTTTGTTGCAGCTGCGTCGGGTCATAGAAACCAGGCTTTATATTCGCACAATAGGCAAAGAAAGAGTTTTGTTAAGTTAGCAACAACGAACTGGGATGTGGAGAGAGAGAGAGAGAGAGAGAGAGAGAGAGGAAGAGAGCCAACCCCCAATTGCAACATATGAGCGTCGCTCATGTCAAAGGACTGCATGGCGTGAGGAGGTAGGTAAGAGGTTGGGGCGTAGGCAGGGAAGCCGTGCATCTTGAGGTGCATGTGAGAGGCACCAGCCGCCAAATCAGAGTCTCTGTCGGCAACTACTTGGGAATCGTATTGCATGGCAGCAGTGGCAGAAGTCGCGTAATGGCTTCTCTGCTGTGGTTGTTGCTGCTGCAGTTGCTGGTACTGGTGTTGGTACTGGTATTGTTGGGAAGGTTGCTGAAGTGAAGAAGCAGAGGTGGAGGAAGAAGTGGGTGTTGGTGCTCGTTTCTCAGGTTGAGAGAGTGGTTGTTGAGCAGAGGGACGAGCGGCAGTCGACTGTTGTTGAGAAGAGGCAGATGACTGCTGTTGAGATTGTTGGGGAGAGGCGGCAGCGGCTGAGGATGGAGCGGCGGAAGAGGCGTCTGGCTGCTTGCGCGCTTCCTGTTGTTGCTGTTGAGGAGCGGCGGCCTCTTGCTTTGTGGCTGAAGTTACCGGCTCCGAGTCTTTGCGTAGGCTGGCCACGGGGGAAATATTTCCTTCTTTGTTTTGGGCAGCAGCAGCCACAGCAGCAGCGGCAGAGGAGGGAGCAGGGGAGGAAGAGGGTTGTGGTCGCGCAATTTGGCTTCGGGTAGCGGTATGAGAGGATGATTCGCTGGAAGAGGAGGGGTGCTGCATATCAGCAGAGATTCCCAAGTTGCCAAACTGGAAGTGGACCTCTGTCTCCTCCTCTCTATCTCCAAAAATGCCCGCAAAGGTGATAGGGGCTTGCGGCAAGGAGCTCATGGGCGAGGTCCGCACGGGGGGTTGCTGTTGTTCGGGCTGTGATTGGCTTTGTTGTTGGGCAGAAACTCCATTGCTAAGGGGTTGCTGGCCAACAGCAGAGGAGGTGACTGGAGACTGTTTGGCAGCTGGGGCTCCTACAGGTTGTTGGGATGGCATTGTGTTGGCTTGTTGGGTTGCGGCAGGGGTGGGTTGCTGCTGTGAAATTGGGGTGGTGGCGGCCGTGTCCTTCTGAACGGGCTTCCAGGCTCTCGTGGTGTTGGCGGCTGCATGACTGCCTCCGCGAGAGGCAGGTCCTCCTTTCAGGTGAGCGGCAGCTTTATTATGCGGTTGCCCCTGCAAAGAAGGTGAAGGGGCTTGGCCGGCAGTCGCGCCTGCTGTTTGTTGAGTTGGTGATTGTTGAGCCTGGTTTGTGTTTTGCTGTGTGGCCGCCCCTTGCTCCGCTTTCACTCCGTGTTGTTGCTGTGTTTGTGGTGCTGTTTGTGCTTGTTGCTGGCCAGGAACGGCCTGCTTAATAGCTCCCTGGCCCTGATAAGAAGAATAAAGTGGCTGCTGTTGCTGCACTCCCCCACCAATAGCACCGCCTACATTCTGCGCGTTTGCCTGCTGTCCTTGCTTTCCAAAAGGGGAGGCAACCACACCATCACCTGTTGGTGAGTTGGCGCCAGCTTGTCCTTCAGCTGGACGACCACCCGCCCCAGGAAAACGAGGCCTTTGCCCAGGAGCACCTTTATTTTCATAATAAGATAATTAGTTAAGAAAAGATAAGAGAGAGGGGGCAAAATAAATGTGAGCCATAAAGAAAGAAAGAAAGAAAGAGGGGGATTGTACCAGCTCCAAATTGGGGTCTGGGATCGCGTCGACGAGAGTCTCCCCTGCCGTTCTGACCTTCGGAACGATTATGCCTGGGTCCTCCAGGACCACTCCTTTGTCCCCCTCCTGGTCTCTGGTTCTGCTGTGTTTTTTTGTTGTCTGCTGGAGCGCTCGGTTTGGTATCCTGTTTTCGAGAGAGAGAGAGAGAGAGAGAGAGAAATGATGATGAGCACAGAAAAAAGGGGAAGTAAGGTTTTGAGAGCGGACACACCTTTGGCTTTCGACGAGAAGTTACCTCCGTCCACTCCTCTCCCGGTCGACCAGCATCGCCTACACACAAAAAAAGGAATGAGTTCAGCCAGGAAATGGCCCTCTCCTTAAACTAGGAGTTGATAGGGAAAAAAAACAAGCAATGACAGTACCCGAAAATATTTTGTCAATAGCAAGCTCAAGGTTGAAGCTGCATTCTTGCAAGACTCTGTAGACGTCTTCTTCCGCGGGCCAGCCCGTCACTGCCATGATCTTTTCGATCTTTTGTTTGTTTGCCTCCGAAATGCCTCCTTCCCTCTTGCGGGAACGAGCGCCGGGCTTCTTCTGTTTGTTGCTGCTGTTTTGGTGCTGCTTGTCTGTGCTTGCCATCTTTTGCGTGTGTATGTTTAGATCTGTGTGCGTGTTAAAAAAACTGTTCTCTGCAGCGAGAGAAAGCAAAAAAGGTGAGTTCTTCGGAGTCACGACATCCCACACGAAAAAATACACAACAAAACAAAACAATCGCTCACCGAAAAACAAAAAAAAAAGACAGCGAAACAACAAAGGGGAGGGGAAGAAGTGCGACGGAGAAGTGTCAAAAAGAGAGAGGAGAAGTTGAGTGTGGATGCAAGTGCCATCCAATGTTCAAAAAAAAAAAAACGGAGAGAAGGAAAAAAAGTGGGGAAAAGTAGCACTCTGTGTACCTTCTTGCGCGAACCCTTTCAGAAAAGTATGTACCCTGTTTGTCGAAACGAAAAAAATAACAAAAATATTTGTGAATCAAACCTACATTATTTTTTAAGGGAAAGAAAGCAGAGAAAGGGAAGGGGGATGAAAGATCCAGTGATTGATTGCAAGTGGGGGAAGAAAAAAAAAACAAAAAAATCCACTCACCTATTTGAAAAATACTTTTTTTTTCTTTGTCCTAACCGACTTGCTTCGCTCCGCTTTTCTTTTAACGAAAAAAAAAGTTTTAAATCGAAAAAGGACTGGTGTGGTGAGGTGTGGTGTGATTTTTTTTTTTCGGTGCTCTTCTTCCCTTCTTCGCTCCAAAAAACAAAAACAAATAAGTTCCCTCTGTTTTTTGGCGGCGGATAATTTTTTTTTTTTGCAGAGTTCCTTTTTGCAGAAAGTGCGGAAACCCGATGTCAATGCATCAAATCCCGATCGTGGTACATCAGTCCCGGTGACGTCACCATTCAGAAGTGAAAAACGCTCCAAACGCCGCTGGAGATGCGGTGACGTCATTCATTTTCCAGAGAGTTGGGAGAGGGCTTTTGATGTCCGAACGAAACAAGTTCGAAGAAAAATTATTGCCGACCGAGGCACCGCTGCAGGTTTTGTGCTGTGATCAAGGTGTACTTGTGCAGCAGGGGTGACCCGGCATTTTTGTTTTTGTTTTTTCATTTTTCATTTTCAAAACAAAAAAAATTGAAAAGAAAAGAAAAGAAGAAAAAAAAAAGGGGTTTTTCTTTGCCTCCGCTGCTGGTTGCTGCTTCTTCGCGGGTGAGACCGAGACCCTCCGAATCCCTTTTTTTTTTTTTTTGGAGGCTCGCCCTTTTTTTTTTCGGTTGCTTCTCTTCAACCAAAAAACAAACATTGTAATTTTATATTTTTGATTCTCTCCCCCCCTCCTTCTGCTTTCTTCTGCTTTCTGCTTCTTTCTTCGATCCAACGGGTTTAAAGAACATCGACCAGGACGGGTTTTAAAAAGCCGCAGCGGGCGCGGGAGAGGGGGTTCGCCACACACGCACCGAAGGCAGAGGGAGACGGAGAAGGAGAAGGAACCAACACCGCCGCCGCTACCCAATGACTACGCGACGGTTTTCAGGCTCGCCTGAGCCTCACTCCTCCACCCTCACCACCTCCACAAAAACGTTACAAGGCCAAACCTCTTCATCTTCTTCCTCCTCCTCTTCTTCTTCATCTTCACACAGCTCTTCCTCCTCCTCCTCGGTTTCTTCTTCACAATCGCCTTCCTCTTCCTCCTCGCTGCTCTCTTCCTCCGGTTTCTCCGCCCAGTCCCTCTCCCTCTCCTCCTCCACCTCCTCCGGCATCTTCCTCAACCCCTCCCTCGCCTGCAGCACCAATGCTGCCCCCACCGCTTCTTCCGCCTCCTCCACCTCCTCCACGGGCAACATCCCCAACCTGGCGGCCCTGTTGGAGGGTCTACCCCCGCTCAAAGCCAAGCTCTTCAAGGAGATCCTCACCATGTTTGCCCAATGGGACAGCCTGCGAAAGCCAGAGAAGTATGTAGATAAGAAGAAGGTCAAGAAGAAGGTATACAGGGCGCAGCTCAAGGAGTTTGTGGAGAGCATGGAGGGGGTGTTGGGGCTGGCGCAGGACCTGCAGCGCAAGTGGCAGATCAAGTGGGCGGAGGTCTTTCACAACCGGCTGGTGGCCTACCGAGAGCTGTTGGGAGGGGAGCGTTACAAGCATTACCTCTCCCTCCTTCAGACCTACCAGAAGCAATTCTCGGAGCGAGAACGGGAGCGCGAGAGAGAAAGAGAGAAGGAACGAGAGAAAGAGCGAGAGAGAGAAAGGGAACGACAAGGGACTAGCAGCGGAGAGCTCAATGCCAGCGGAGGAGGCATCGGAGGAAGCGGAGTGGGAGAGAAAGGGGAAAGAGGCAGAGCGGGATACCTGGAGGTGGCGCATCAGCTGCTTCAGTTCTTGGAAAGTCACCGCATGGATCCGGATGGAAGCGTGGTGGGCATGGTGCCCAGCCACAACGTGCTCGCCAAGTTTTCATACTATTTGGACATGCTGGCGGAGGTCCGCGCCTCCAGCGGCCAGCAGGTGGACGGCGGCAGCACCATCCACCATCACCACTCCTCCTCCTCCTCCGGGATGGCCTCCTCAATAGTGCCAGTGGTGGACTTTGAGGCAGAGACCAGCAGGGAGAGCCTTGTGCGAAAGATCGTGGCGTGGAGCAAGTTCGCGGCCGAGGATGCGGAGAAGGTGGTGGTGGAGGTGCGGAGGATGGCCAGCCTGTTGGAGAGCGTGCCTCACATGGCAGCCAAGGGTATGCAACCCAAGGAAGGAGAGCTGGTGGTGGCCGTAATAGGCTCTGTACGAAGAGAGGGAGAGGCCTGGCGAGGAGGCGTGCTCTTTGCTCGCTGCCTGGGCCGGGCCGGTGTTGGTTCAGGAGGCGCGGCAGGAGAGCGCTTCGCCCTGAGCCTCTCTCCCGATGAGAGGGCAACCGAGCTGCTGGATGCCACCCATATCTTCCCCTTCACTCCCGATATGGTGGACGCCCTTACCCTGCAGGACCCCTTCAAGATGGAACGCCTTGTGGACGACCCCACCACGGACCTCTCCCGCAAGCTCAACGAGGCCATCAAGAAGAAGACCATGGCCTTCCTGGCCCAGCAGGGCGTGGACATTGACGTCATAGAGAAGAGCCAACGCCTGGACGTTGGCATCGCTGACCTGCCCAGCATCAAGAAGACGCGCAACCTGCTGGAGGACCTCATCGCCAAGCACCCCTCTGTAGAGCTATTCTACAAGGAGATAGACGCCTTTGGCGCTGATGAGATCAAGGCCTTCATCAGCAACTTGGGTCCCAGGGACATCTTCCTGCCCACCCGAGAGAGGGCCTTGAAGAAGCTGCGTAGCATTGAATGGTCCTCCCTCCCTCGTATGAGGATCGCTCGTCACCTGCGCTGCTGCGAGGAGGCGCTGGAGCACCTCCAACTGGAGAAGCGGCTGCTGATGAATGGCACTACCAAGGACCTCACCACGGAGTGGTGGCTCACCCTCATCAAGGACGAATGCGACAAGTTCCTGGTTCGCCGTGGCTTCAACTTTGATGCCACCGCTTATGACTACATTGCTGACCCTCCCTCTGACCCTCGCGCCGTGCTGGATAATCTGAAACTCATCAAGGAAATCCTTAACCCCAACGAGGACAAACACAACGTGCAGAAGCTCATCAAGAGGCTGAAGGAGCAGATCTATCCCAAGATTGACCTCTTCATCAACAACGCTCAGATCGTGCTGGCGGAGCAGTTCCGCATGGACTATGATAACTTTAGCCTGGAGGAGGCGGAGGCCAAGTTCCATAATGAGAAGGACAAGCTAGAGGACGTCTCTCGTAACTGGATTGAGGACATGCTCAAGGACATCCAGTATCTCAAGGAAATGAAGCGCCTAGAAAAGCCTCAGAACTGTAAAGAAAAGATCCTGGACATCGTGCCTGTTACCGGCCTCATCGTGGGTCGCTTTTATCGCCTGGAGAACGAACTTAGGACCGTCATCGAGCAGTGGGACGAAATCTTCGAAGAGTTCGAAGCCGCTGAGGCCAAAGCCAAGCAAGACCAGGAACTGCAGCAACTGCTTCAAACACAATTCCTTGAAACGAACGCTTCTGCCAATTATACCAACTCCAGCACTGCAAGTACTCCTACAAATACTTCCTCTTCATCACTGCCATTGCCCACATCCAACAACAATCAGTCTTCATCTGCCTCTTCTCCTGCCTCCTCCATCATCGTCTCTGGTACTAATACTAGTTCTTCTGAAGGCGGCCATCATCACTCCTCCTCGAGTGTGTTGCAAGGCGCCTCCACGCCCTCCTCTTCTTCTCCTTCTTCCTCTTCCGTTGAATCCAGTCCCCGCACAGAAAAGCGAGAACCCCGAAAAAATAGGTTTGTGCTTCTCTCTCTCTCTCTCTCTCTCTCTCTCTCTCTTTCTCATCAACAAACAATACAGACTTTCTGTGGAGATGAAGATAAAGCAAGCAAAGCCGAAAGCTGCAAAACGAACGAATCACTCCTGAAAATTGACTTCGTTTTTGTTTTTTTTTTCCTCTCCTCCTTTCTTACTTACCAGACCCGAACCTACCAGTGCCACCGCCCAAAGTTTTGTCTATGTTTTTTTTCTCTATTGCTATCGCTTAATAAGATAGCTTAACTCCTACATCTGATCATCACTTTTTTCTCTTCTGTTTCTTCTTCTGCTTCTTCATCTTCTTCTTCATCTTGTTCTTGTGCTTGTTCTTCTTCTTCTTCTTCTTCTTCTTCTTCTTCTTCTTCTCCTCCTCCTCCTCCTCCTCCTCCTCCTCCTCCTGCTTCTCCTGCTTCTCCTGCTTCTCCTGCTTCTTTGAAGTTCTGGCAGTTTATGTATTACTTTCCTTCGATGAAATGAAGGCGGAAGGTGCCCAGCCACCGGGCACCCTACATCTGGACAGATTGGGCTGTCCGATTCGTCTCGCTCTTTTTAACCCCCCCCAAAATCAAGAGAAAATAAAAGAAGAAAATAAAGAGGGGCAGGCGTGTGTGGGGGAAGAAGCTTCTTCATCTGATCTTCACGGTTTCTACGCGTAGAAGGCTGTTTGTTTTTCTTCTTCTGCTTCAAGGTACCGTTTTGTTTTTTTTTTTTTGATGGTTGTTATTTTAATTTTAAATCCAAACGATTGAATGATATTGATGAATATAACTTTTTGTAGTGTCTGTGATTATTATTTTATTTTTTTTTTGCGTCATCACTGCTGCTGGCCACTTACACGATTGTTTGTTGTCGAAGCAGCCGGAGGGTTAGTTACAACCACGGCTGATCACCGCTTATGCTCCAAGGCATCAGTGAATGGGTCGTTAAGGTTAAGAACAGCATGACAGGTTCTCTCTCTCTCCCTCTCTCTCCCCTCTTGTTAACATGAAAAAAAAAAAACTGATGAGAAAAAAAAAGACGTACTCGCGAGTTTTAGTTTTGAGGGGGAGCAAGAAGAAGAAGCCTCCGGCGAGGAGGAGTTGGAGATCGATGATACCTTGCCGGTGCTCGAGAAAATCAAACACTACATACAGAGCGAGCAAATTCTGCATCGGTTGGACTCTCTCTCCTCTCTCCTTTCGCTTGCGCTTTACTCTCCCTCTACGCTCTTCTTTTCCCATCTCTATTTATTCTCTTTTCTCTTGTCTCTTCTTCCTCGGTTCTCTTGTTCAGCTTTGTTCTCTCTTCTCTGTTCTTTCTCCTCTATTTTGTTTTTCTCCAATCGCACTTCACTCTTGTTATGTACCTTTGTGTCTCCTCTTATTTATATTTTCTTTTGAACGCTAGACTCTATCTTGTGAGAGAACTTGCGGAGTACTCGCGACTGCTGGGCTATGCCGACACGCGCGAACACTTGCTGCCTCTCTTGAGTGAGATACAACGGGACACGGAGCCCGTCATACGACAGGCTTTGGTCGAACAGATCCCTCACATTGCCAATTATTTGAAGCAGGTAATTGCTCCTCTTACTGTTTCTTTTTCTCTTTGACCTGCCCTGTTCTTCTCTCCTGCTTATGGTATCTGATAATACTACTTTTAGAATGCCAAAAATGGAGTCGCGGAAGAGGTATTCACTGTTTTACTGCCACTTGCTGCTCAGCTGGCCAAAGACCAGAACCCGCAAGTGCGCGCCTCTTCGACAGAGTCACTGATTTTGCTGGCGCAAGACATGACACAAGAACTTCTGTCCCAATACATGTTTCCTGTTATCACAGCTCTTGCCAATGATGCCTCTCAAGAAGAGCACCGCGTGGAAGCTGCTCAGGCATGATTTTTTTTCTTTTTTCTTTTCTCTTTTTTTTAATTGCTTAGTACCTCTTTTTTCTTTTGCTTTCTGGGAACGAATGATTTTCCCCTTTGCTGTTCTCATTTCTCCCTCCAAGTTTGCATTTTAACATGTATGCTCTGCAGCTGCTAAACCATGTGGCTACACTCATAAGCTCGGAGCTATGCATTGAGTACGTTGTGCCATTGCTGCTCCGCCTTGCCACGGACTCATTCCGTGTTCGTAAAGTATGATACACACTCTTATTGGTTTTTTTTTTCAGGTCCTGCAGTTGTTGAGCACACCTCCTTATCCCTTTGAATCTCTCTCTCTCTCTCTCTCACACACTAGGCTGTAGCAAGCTATTTGGGCAGCATATGTCTCAATCAGAAAACTAACAAAGAGGAACTTGCTTCTAAATTGGTATCCCTCTTCCATTCTCCTTTTCTTCTAATTCTATTCCCTGATATCTATCTGATCGGCAAACTCAAATGCGAAACAAAAAGTTACCACTTTACTTGGAGATGTATAAGGATGATATATGGGGAGTACGGAAAGCTTGTGCTGAGAGTCTGGTTCCTTTCTCTCAGGTTGTTTCAGCCGAACAGCGTCTTAACCTTTTGGTGCCCGTTTTTGAGAACCTTGTTCAAGATGTACCATTTTACATTTTCTCTTCTCTTTCTATTTTATCTCTTTTTCTCTGATCGCCTTTTCCTTCTGTTTGGTTCAGACCTCTCGTTGGGTACGCAGTGCTGCCAATCAGAGCTTAGGTCGTTTCATTGCCACGTTCGACCCTTCTCAGGTTCTCTTTACTTCTCTGTTTCCCTCCTCTTCCTCCAGCCTCCCCCCCCCTCTCTCTCTCTCTCTCTCTCTCTCTCTCTCGCTTATTGGTTGTGTGTGGCTTCGCAGGTCCCTCCTTCCTTGTTACAATACTATACGGCAATGGCAAAGGCCAATCCCACTAGCAAACATGTTGATGCAGAAAACATGACCTATTGCGCCTTCGATTTTCCTGGTATGCATAAAAACATACTACACTTTACATCATCACCACAGCAAAAATACTCATAGTTCTATCAACCAGCCGTTATTTTTACGATTGGAGGAGATCGATGGGATGAAGTAAAAGACACATTTTTGGTCCTTGTCAAAGATTATCAGGTAACGTCCATTTCCCGTGAATCCTCTTTTCTTTCTTTCTCATGTCGGTTTTTTTTTTGTTTGCAGTGGAAGGTGCGTCGGCCGCTTTCGCATTCCCTGCACGAGATTGCACGTATTGTGGGTACAGATATAACCGAACGGGATTTACTTCCCGTCTTTGAAGTTTTTTTGCGAGACATTAACGAGGTAACTTCTCCTTTCTCGCTTCCACTTTAATTCTTTATGTTTCTTCACCTTTCTGTTTAATCTCTTGCTCTTTTTGTTTTTATTTGTTTTCGCTAAACTGTTGATGATATAATTTTAAAGGTTAAGGTTGGAGTAGTTCGGCACGTCGCTGAATTCTTGCAGCTGCTTTCACCAACGTCCCGCAGCAAATACCTCCCCATCATTTGCGAAATAACCAACGAAGATGACTCCAACTGGCGGTTTCGAAGGCTTATCGCCAAGTACGTAACCAAACCTTCCCATATGTTTTTCTTAATAACTTAAATTCCAAACCAAAACAAACAAAAAAAAAAACAAAAGGCAACTTGGTGCGCTGAGTCAACTTTATTCACCTGAGTTGGTGCACGAACACTTGGCCCCTATTTCTTTGCAGATGTGCCAAGACAACGTTGCTGATGTGCGGAAGGCTTCCAATAGCTCTGTACGTTGTCCTCTCTCTCATTATCCTCCTATTTTTTAAATGTTTAGTTATTGTTGTACGTCTTGCTCATATTTAACACGTTTTTTCTCCAGGTGGGTCCACTTATACAGCGGTTATCAGAAAGCACAAACAAGGACCTACAGAAAGAATACCTTGATCAAATTCTGGCCTTTGCAACCGAGACTTCTTTTGTGGATCGTCAATTGTAATCTCTCTCTCACTCTCTCACTCTCACTCTCACTCTCTCTCTCTCTCTCTCTCCTCTCCCAGCATTCTCACTAACTTTAAAACCTCAAAAAAAAAGATTTGTGAACATTTGTGGCAGGTTGGTGAGTCACAGCCCGACCATCGGTGTTTTTCGTGACAAGTTCCTACCTCGTCTTCTAACTTTGGCGGAGGACAAGGTGGCCAACGTGCGGCTCGCTGTCTCTCAGGTTCTCTTTGACATCAGCGCAAACTATCGTAAGTATTTCTTCTTCTCTCTCGCCTTTGAGTTTTAATTTAACCATTTGTTTTTATGTTAAAAAGCTCAAATATGTGATGAACAAGTAAGTCAAGTGTTGGAAAAACTAGCACACGATAAGGACCGCGACGTTGCCTACTTTGCTGGTGGTGCTGTGGTTGAAAAAGGAAAAGCAGCGGAACAGAAAAGAACAACAACGCGAGAACAAGAAAAGGATAAAGAAAAGGAAGAAGGAACGACAAGTGCTTCTGTATTGGCCACTTTTACCGAGGAGAAAGAACAAGATACATCCGCGTTGATGGAGGATGAAGGACAAGTGGAAGCGGAGGCAACTTCTCCTTCATCCTCCCTTGTACAGCTGCAAGAACAAGGCCCACAACAACAATTGGAAGAACAAATGGGAGAAGATAACAACAAGAGCACAACCGGCTAAGAAGCCTTCAATAAAGAATGCTGCAAGTTTTTATCTTTACTTCGTCGTGTTTTTCAACTGAGTTGCAAGCCAGGAAGGTCTCGCAGAAGGAAATCGAAGAGCGGTGCCCAGATGTTGATGCGCCACCATCCCTTGCTCTTGTTCCACTTCCAATCCAAGTGCTGAGCCTCCTGCATTTGCTGCATGGCGTTGAACAAGTTGTCTATGGGAGGTTAAGGCCATGAGAAGGAGGGTGTCGACGGCTTTTTCGCCTGTATGGGGGACTGGGAGCGTCCATCATGGAAGAACCGCACCCGGTGGAAGAGGTACATGGCTGGGCTTGGGTAAAAGTTGAAGTTGATTGGAGGAGTGAGTCTTCAACTGTTATCATCGCGCTGGCCCCCTCAGCCACTTGGCAAAAGAGTTGCGAAGTCAACCAGGAATACTTTGAACAGGCTGCTTCCCACTCTTGCTGCAATGCGCCGATAAGGATGTTGCAGGCTCATACGATGTGTCTTTTGAATGTTACCTGCTCTTTGTGTGCCGCTTCCTCCTGGAGACGATTGTCTCTGGTTATTTCAATGGCTTTGCTACGTAAGAGCGATACATGGTCTCGCATGTGAGGTCTTGGGTCGCCTTCTAATCCATGCCCCAATATGTCGGTTTTGAATTGTTCGTTTGTTCGTGTGTTGTATGCTTTGTTTATTTGCTGGAAGCCGTTGGTTCGTTTTATCTGTAGCGTGAAGAGGCGTTTGGCGAATTTGGCGGGAAAATGAAATTCCTCTTTATTTTTGTTCCTATGGAAACGCTTTTGGTTTCTATGGGGACGAAAAGAAAAAAAGATAAGGCCCCTCGTACGGAGCCACAATTTTCAAGACGACATGAAAAAGGAGAAGACACGACAAGAAAGAAAGAAAGAAAGAAAGAAACGACAAGAAAGAAACCACAAGAAAGAAACCACAAGAAAGAAAGAAACCACAAGAAAGAGAAAGAAAGAAAAGCAAAAAATGACCACCGCAAAGCGAAAGAGCGCTGCTGTAGCAGAGGCGATGGAGGAGGAGGAGGAGGAAGAGGAAGAGGTGGAAGAAGAAGAGTTTTATGTGACGTTAGAGCTGGAAGACTTTTTGGACACGAACCTCCTGCAAAGCTGCCAGCGCTACAAGCTTTTGGTAGGTTGTGTTGGAAGCACGCCCAACCCCTCCTTAAACGCGGCTATCTCTCTCTGCTGCTGTTCCTTCTTGTGACTGACTTCCTCTTTTTCTTCTCCTGGAAAGGGTCTCAACACCGAGGGGCCGCTGCTGCAAGTGGATGACATGTTCTTCCAGGGCACTTACGCTGAAACTGTGGGCACCCACCTCTATTTTGCGGACCCCACTTCCACCTCTTCCTCTTCCTCTTCCTCCACCAGCACAGCACCATTGTACACAGCCACCAAGAAGCTGATATTCCGGCGGGTTGGCCTTGAGCCCAAACCAACGCCCTCCTCCTCCTCCTCCTCGAACAAGCAGCAGCAGCAAGAAGAAGAGGATGAAGAGAAGCACCACCAGGGCTAAACTGCACAGCCGCCTTATCCTATCCCACGCCACTCTCAAGGAGAGCAACCACACAGATGTGGGTTGTTCAACTTTTGTACAAGACAAGGCAGCGATCAATAAGACCACAAAGAGAGCGGGAGAGAAAGGAGAGCAAGAGAAAGAGAAAGAATGAGAGCGAGAGAGAGAGAGAGAGAGAGAGAGAGAGAGATGAGGGAGAGGGAGAGGGAGAGAGAGAGAACACAAGAAAAGCAGAAGAAGAGTTAAAAACATCTCGTTGTAATAAAACTATTGTCAGAGCAACGGTTATCGTTTCATCACACACACGGTTTTAAACGGTGGAGGCACCACTATCACCATCGCCGCTGCCCGTTGTAGCCGACGAGGAGGATTGTGGTGGTGAAGAGGAGGAAGAGGAGGAGGTGGAGGAAGAAGACGTTTTGTTGTGATCGCTCTCTCGTTCTTCTGTAGGTGGTCGATTACGCGGAGAGTCTTTTGCGGTTCGTTCTTTGTCTGACTTGTCCTCAGAAGAGGAGTCACGGCGGCGATGGTGGTGTCTGTGCCGTCGCTGCCGCCGGGACGACTCTTTATGCTCCCTGTAGCGTTTCTCTCTGCTGCTCTTTTTGGGTTGGTCCTCCTCCTCCTGGTCAGTGTTCTCCTCTTCAGAGGAGGAAGACGAGCGAGCAAAGAAAGAAGAGAGCTTCACGGGCTTGCTCCCCTTCTTTGCCTTCTTTCTTCCTCCTTTTTCTTCTTTGTCACTGTCGCTGTCTTCCTCCTCGCTGCTGTTGGTAGTGCTTCGCTTGCGCTTTTTCTTCTCCCTCTTTTTGTCTTTCTTCTTTGACTTTTTCTTTTCCTTTTTCTTGTCCTTGCGCTTCTCTTTCTTCCTTTGCTTCTCCTGTCGCTTCATGACGGCCTTGCGGTACTCCTCCAGCTCCGCGCGAGAGTCCTGCTCCATCTTCTTCTCCCATTCCTCCATGAAGGCGCTGGTCTTGTCCTTCTCCGCTTTAATTTTCTTGACCTCCTCCCAGCTGGGCCGCGGCCGGTTGAGGTAGTCCCTTATGGTGGGTCCAGACGGCTGAGCGGGACCTGCTGCACGAGCGAGAACAAGTGGATTGATGTACCCCTGACAGTGGTTAGAACTGTTCTCTCCTACACTTCTATCTCTCTCTCCTCTCCTTGCCCATTTTATTTTATTTATTTATTTTTTTGGTTTGGGTTTCGAGAAGCAAGCAAGACATACCTGCGGTTTAAAGCCTCTGCCCCCTTTTTTGCCCATGCTGATGCTGATGCTGATGCTGATGCTGATGCTGATGCTGGTTGTGGCTGGTTGTGGTTGCTGCTACTCAATCCGAAAAAAACACACACAAAAAAAAAGCAAAGGCCCCTCCTTGCGTTGAACGTGCGAGGAGTGCGTAGCTTTTTCCCTACGCTCCTGTTTTCCTCATAGGTAATCAACCTAATAGATACGCACCAGTCGTTGTAGCGTCAGCTTGTGGACAAATGGTGCAGTTGTGGTGCTCCCCCGGGGGGACAATTTTTTACCAGGAAAATATTTGTCCGCAAAAAAAAACGTTAGCAAGGAGATAGCGTAGCGAAGATGGCGAGCAAAACGACGACGACGAAGAAGAAGAAAGCGACGGAGAAAAAGCCCACTTGGTGGTGGAAGTCAGATGATGACTGGGTGGAGTACGATGCCAAGCTGTCCGCGCGACTCGAGAAAGGTGCGCGAGCCCCCTCCTCCCATCCCCTTTTTTCTAAATAATGGATATTCCCACGTTGGATGATTGCTCTTATTTTTATTTTATTTTATTTTATTTTTTGTTGAATAGGCTATCAGAGCGGTGAGAGCGAAGTTAAAGTGGTTTGTTGTTTCCTCCTTTTTTTTGTCTCCTGGTTCTGTTGTAACGGTCCCGTTGCCCGTTATCCCTTCGCTTGCAGGATGACGAGCGGTTCGTCGATTTGGAAAACTTTTTACAGCGCCGCTATGATGACCGCATGAAGAGGAGAGGTGTTAAACGAGTGCCTCCTCCTATTCTTGATGGTATAACGCTTCTATCAATCGTTTCTCTTTTGCTGTTTTCTTCCCTCCTCCTCCTTGCTTTCTCTTCTTTCCCCCATTATAAATCTTTTTGTGTTCATTCAATGCTGCAGAAATGGTGGTTTGGTTGATACTGCCGGCCAAGCTGAAGAAGGAGCACGTCACCTTGATCGAAGAGCATGGCGGCCTGATAGCCTCCAACCTCAACAAGGGCGTTACCCACGTTGTCTGCCGGCAAAGAGACGTGGAAAAGCAGAAGGAGCAGCTGTTGCAGGCCAGGAAGTGGAAGTGCAAGTTGGTTGACGAGCAATACCTCAACAGCTGCACAGAGAAGTTGACTATTCTTCCCATCAACGATCACAAGTTGGTGAGTTTGCTCCTTGCTGTGGCTTTTCTCATTCTCTCCCTCCTCTCTCTCTCTCTCTCTCTCTAACATTACTTTCACAAAAAGGATTTGGGAGAAGACGAGGAAGAGGAGGAGGAGGAGGAAGAGGAAGAAGAAGAGGCCGAAGCATCGTCATCCACTTCAAAGAAACGAAAAATGGACATCGTTAACGACAGTGGTGGCTCCTCTTCTAGTAGCAGCAGCACGGCTTCAACTTCGGCATCAAGCCAAGAGCCCAAACTGAAAAAAGCAAAAAGCGATGCTGCCACCAGCAGTCCTTCCCCTGCTGATATTTATTTGCAACCCTCCTGTGTCTTCTCTGGGTACGCACTTTATTTCTATTTCTTGTTCTCCTATTTTTTTTCTTTATTTACTGTAAGCAGACCTTCTCACCATCAGACCTTCTCACTATTAACAACTTGGTTTTAGTGTAACATCTCAGAAAGGCTTTGACCCATATCCCTTCATGGTATTCCTCCTCTTTTCTCTCTCTTTATCTGTCTCATTTAAGCTGATTGGCATTGTTTCATTTGACAACATTACTTAGTTGACTGTATCGGGACGGACAAACAACGAAGTAACGGGCACCGTCAACTGGCCAACCCTAAACAACACCACAACCAAGTTCCGTGGAAAGGTTGACGGCGATGAGTTCTCCTTTGAAGAATACGAACTGGTGGTAGGTGATGATGTGGAAGTTCCCAATAGCTACAAAGGCACGCTCGCTTCTGACGGTTCCATGCATGGCACCCTCGCCGACAGCCATAACGAGCCAGGGACCTGGAATGCTAAAAACACGTTCCGTCTCGCTGCTCCAAAAGGTCTGCCTGATCTTATAATCTTCTTTCGTTGGATAATCAACCTGACTTTGTTCTTGGCAAACAGATTTCTTCCGTATTGGATCAGGTTCGCGCTTGCCAACTTGAGCAACTTGCTTTCATCTCTTTTCTTACCCTCGTATCTCGCAAACAGAGTGGAAAGGAATCTGTCATGTTCCATTTCCATTTGAATTGAGCGTCACACAGCGCAAGGGCACCAGCTTCAAAGGCACTATGAGGTGGCCCACTTTGGGAGACAGCAGAACCAAAGTGAAGGGCAGCTTTGCTGACGGCGAGATGAAGCTGGAAGAGTATAAGGTCATCAAAGGAGAAGATCAAGTTGATGGTACCTGCGATCCCTATTCTCTCTCGTACTCGTTCTTTCGTTTCTCTCTCTCTCTCTCTCTCTCTCTCTGCATCTTGGTTCTATTCAACATTGTCCTCTTCATTGTTCGTTATCACTTCCTGTCCTCTGTCATCTTTCTTTGTTATGCTTCTTTCTATTTCTTTTTCTTTTTCTTATCATACCCGACTAACCACACGCTCACTGTTGCTTTCTGGGGGGTTGTAGTGCCAAACTTTTTCACGGCAACAGGTGTAAAAGAGGACGACCAATCCTTCACAGGCAAGCTCACCGGAGAGAGCGCAGGAGGCGGCGACAGCGAGGGCACCTTCCAGCTTTCTCTCGTGGCACATACCACCAACCAACAATAATCCTTCCTCTCTCTCTCTCTCTCTCTCTCTCTCTCTCTCTCTCTTGGTTTTCATGCTTCACAAACAACGAAACAAGGAAGAAAAGAAAGGGAAACAATATCCTGTTTTTGAGTGTGCTATAAGCATAATAACTCTCCAAAAGAAACAAAAAAAAAGAATAAGAAATATTTAAAGTAAAATAAAAAAAATAGAAAAGAAGAAGAAAGTAGAAAAGAAGAAAAGAAGAGATGCACACGTTGGCGTTGGACAAGCAAGAAGCCAAAAAATTAAAGTCAGGCAAGCGGCACCTGCGCTTCTGGAAGAGAGGACAAGGTGGTGGTGGGGGTGGTGGTGGCAAAAAGGGCGGCAAAGGGGCGAGCGGAGCAGGAGGAGGCGGTCCCACTCGCCAACTGTTTCGCGCAGAGTCACGGCTGATCGGGCTGGCGGACAAGGTCTCTGGCGTGTGGATCTGTCCCATTGAAGAGCTGCCTGTGTACAAGGACCTTCCTCGCTTGGCCAAGAGGATCACTGTCACAGTGGAGGAGGAGCGAGAGAAAGAAAAGGAAGAGGAGGAAGAGGAGGAAGAAGAAGAGAATGACGGCACGCTGGTCTTTGATGTTTGGTACCATCCTTCCTTGCCAAAGTCTAGCGAGGACCGCTACGTGTACGTATACGTAAACCTCTTCTCTCTTTTCTCTCTCTCTCTCTCTCTCTCTCTCTCTGCATGTTTTTTTCCCTTCTGCTAAGGGTTGGTAACGTTACCTATGACAAAACCTCAACGGCTCAGGGCATCGACGTGGGGAGAAATGCCGCATGCGGGCACGTTGGAGGTGTGCGATGCAGAGGAGGAGGAGAAGCAGCTGCCCGAAGAGGAGAAGCTCGTCGCCAGGACAGGCAGGGAGAAAGCGGCCACTATCATTCGAGCCAAGCCCTTGGAGCGGTGGACCGAGGAGGACGTTACCACCTGGCTGCGGACCTTTTACTTTGATGAGCTGTACGGCAAGGAGTTCAAGCAGCTGGGAGTGGATGGGGCGATGCTCGCGCAGATGAAGAGGGACGCCCAACTCGGCAAAACCGCTGAGTGGAAGAGGAAACTGGGCATGAGCGACCCCAGCCACTGGACTATCTTTGAGGGCGCTTTGCTTAGGCTCTCCAAGACGGCGGTACGAGCCTCTTTTTGTATCTCTCTTGCGCAAGTGCTCACCTTTTCCTCTCGTTCTCTCGTTCTCTTCCTCTCTTCGTTCTCTCGTTATCCTCTTTTCTGCTATAGGGATCGAGTGAACCAGAGCCTCCTAGTCACAAACAAATGAAATGGATCCGTCTTTATGATTTCGAGTCAGAAGAACTAGTGCTATCAACACCAGGAGTAATGGTATATCAAGTGATAGACAGCTCTCGTTATTTTGTTTTGCGGAGCAAAGCGGTATCTTCTCCAAAACTGAAGTATAGTCAAGGTGAGGAAGGTTATTACCCTCTAAAAGCCCTAGTTATTTATATTGCTGTATGTCAGATTGTGTGTTTTTGTTAACATGCTGTGGTGACGTTTGCTTGCAGGCATTCAGTTCATCGGTATTGCCTTCGCATTCAGAACGGACAGTGCTGCTTTCCGCAAGGCCCTAGAGGTCAAAAAGAAAGTCCCCACCATTCAAAATGATGACCTGCGAAAATCACTTGGCCGTCTTACAGGTTAGCCTACACTCTTTTGCTTGTTATTGTTGCTTTTGTTTGTTTTGTTTTCCCTTTGTTTCAGTTTTTGGTTGAGTAAGTCTACTTATTTTAAAAAACTTCAGCAAAAGAGATAGTTAAAGTTGGAGAAGGAGAAGAACAAAAGCATCCACAGTCATGCTTCAGCATTGTTGGAGATATACTGTCTAAAATAGCGCAGCAGTTGGAATCCGAAGCGACGTATGAGCGTTTGCAAAGCAAGATCAAAGAGCTACACGGTTCCGCTCTCAACGCTGAGATGCAATATTTGGTGGCCGAGCTGATAGAAGAGGTATTGTGCGGCTGACTCAATATGAGCTCGAAAGGCAAAACTAACATTTTACCTCTACAACACATTTCCCTCTCAAACAAACAAAGGGTGTTGGCATTCATAGCAAAACAGCTGCCGTGCTGAAAGCAATACACCAAAGCATCATCTTCATTGCCGTTTATGAGATCAAGGCTCGCGTCACAGGAACCGAGTTGATGACACGTGATGTGAGTACGGCGGAAGGATGGAGGATCAGTATTCATATCTCTCAAGATAGCGTTACTGTGACTCATTACCGGCGAGAGCAGGCACTCGGTAAGTGTTATTTAGAGCGAGAGAGAGAGAGAGAGAGAGAGAGAGCAGAGAAGAGAAGTGTTTTATTTTTTATTTTTTGGTTGACGCTTCTGTGGTGCAGCAACGGCCCCTCCCAACGAACAGTTTTGGTTTGAGTGGAAGTTGGTGATAGTGTTCGGTAGGGCTATGGAGGAAATCACAGCGGCACATCTGGACATCACGCAGTTACACTTTCAACAACCGGTCAACCCTACCTTCCAGGAAAAGGTCTCCAAACTATTGCAACAGGGCAACATGAACGTCTGCTGAGCAGGAAAACGCGTGAAGAACGAGGAACGAAGGGGAAGAGGAAGTCATGTAAAGAAGAAAAAAAAAGTTGAGTAAACGCGTTTTAACGGAGAAGCTGCTTCTTCTGGGGAAAGCCGAAATCGGACAATCAGACTCTCTTACCAAACGGCGCGACGATCTGCCCCGCACCTCTTTTTTGGGCCGTTATTGCTCGAGGGTTGTACCCCCTTGAACCGCCCAATCCCTTTTAGGCGGAGTTTTCTGAGATCAAGCTCGCGATTTAGGGAGGTTGTTTGGCGCAGGTCGCCTTGCCGCAGCAACTGCCGCGTTTTGGGGCGTTGTTTTCTCCAGCCCGTTTCGCAGCTCCCTTCAGATCCGATCAAGCTTAACCGTTAAAATCCCATTATGGTAACTATAGGCAATTTAAAAGCCGTTTCATAATTCTAATGTTGATATTTGGTATTTTTTCCATTATTTCCTCAATTTATTTGCGGTGGTTGTGGTTATTTATTCTTTGTTTGTTTTTCGGTGCGTGCCGCAGCGGGTGGTTTGCGGACCCCTTTTTTTTTTGCTGTTGCCTCTCTCTCTTCGCTGACCGCAACGAATAACATTGGCGCATAACTCCTCGTCCCTTAAAACAAACAAAAAAAATAAAGAGAAAGAAGCAGCAAAGCAAAAGCCGGTGCAAGTCCCCCTTTTTTTGTTTGCTCAGCCAACTTTTTTTTTTGTTTGTTTTTTGTTCTTTTTTTTGCATCTCTGGAGACAGCCTATTTTTTTGCTCCTCTTTTTTTTTTCTTCCCCACTCTTTCTCTTAATTTATTTTTTGTAAGTAATCGGCATCAAGATGGGAGACATTTCGGAGAGGATCCAGTCGGCACGGAAAGATGCCGAGAAAATGAATGAGCAAATCAGGAAGAACCGAGACGAGATGAACGACACATCACGTACGATTCTCCGTTTTATTTTTTCAGTTTTTTTTCAGTTTTATTATCGTCTCCTTTTTTTTTTCTCTTTCTCTCGCCTCTCCCTTTCTCTCTTGTTGTTTTTTTTTTCCTTCTCGCTCGTTCTTCCCCTTTCTCCCCCCAATTTGGCGAGACAACCCACCCCGAAGAAGTGGAGATGAAAAAGGCTAATCAAAAAAAAAAACATGCGTAAAGCCTGTCAAATTAGTCACACTTGGAAGGGAGGGAGGGGGGAGGGGGGGGGAGGGGGATTTTAATTTCCCCTTTCCCCATCTTGTGTGTGTTTTTTTATGTTTTTGATTACTTCAATTTGATGGGGTCAAACACGGCCTCCAATCAAAAAAGTAATCCAAGAAAAGGGGCGGCGAAAGAAGAGCAAGATTTTTTTTAATTTTATTCAAATCGATTGACTAACCCAAATTTTGTTTGTAACCGCCCGCAGTAAAACAATTCACAAAGGACATAGAAACTTTGCCGCGTTGCACAATGAAAGTAAGAAGGACGCTTAAGGGACACTTGGCAAAGATATACGCAATGCACTGGTCCGAGAACAGGACACATTTGGTGAGCGCCTCCCAAGACGGCAAGCTCTTGGTTTGGGACGGTCTCACCACAAACAAGGTCCACGCCATTCCTCTCCGCTCTTCTTGGGTGATGACCTGCGCCTATTCTCCCTCGGGTGGGTTCGTCGCCTGCGGAGGTCTAGACAACATTTGCTCTGTCTACAACCTCCGAAGTCGAGATAACCCCATCCGAGCTTGCCGAGAATTGAACGCGCACACCGGTTATTTGTCTTGTTGCCGCTTCTTCGATGACCGCAACATCGTCACCAGTTCTGGTGATATGACTTGTCTTTTGTGGGATATTGAGGCGGGCACTAAGGTCACAGAATTTGTCGAACACAACGGAGATGTTATGAGGTTTGATATTCCTTTATGCTTGCTTCCTTTTTTTCCCCCTCTATCTCTCTTTGCCCTCTGTTTCGCTTCTCTTTACTTACATATTTTTCTTTTGTGTAGCGTCTCCATCATTCCAGACAAACAAAACTACTTCATTTCGGGCGCTTGTGACGCCACCGCCAAACTGTGGGACGTCCGAAGTGGCAAATGCACCCAAACCTTCCAGGGCCACGAGTCCGACATTAACGCCGTTCAATACTTCCCCAACGGTCTCAGCTTCGGAACAGGCTCCGACGACGCCTCTTGCCGTCTCTTTGATATCCGTTCCGACAGAGAGCTTATGCGCTACACTCATGACAACATCCTTTGCGGCATTACCTCAGTCGCCTTTTCTAAGAGCGGCCGATACTTCTTTGCTGGCTATGACGACTTCAACTGTAACGTGTGGGATACCCTTAAGGGAGAATGGATTGGTAGCTTGCAAGCCCATGACAACCGTGTAAGCTGCCTTGGTGTGTCCTCTGATGGTATGGCCCTTTGTACAGGAAGCTGGGATAGTTTGCTCAAGGTTTGTTTTCTCCATGGACTTTTTTTCTTTTTGCCTCTTTTTTCTCGGAATAGTTACGCTTACTCTTTGTCCTTTGCTTTACCACAACAGATCTGGGCCTAAACATTTTGAACTAGAAGAAAAGGAGGGGGCAATAATAACAAAACAACAAAATGAGCAACCACAAACAAACAGGTAACCATAGAAATATTATTCGTGATTGTAAAATAGCTTCCGCTGGACGATGAGCGTGACATGCCTCCAACGGCCCCCAAACAGCAACCCCCTTCAAAACCCTTCACGGAGGCAGCGCCACGCTCTATTCACAAAGACCCACCGCCACCAACCCTCTTATTTTTTTAATAATTTTATTCTATTTTTAATATTAGCCTTGTGCCTCTCCTTACCCTTTCAGCCTCTCAACAAAAATGATATTATTATTATTATTATGAAATAAGTTTGCTTTTCTTCCCCCTCGCCCCCTCCTTTGATGTTACGTCCCCGCCCCTTTCTTTCTCTTGAGGGTGAGGGTCTTCCCGCCCACCCGCATTTTTTGTTTAATTGCATTGCATCAAGCAACGCAGGGGCAATAATTTGCGCAGCAAAAAGGGGGAAGGAAATAAAAAAAAAATAAGTAGAGTCGTCGTTTTTTTTTTCGGCCCAGCTGTTCCCACCACACCAACCACTCCACGCAACAAGCTTGTTTGGGGAGTGGAACGAACGAGGGAAGGAAGACCACAAAAAAAAAGTAGAGCAAAGTAGAGGCGGTAAGTAGGAGAAAGGGCTCCAGCTATTCGTGCGAACAAAAAGTAGTGGCGGTGGCGGCGGCGGTGCAGCGAACGACAGAACCGTTTACCTTTTCGCCACTACGCCTTGTAACAGCTCTTCTGGCCAGAGAGACCGCCCTGACCACAACAAGCAGCAGCAGGTGCGCGGATGTCCAGTGTGACGAAGCAGATCAGACGGCGCTACTCGCGGGGAAGCAGGAAGAGTGGTTCTTTCGAAGGCATGCCTACCGAACAAGAAACTTCGGCCACCGAGAAGAAGAAGAAAGGCCTGGCCAAGAAGAAAGAAGACGCGCTGCCCGCCGAGGTCGTCGACGCTGTTACCAAGGTTCGCTCTCTCGCTCCATTCTTCTCACAACCTCCTGCTTTAACAAATAAAATAGATCCAGGATGGCAAAGATGATGGCCTTATGTTTGACTTTGAGAAGTTGGCACAATCGGATGAAGTAAGAAAAGACCCATTGCAAGAAATCTTACGCCTTCCGCCCGATGACGTGGAGGTGGAAACGGTCCCAAGGGAATGCACAACCACCAAACCAACCGTGCCCGTACGTAGTCTCCTCTCCTTCCACTCTCTTCTTCGAGCAACAACAGCCTTATTTACTCCATGCCCTGTTTCAAACAATCCAAAGGAGGGAGTTACGGCAAAGGACATGCCGCGCGCCTATCTTCGTGACTGCATCGACTTTTTTTCGAAGGACTGGACGGTAGTGAAGAGGAAGTACGCCAAAACGGAACTTGACTTTGGTAATGCCGTTGATGCCAAGGCGCTTCGCTCTCTTCCTAAACAGAAATACGAGACCATTGACGCCAAGGGCAAGGTCACCGCTAAAGGTTCTTTCTCTTTCTCTTTCTCTTTCGTCGTTTCTCTTTCGTCGTTTCTCTTTCGTCGTTTCTTTTTCTCTTTTTTCTTTTTCTCTTTCTCTTTCTCTTTCTCTTTTCTCTCTCTCTCTCTCTCTCTCTCTCTCTCTCTCGCTCTCTCTCGTTTGCTCAAATGTTTATATCTCCTTTTTTGAAACAAAGCAGGCAAGGGTGCAAAGGCTGAAGAGAAAGGGAAGGAAAAAGAAAAGGTCAAAAAGACACACCGAAGAAGGGGCTCCTCAGTATCTTCTACACCTAATACTGATGATGAGGGGAGCGGCAGCGAGGTTCGTGCGAAGGAAGATGCAAACAAACCACCAAACCTAAAGTTGCTTGCTGAGTATAACAAGAAGGTAACCGATGCCGAAAATGCTGAGGCGAGGGTATGTATACATGTGCTCGCCACAATTGTTCTCTCTCTCTCTCTCTCACTCTCGTGCACATGGTATTTACTTTCCTCTCAGAACAAAACCAGGTTAGGCCTGTTTGACCTCTTCACAAAAGCGCTGACAGAAGGCAATTCTCTGGGCCGCGCACAAGCTACCATTCCAGCCAAACCTTTCTCAGATGTTCAAAGAGGGTATGTCTTTTGATGACCTTTTGTTATCTTTATCTCTCTCTCTCTCTCTCTCTCTCTCTCCCTTCTTAACACGATCTCGTTTCAACCACAATAGTATAAGGAAAATAATGGTGACGCCAAAGAGCATCTCCTTCTCACTGGGCGATTTGGAGCCTGTGTTTGGCATTTTGGCGGTTTACAGCATGACCAACAAGCGCAGAATATCGGAGAATTACTACTTCAACGTCAATTCCTCCGAATCAAACGGGCTCATTGCTGAACATAATGAAGTGACGTCCAGGAATCCAAAGTTGTCTTGTTGGTTTGAAGCTATACTAATATCACTATATTACAAAAGGATGCTGTGAAAGGACCAATTGCCAAGAGCGCCATCTTCTCCATATCAAGCCCCTCTGAAGATTGCTATCTTGTCCTACGCATAGAGAAGGTGCTACAGGGCGAAATTGAAGCTTGCACAGAGCCTTACATTAAATATGAAACGGTATTCTCAGTACTTCCTATCTTCACTCGTTTACACTGGAAAAAACTTACATTTTACGCTCATCAGTTGAAAGATAAAGACAAGGAAAGGCTTGAAGCTCAGGCTAAAGATGCATGCAAGCGATTGGGCAGCTTCCGACAGCCAATGGCTTGGAGTATCATTCCTCTTTTCAATGAGGACGGAGAGCTTCAAGTTGGCAAAAGCACCACATTCTCTCCTATTTATAGGCAAAAGAGCGATGTTAGCGATAGCAACTTCTTGGCAAGTTGGAAAGAGCAGTCCAAGGCACATCTCTCTCTCTCTCTCCCTCTCTGCATTTTGCTTGTCAACACTAGAACTCATAATTTATACAGTCGACAGGCTCTAAGCGCATGAAAGTAATGCCTGGTTCGTGTGTAGTAGACGTTGTAGAGGTTGGATTTGTGAAAGAAGTTGAAAAAGAGGAGGATGCGAAGGAGGAGGGCAAAGAAGAGGAAGTAACAGAAGACGTTGTGGTTGATTATTCATCCAACCTACAAGGCAAACTCAACCCATCTCTAATTCCACTGAAACCCGAGAACTCAAGTGAAGACGAAGTAAGCCTTCCTGTCTATTTTTTATTCCTTTCCCTAACCTCCCGATACTCGTCTACCCTCTGTGAATGCAGGATGTAATACTAGAAATACAAGAATTTCCTCTGACCCCGTGGCTTGCTCCTCGCACCACTTTTGTAAACAACCTTTACATTTATCCAGAGTGTGCCAATCTCAATGCCCGTAATATCGCCATCCGCGTACAATTGCTCGACATGGATTCTGATCCCGAAAACGACAGCATTGCTTTGAAGGTACCCGTTCAACTCATATACTCTGTCTTTCTTTAGAAGCTTAACTCATATATCATAATTGTACAGGCCATCTATGCTCATGGTGATTCTGGCATGCCCCAGCGTGGAGTAGGTTTGCAGCAGGACATGTGGAGCTCTATCAACTACCACAACAAAAATCCTGTCTATTACGATGAGTTTAAAGTGCAGCTGCCAGCTACTCTGACTGGTTCACATCATTTACTCTTTTCGTTCTACCATGTCAGTTGCCAGCCCACAAAGAGCAAAGACCAACCCATCGAGGTATCTCTTCTTCTCCTCTTCCACCTCTTCCCTGGTAGCAATCTGATTTTTCTATTACTATTGCAGAAAAAGATTGTTGGATATGCTTTTCTGCCTTTGTATACGCAGGACAAGTAAGTCCCATTTCTCACCTTTGTATCCTAGCGATGCACTAACGTGCTCTATCTCCACTAACAATAAAGATTTGTCGGCAAGGAACACGCACTTCCAGTTGCTCTGAACCTGACCCCTGGTTACTTAACTCCAGAGGTGCAAGATGAATTAAAATGGATTGACAACAGAAAGACTCTTTTCAAGTTCCGCCTGAAGCTGGTATCGTCTTTGTACACCCAAGATGTCAAGCTTAACAAATTCTTTGCCCAACTGGACAATCTCTCCTCTACCAAAAAAGGAGACACTACCTTGGCTCAGGTATCAAAAAGCATTGTTGTTAAAGAATTCCTTGTTGTAATGCTAAACTTTTGTTATCCCGTTTCGCAGGCTGTTACCGCGCTGAGCAAAGTCCATCCTTTCAAGATCATCCAGTTTTTGCCCATTGTATTCAACCAGTTGTTCCGTATAATGTGTGTTGGGCCTCCACCTGTTCAAGCCGAAGCGTTTTCCACCTTATTGTCACTCATTTCCAAGTAACGTACTCAATCTCTCCCTCTCACGCTCAACGTCTAACCACCCAATTACTATTAGTGTGAACCGCGAATGTGATATCGCAGATATGCTGCGCACTTATGCAACGTATGCATTTGAAAATGTAGAGGGATGTTCCGTCTATCCCTACGAGCAGATATTACGTTTCTGGGTGGACACGCTGTTGAAGTCGCAAGGAGAGCTACGAGAAAAGCTGATTCACTTTGCATGGTTCTTTTTCAGCGTGTCCTATCGGAGCATGGTTCTACGAGTGAAGCGTTCAAAAGGCGGAGATAGCACACCCCGCCACAAGCGGATCAGCGAAAGCTTCATGCGCGACTTACGAAGCTTGATGGTTTTGTTTACCCACGAACTCCAGCAGGGCAAACGTTTCGGCCTTACACTCGCCAAAGCGCTTAACCTGGACATTGCCATGTTCTTGCGTGACTTGCTTTCCCTCATTGATAGGGGAGTTGTCTGTGGAATCGTACGCATATCATTTTTGTCTGGCCCGCTAAAGCAACTTTCTAAACCTGACGAAATATTGTTGTTGCTCGTTTCAGATTGCACGCATGCTTGAGAGCTTGGTGCCTAATGGTTCTGATGGTGAAGTTGTATTTGTAGACATGAAACTCAGTTTCTTGCAGCTCATTTCGCAATACGAGCATTTTGTGCCACTGAATCTTCCGCTGCCACCTAAACCCCTCAAGGCTATCTCTTCACTGCTGGAAGAGTTCAAGTTCGTATTCACAACGTTTTATTTAATTTGTGCCTCAAAATACTTACTGTTTTTATTAATTTTGTCTTTTGAAGGCAAAAACACTTCATGGCGGGGTTGCTCATCGAGCACGCCTCTTTGTACGTTGATCACCCTGAGAAACAAATTCGAAGTAAGGTAATGTTTGACGTTTTATGGAGCTTCACAAGAGAGGGTTCCTAATTCCCTTAACTTGCGACAGGCTGTTGAAACGGTCCGTAAGTTGATCATCTCTCATTGCATAGACGAACGTTACGCTTCCAAGCCGGTTCTGCTCTCCCGCATTGCCAATACCTATTTCCCATTTGTGGCGATGATACTTCCACACACGGAAACTTATGAATTGCGAGACTTGGACGAGCGCCGAAACCTTCTGATAGCATGGTTGTGGGTGTTGAAGCACGCCGATCCAGCCTTGAAGAAAGATTGGTGGAAGAAGGAGTCCCGTTCTCACATTCTTCTATTTTTAGACACTCTGAAGCTTTGTGTGGACACATTCCAGTACATTGGCAAAAAGAAGCTGGAGAAACGTATGACTGCCAGTCAGGTCAATACCTCTGCTAGCAGCACAAAGGCTGCCTTGGAGAGCTTTTACACAGATGTGTCTGGTGGTGGAGCTCGTGCCCAGATCAGAGGTACACGTTATGCTAGTTTGCGGGAAAAACGAGCAAGAGCTCAGGCACAAGGTTGAACCCCTTTCCCTTTTCCTCTCTCTCTCTCTCTCTCTCTCTCTCTCTCTCTTACTCGCTCTCTGCGTCTTCACTCGTCATTTTCTCTGTCCTATCATTGACGTTTTCCAATTTATACTTCACAGCCAAGGAAGGAGAGCAAAGACAGTTCCGACGTACTCTAGAGAAAAGAAACAACAAACAAGCCGCTTCAACGGAGCCACAATATACTTTCTATCCAGAAATCGTGCGTACTCACCCTTCTCCTTTGTGTTCTTCGTAATCTTAAGAACTGCAGTAGTCTGTGTTAACTTTGCAAGAATCTCATACCTTTTATAGGAAAGTAATCTTAGCACAGAAGTAAGCTTGACAGTCTTGGATGTCGCTGAAGAGTTTATTCATTGTTTCAAGAAAGAGCTCGTCAGCACTGGAACTACGGTTGGCCCAGGCCAAGTATTAATGGACCGCGTCTTTGCATTATTAATGGCTCTTTTGAAGAACAACCAAAGCGAAACGGTTTACACTCATCTCTATGCTGTTCTCCGCTCGTTCGTGCACAAATTTGCCAAGTTGTTGTTTTACAGCAACACTGCCTTTTGTGCTGAGTTATGCCCAGTCGTTCTCAGCCACTGTAATTTCAACTCGCCGTTGACAAGAGAAGAAGCAAGCGCCTTTGTATATTTGCTTATGAAGGTTTGTGTACTATCATAGATCCTCTCTCTCTCTCTCTCTCTCTCTCTCTCTCTTTCTCTCTCTGTCCTGTGTTCTCCGAGCTTGATCCTCAACTGAAACACAAACAAAGAAAAACATTGAAGAGGTTCGCAAAAACTTTACTCGAGTCAAGGTGCAGACTACAATTGCCCTATCCTATCTCGTGGGTCAGGGTATCAAGGTATGTGTTCTTTTCCACGGCCCAAGCTTTTTCAAGATATCTTATAAATTGTTTCCACATACTTTGTTGACAGGACGATACCAACTTGAGACGTTCTCTCTCTCTTATTTCCCAATTCGCACAACTGGACAAAGCAGACATCACTAGCTCTGGAAAACCATTTGCGCAGCAGGTGGAGGAGCTGTGCGACAGACTTCATACCATCCTTCGTGATTCCGTCAAGATAAACCAATACGATAACGACCCCGAAATGATGGCCGACTTGTACTATCGTATCTCCAAGAGCTATGCAAACACGCCCGATCTTCGCGTAACCTGGTTGATCAACTTGGCCAATTTCCATGCGGACAAGGTGAGGAACGCAGACTTCTTTTGGCCGTATGAAAATAGAGGCACTATTTTCTACTAACACACTTTTTCGTCTTCGTTGTACCTCCTCACAGGCAAGGAAGAATTGGGCAGAGGCCGGACAATGCACGCTGCACATAGCTGCCCTTATTGCGGAGTACCTCCACATGAAGAATTCTGGTAGTGGCGCACCACCTTTAGAAAGCTCCAGTGGTTCTCAGATTCTTTCACGAGGATCTAGCGGATCATCTCTTGCCAGTCTCGCTGATGAGGACTTGGAGAATGCCTACGTACGGAAACCAAATTTGCCGGATGGTTGTCGCAGTTTTGTGGGAATTACGCCAAATGCTCTGGAGGAAGCTCTCGCTGAGATATCAAGCGTGGTGCGTTGTTAGCTTTATTATATTAATTCTCACATACATTCGCTCTCAGTACTAACCAACATGGCACTGAAAGGGTGATGAAGGTGTGTGCGAGTCCAACTTGTTCACCGAAATAGGCCTTACCAAGATTATGTACGAAGCCATCGACAATCTTAAAAAGGCAGAGCTTTACGAGACCGCTAATGAGCTCTACAAGTTGCTGATACCAATGCACGAGGCCAACCGCGACTACAAAGCCCTTGCCGATTGCCATGAAGACCTTCAACACGTCTTTAAGCAAATTGTAACAGCGGAGCAAACGCAAGGCCGCATGTTGGGCAGCTATTACCGAGTTGCCTTCTTTGGAGCAGGCTTTGAGGAGCTGGATGGTAAGGAGTTCATTTATAAGGAGCCCAAGATTACTCGTCTCGTGGAAATCAAGGATCGGCTCGTTGAGCTCTATACCTCTCGTCTAGGAGAGAACAAGGTCTCTATCTGGACTGACTCTGGCGCTGTGGACCGTTCCAAGCTGGATCCTTCCCTCTGCTATATCCAGATAACCTCTGTTGACCCATACTTTGACGCAAAGGAATCTGCCTCTCGCCTCACCTACTATGAGCGTAACAATAATCTGAGTAAGTTGTTTCTTCTTCTTCTTCTTCTTCTTCTTCTTCTTCTTCTTTTCACGTTTGTTTACTTATCAATTTGCTTCACCCACAAATTCATAAATTTTAACAGACCAATTTATCTTCGATACGCCTTTCACCCTTGGTAAAAGTGCTCAGGCCAGCAATGTGGCGGAGCAACACAAACGAAAGACCATATTGACGGTGGATAGCTCGTTCCCGTACGTGAAGAAGCGGTTGCCGGTGGCCAAGAAGGAGGAAATTAATCTGACTCCTATCGAGAACTCTTTGGAGAATATAACCTCCCGCACGGCGTTACTTGTGGCCCAGTTGCGGGCGCAGCCTCCCAACTCCAAGACCCTGCAGGCCCTCTTGCAAGGCTCTGTCCGTCTCCGTACGTCTTTTTCTTTCTGTTTTTGTTCTTCCGCTCGCATCGCCGCCCTCTCTTCTCTCTCTCTTCTCTCTCTCTCTCTCTCTCCCCAACACAACCATTTTCATACTTTTTGTTGCTGAGACTAAGACCAATCCTCTGATAACAGAGGTGCACGCGGGTCCGCTGGAAATATGCAAGGCGTTCCTCGGCAGCAATGCCTCCCAGTACGAGCCTGAAAAGATAGCGCAGTTGCGTCTTAGCCTGCAGCGTTTCCTGCGGGCATGCGAGCGAGCACTTGAGCTCAACAAGGCCATCATCACAACGGATCAGGTCACTTTCCAGGAGGAGCTGCAAAAGGGATATGAGTCCCTTCGTGATGAAATGATGCCCTTCCTTTCGTCTACTGATAAGTAGTGGTGGGTAGTGGCAGTGGTTGGTTGGATAGCTTGAATGCAGGAATAGTTTATACACTCGCATCAGTTTCTTTCATGTTTTGTACCAACACAAGGTTCTCTTTGCAGGAACACATTTTATCCACAAAACAAGTCATTTTGCGACTCTTTCCAAGGAGATACAATAAAACGTCAAGCTCTCAAGGAAGAGGCTGGAGTACGATAGCACTGCAAAACTGGTTCGCACGGATGCAAGACTTTATGGTGGTCACCGCTGCGTTTTGCCAAGAACAATGGAGCACGCAACATTCTTCGGAGTAGTGTTGCCCGACGGAGCCAATGGGTTTGCGCTGATAGGAAGAAGTGGATGGGCGTTTCTGTTGTCCTCTAGCCAACCTCATCACCGCATACTCGCAAGAACTTTCATTTGTGGGATACTCAAGTGACTTTTAAGGGCCTGCTCGGATCATAAGGATCGGTACTAAAGTCGTGTCGCAAGCTGTTTGCAATTTTTCCAAGAAAACAATTGCCGCCAAAAATAAATTATTTCAGATGCGCCTCTTCGCACACAAACAACAAACAAACGCACCAACCAACCGAAATCTTGGTTGTGAGAGAGAAAACCATGCTACAGTTCAGCTCTGAAGAAAGTGGTCGGCCCCGTAGAGACAAACCGAGGCTAGCAAAAAGAAAGAACCAAAAAAAAAAAAAAACGAGGGAAGGCTCAGAAGCACACACTTGGCAACAAGCCAGAGGGAAAGGAGCCGAAGCATAAAGTAGGTGATCCTGAGGAGGACAAACCAAGTCCACCGCCAAGAGTATCGCCCAGACCAGCTGACTCACCAGCCCAGGGAAGGGAGGAGAAGGAAATTCCATCCAACAAACCTACTACAGAAACGCAGTATGACAGCGAGTTTACTGAGTCTCAAGCAGCTGGAAGAAAACTACTTACAGACCGGGGAATACGAAGAAAGCAAGAAGGTCAGCGAGGTGATTGCGCGCTATCTTTGCCGGCCTCCTGGTGGTTCCTCAAGGCCTGAAAACGCAGCGCAACGCCCAGAGGACATTGTTACAGCACGCTCATTCTGGGAGTGCGTTGCAGAAGAGGATGAGAAGTTGGAAGCGTTCACGGTGAAGGCGGCCAGAGACTTCACATGCGCGACCAATATGTCCCTTTTACGCAGCAAAGTCATTGAAATTACCTCGAACTATCCTTTCCGAGTTGGAGGGCTGAACGAAGAGGAGACGTCTCTCCGATGCCGAATCATTTCAGTCTGCCTTGGTCATGCCCCGCCTTTTCCCTTTGACCCGATGCTTTCCAGCCAAAAATCCCGCCTCCTCCTCCCATTCCCACCATCCTCCTCCCACAAGAATGTACCTGGGGAGAGTGAGAGAAATAGCACTCAGTCTGTTGGAAACATTGCACGTGCTGCACGTCAAGCAGAGAGTGGTCCATTTGGACATGAAGCCAGCCAACCTTTTGCTCCCTCTTCCGTGCCAGCAGCACGGAGATGACGAACGGGAGGGCTGGGGCAAGCAGGGAGAAAGTAAGGTCTTCTTGGCAGATTTTGGGGTGAGCAGGCCAGCAGGCACTTGGTTGAGTGTTGCAGTGGGCACGGACTCCTTCATGGCTCCCGAGCTGCGCCACCTGGACGACACAGATGAAGAGGGAGAAGAAGAAGAAGGAGTGGAGGCTTGCGAGAAGCTGGATATGTGGAGCTTTGGTCGCACCTTGAAGTCCATGTTGGAGGGCGTGAAGGCCGGGCGTGCAGGGGCCGGAGCAGAAGAACGGGCACTGTGGAAGTTGGTGGAGATGTGTTGCGCATACAGCCCGGAGGATCGCCCATCCGCAAAATAGGCCCTGGCCCCCCCCCCCCCCCAGTCACTCCTCGAGTCAACTCCCAAGGCAGCAGTAAACACCGGGAGAAACCGAAAATGACCCACAAGAACGCCCGAACGACCAGCGGCCGCACTCCCTTGGCCGACATTACAAACACGGTATGCCGCATTCCTCGCCCGCAGCGCAGTGACCAACGCGCAATGGTCTGGTACGTCTACTGATAAGGTGGTAGTGGCAGTGGTTGGTGAGCTTGGATGCAGGAATCATAAATACACTTGCCTCAGCTTCCACTCATTTATCAGTATGCTTCTTCGAGCAGTTGGTTGACGCTCTCAAAATACTAAACTGGCCGCTCTTTGTTCCCGCCAACACAAGACATTCTCCCAAGTCTGCGAAGCGGTGGGGAACTGAATGGTCCTGCTGCGAATAAACTTTGGTTGCTCGTCGTTCACCTTTTATTGAGCAACAGCCTTGTTTCCATTGATCGGCCTGATTGCCGCCTCTGCTGGAACTTTGAAATTGAAATATAAAAATTTAGGGTTGGCAACTTGCTGGTTCCTCTTCATAAAACAATCGAGCGAGCGCACAATCGATAACAACATGGAGGGAGAGCAGAAACGACAGCTCTCCATTTCGATGGAGGACTTTTGGAAGTTCAAAAAGCAAAGTTTTGAAGCGAGTAGCCAGGCCCAGGAGATAACTTCCCTCAGAGAAGAGAACGCCAGTCTCCGCAAAGAACTCGAGAGGGGTCCTGATATTGTTATCCGTATCAGAGGTGTGCCCAACCTATCCATGGACGGGCTTACGGTAGAAATATACCGAGAAGACAGTAAGGCTAGCCCTGCAGAAGAAATAGAGAGTTTGTACGTGGTTTCTTCTGATAGACTTGCTTGTTTATTCTCTGCATTGATAAATGTGCTTATTTTTTGACTTACCAGAAAACTCGCCTGAAAACTGCTTTACGCTGCTCATCAGTAGTACTGTGTGCGATGTGTATGCATATCTCCTGGACACCTTGGAGGGGTGCAGGCAGACATTCTTATAAATTGCAACTTTCCCTATTGTTCCACCCCTTTGAGAGTGAACACTTTTTTCCCTATTGTTGCACCCCTTTGCTATCGGTGTTCCACTCTCTGGCTTGGATGCTGAGAGACTGGCTCTTGTTTGTCCTTCCGACCACGGAACTTCATCTGGAATCCAGTGGCGCCTCTGCCCGCTGCCAGGTTGGTTTTCACGCCGTTGCGCACAAGGGAAATTTTTCAAGGAAAATGTTAGAGGCCACCTCATCGCCTTTCGTTTCCTTTATTTTCCTTGTAGGTCTTATAATCAATTATGTACAGGCAGGATATTTATCTTGGAGGCGAGAGGCAAGCCTCCGAAGTTGCTCCATGGCGAGGGCCTCGTCCTCCATGTGAGCCCACTGTACGATGTGCCGCAGTAGCTCTGGAAAGTTGATCTCCTCGTCCTCTTTGATCATTGCTGATGATGAAGACGAGGATGACGATGATGCTGTTGATGATGACTTCCCTTTGGTGAAGGAAGTTGTGTGGTGATGGTGATGATTAGATGAAGAGGAAGAGGTTTCGTCGTTCTCGCGACCTTGGTCAGTACTGTTGGTTGCTCCGCTGCTGCTGGAAGGTCTGTTGCCTGCTGTCAGCTCGGGCACTCCGCTTGCCTTTGCCAAGTGTCGCTTTATGGAGTCCGAGATGAGTTGCATCCAGTAGCTCTTATCCACGGATAGCAAAGTGTACTCTTTGGCTGGTGAGTTGAGGCGAAATGCATGCCTGAAATCCGCTAAAAGAGGAACAAGAGAAAAGAGAAGGAGAGGGAAGATGAGACAGGGAAAACTTGAGGTGCTGATGGTGCTCAATGGTGGACGTATAAAACATACCAAGCGAATCATTAGCAAGACCGACCTGAAGAGTTTCGAGGGGTTCCAAAAAGTCGATCTTGTAACCCCTTGCCTTCTTTTTGAGATGGACGCACAAAAGCACGTCGTTGAACAGGAACATATGCCTTTCTCTGTGCGTCCGTCCCACTACCAGGATCACATCCCCTTCGTACACAAACCTGCGGTGAGGCCGTGCTAAGCTTGTGAACTGAAGGTAATGAACAATCGTTGTACGTCAATCATTTGATATGAGAGAGAATTGAACAACTAACAGTACCTCTCCTAGCAACTGGCTTTGAATGCTTATTACTTTATCAATGTTCTTTCGCTGATTTGCTAATTTGTCAGCATGGTCTGCCGCCTCTCGTAAAAGCTTCAAAGCTAAAGAACGTGATCACCAATAAAGCCCAATGAGCAAGGAAGAAACAAGAAGAAAGAAATGGGGGAACAAAGGGTGATCCTAAACGCACCAGCATTAAGATTGTCATGATCAGGGTGATCGGGTGGCGTCTCGGCTGTTAAATCCTGTATAGCACCAAATCCAGCGAAGGCGTTTGTTACGGATTCGTTTGAGATTCAAAAAAGCCAATGGAAGAAAGGATGAGAACCTTGAGAAGAAAGTCATAGGCTATCATACGCTGTATGGGCAAGTAGAGAAAGTTTAAAAAGTTGTTACAATAGGTAGGAGGAGAGGTGGAGTTCGTTGGTCGTTCTTCCTCGCTGCGCTTCCGTGCCACTGTCTACAACCAAGAGTCAGCAAAGCTACTATACGCCACGTACATACACACACAGCAAGTGTACACCCACTCGCCCAACAAAAGCAAGCATACCTCAAGGAAGGTGGCGAATTCCTTGTTCTTTTTACACTTTTCGTAGGCTTCCATTGCGTGTGCATAGTTCTCATTATACTGAGCATACAACTGACGAAGCATTGGGATCTATAATTCCAACAACACGGTTTCAGCACTCGAACACTTGCAAAAGAAAGTCATTTGCAACAGCACCATAATAGCCGTACCATTTCCATGAAGAGCTTCCCAAACTCACAGTCATCCTCAAGCAGGCCTTCCATTTCTTCCAGAAATTGCTCGTTCCAGTTGCGAATGAGCTCCAGGTTACAAAGTATGTCCTGAAGGTCTTCGGAGGGGATGATCTTCTTGTCTCTCAGCGGGATCACGTAGTCCTTCAGGAAGGTGTTCAAGTTCCTCACATGAGCCCGCTCCGACTGAAGCAGCTCGTTCACCAGTTGTTCTCTCTTCCCTCGTCCCGTGGTGGAGGATGCGGTAGTGCTTGTCGATGAGGTTATTGTTGAGGTGGGGGGCGTGGTGGTGGTGCTTTTGCCTCCTCCTCCCTTTTCCCGATGCGTTTTCTTCTCTTTGCTCTTGCCCTTCTTCTTATTACTGCTGCTTTTGCTACCTTCCTCCTCGGTCGCAGTTCTGTCTTTGTCAAGGTTGGTCGTCGTCCTAACGGCTCCTCCTCCCTGCTGTTGTGACGGTAGCTGCTGCGTCTTATCTTTGGTGGTGCTCCTCTTTTTGGTCTGTTTACTATGGCCACTGCCACTACTACCGCCGCTGCCGTCCTTCTGATCCTCCTCTTTCTCTTTGTCTTTGGAATGATGGTGGTGCGGCCGAACCTGCTTAACACCGCCGCCGCCGCCGCTACTTGTTCCTTCCATTCTTCTTCTTTTTTTGGGCCCTCCCCCCTCCCCACACACACACACACACACACACCAAGAAGAGGTCGCCTCACTGCTCGTGGTGGTGGCCTTACCTCCTTTTTCGCCTTTTATTTTTGTTTCATATATTTTTTTGTGGTTATTTTGGGGGGCAAGGCTAACCCTAACTATATCGAACTAACCCTAACCCTTGTTTGTGTAGTTTTTTTTTTTCCACCAAAGCTCACCCTGATGGAGCGCTGCGCAACGGGGTTACCTCTGCTTCTTCGTTTGGTTGGAGATGATCCAAGGGGAGAGTTTGGCCGGTGGCACGCCCCACAAACAGCGACTTGAACACAGGTGTTGTCAGGATCAAAGAAAAAGAAAGGAATGGAAGGAAAAAAGGGACGCCGACATTACCTTGATGGGCGAGAGGACATTGGTCAAGGTGATGCCTGCGCTTCTGGCGAATGCCAAAGGAACAGAGTTGGTCTCAAAGATCCGTTTGATGGCGTCAAGAGCCAACAGCATGGACAGGTTCTGGTTTTTCCGTTCGTCTTCATACTCTTGCAGCACAGTCTGATCTCCCACATCACGTCCCGATTCAACAGCGTGAGCAAGGGCTTTGCTCAGGCTCACAACGTCAGCAAAACCTAAGTTGACTCCTTGCCCTGCTAATGGATGCACACAGTGGGCCGCATCGCTGTTCAAATAGCTGTCAGCAAATGGAAGTCTGGAGAGAGAACGGAAGGGGGAGAGAAGATGAGAAGAGCAAAAGATGTACCCGATGAGCGCCAGACGCGGACGAATGTACTTGTTGGCGTGCATAAATTTCAAAGGGAAGGCGGCGCGCTTGCCGGTGAGTGAAATAGCAAGAGGAGGGCAGGGCGGAGGAGCTGAACCCGAAAGTGGAATAGTATTCGGTAATATGCTACGCAGAGGCTCTGTAAGATAGGATAGAGGAGAGAGTGGGGTCGATTCTGGAGGAGCATGAAAAGCATGGTTTAGCGCATCGATGAATTCATTTTCAGGCATCCGTAGAAGCTCCTCGCTATGTGGCATGCTTGTAGACCACACAATCGATGCGTTGTCTGCAAACATCTGATAATTGAATGTGTTACATAAAACAAAGAGGGAGATAAGATTCGAGCGGGAATACTTACAGGAAGCATAGCAACGGGTCCTGATGCAAGAAACCGCTGCCAGGCAGTGGAAGTGTGCTGGTTTAACGCAATAGAAGCCACGACCCCTCGTTGCGAGTAATCAAAACCAAAGGTAGGGAAGCGAGCAACAGTCTTGCGGATCTTTGACTGAGCTCCATCAGCGCCAACCAAAAGGCGTGTTTTCAACTGTTTGCCGTCTTTCAAGCGCAATCTCGTAAGCGGTATTCTCTTTGTCCAATCGGTCACTGTGGCCTTTCCTTGTTGGTCCTTTGCTTGCTCATCTTCATCTTGCTGGATGGTATCCAGTGCTCCAGCTATGACCTTCACAGAGGGAAGGGACTTCAGCCTCTGAAAAAGGGCAGAGACAACCAGCTTGTTCTCAACGATATAGCCAAGGGCGTCCGTGCCTACCTCCTCTGCATTAAAGTTGAGCTGCGCAGTGTTCGTAGCGTCCCAGACCTTCATAGCGTCGTAGGGTGTGGCTCTGTGACTGTTGGCTATGCTGTCCCACGCTCCCAATGCTGTGTTGAACGTCCGTATGTGAGCAACCATAGTACAGCAAACGCAGCGGCAAGCAAGCACGCTTCCCCCAATAGGTAAAAAAGTGAAGTAAAAAACCAAAACAAACCATGAAGGAAGCGTACAGAGCCTGGACTAAGTGCGCTCACTCTTATGTCGGGAAAGGGAGGCAATGGCTCCGCAGTAACATCCGGTATTGCCGCACTTTCCACCAGTGCTACCCGTTGGTACTTTGTTAGGGGAGAGGTCGCTGCCGTTTTAAAAAGGTTAGGCCGGGCATTGGTTCCTAGTTCCCAAATGGAAACACAGTTGCACAAACATACCGATAGCACACGCTAGTGCTGTTCCTACCATTCCTCCACCAACCACCACCACGTCGTAGTCCTCTTCTCCTCCGTCACTTCCTGTTTGCGTCGAGAGGTAGCGTGTAGCGGGGCCAAGCGCAGAACTACCGTTTCGCGGCCACGACCGACTTTTTGGTTCGTCAAGGGGCGATACAGTTAATAATAGGCACTGAGCAGGGTAGGTGCCACAACAAACCTTGAAATAGAGGGTATCAGCAGCCTCGCCTTGCTGCCTCTTGGTAGCATCCTAAAAGATGGCGCCAAGATCAAGCCGATCAATGGGACAACGAAAATAAAGCAAAATTAGTTGACGGGGGAAAAAAAAAACAGAGAAACAAAAAATAACCCACCTCCGGCGTGCCTAATCACGGCTTGTCTTACGACTCGCTATAAGCAACGGTGCCGGCACCAAAGCAACCTTACCGCCTACCGCCCCCTCACAGAGGAGGAGGAGGTGGTAAGTGCTTGTAACGTAAAAAAGCGGATCAAGATGTTTCGGGCGGCGTTGGCATCTCGATCGGCCTGGTAGCCACACTCGGGTTGGGGGCACCGAAAGGTCTTGTTTCCCCCCAACTGGTGGTGGACTTGGCCGCACTTGCCGCAGGTCTTGGAGGTGTATTCCTCATCGCAGAGGCAGACCGTACAGGACGGAAATTGCTTGGCCTTGTTGAGGAGCCTCTGCCTGAAGCGATAGTGGGACCAGGTGAGCATGGCTCTGGCCGTTCGTGAGCCAATGCGGCGGTGGCCTCGCCGCACCATCTGCTGGCTCCTGAACTCTGGCAGAAGGATGAGGGAGAAGTTCCTGACCAACCAAGACACGAGCTTCTTGTGGAGGTCATCCACCAGGTTGCGGATCCTCTGGCGAAGCCGAGCAGCGGCCCTTCGGAGACGGCGCCGTTGCCTGTGGTTGCCCTTGGTGCCCTTACTCTGCATGCGGTCCAGGCGGTGGCACAGCTTGCCTATCTCGTTGATATCCGCTTTGCCCCACTCGGTGACCTCCCCGCAGCCGTTGTAGGTGGTCATGAATGTGCGCACTCCTGGATCCAAGGCGATGATGCCTGCCTCTCTCCTTCGGTGCTCACGGGCTTGGCTCTCGCCCATGAGCTTCAAAGGCTGAGGCACACAGAGGTAGTAATGGCCCAGTCGAGTGTCTTTCACCAGACGAACGGCATAGAGCACCTCCGACGGAACTTTGTAGTTCTTGTCCCTCGCTTTGATTCGCGCCTCCCCGAAGAAGAGTTGGCGGATGGACTTGCTGTGGTTCCACTCCCTGGCTTGGATGCTGAGAGACTGGCTCTTGTCCTTCCGACCACGGAACTTCATCTTGAATCCAGTCCTGCCCGCCGCCAAGCTGGTTTTCACGCCGTTGAAGAAATCATCGACGGCGTCACTGCGAATGTATCGAGGAGTTTCCAACACCCACGCAAGGCTCTTGTCCTCTCCGTTGAAATTGCCGTTATTCAGGAATTTCTCCCTGACTTGTTCCTTCATCTCCTTAAGAGGCATTCCTTTATGTTCACGATGAAACTCCACGGCCTTGTTGTAGGTCCATCGTACTGTGCCGAACCACTTGGCCAGCGTCTTCTTTTGTTCCGAGCGCGGATAAAGGCGGATCTTCTCCAATCGCCCCACTACCGGTTTCTCCTCTCCATTCTTGCCTTTTTTGGTGAGCTGTACGGCTGGGCGAGACGGAACGAGTCCCTCGATGAGGCCTAACAAGCCTTTCTGGTTTTTCTCCTCTTCTTCCTTCTCCTTCTCCTTCTCCTTCTCCTCTTCCTCTTCCTCCTTCTTCTCCTTCTCCTTCTCCTTCTTCTCCTCCTCCTCCTCCAACAACTTTTCTCCGTTAGGAATGTGCTTGCAGGCGGTGAACCATCCTGAACCACAGGCAAAGGGTTCCTCCAAGCACAAGGCTTCTGGGCGTATTAATCTTCTCCCGATTTCGCTGGAAAACTGGTTCCAAAAGGGCTGGGCGGGTGCAGCCTGCGGCCTTCCACGCTTCTGTGCCCTTGCCTGAGGTGCCGCTGGGGCGTTTTCCGCTCTTCTTTTCCGAGTAGCAGTGGGAGTAGAAGAAGTAGTGGTGCGACCCCCTTCCTTGTGGACCCGACCGAAGTGAACGGCCAACCCGTGAGAGGTAGCAAACTTTTTTCGGCACTGTGGGCAACTTGCCATTCAGGCCAGCTTCCAGCAGCGTTGTGGAAGAGGCGCACAGAGGTTCGTGATGCTGTTCTTTTTTAAACAAAAGAAATCATTAGTGAGTGGTTGGTAACAAATTTTTTTTCCATCATCAAAAAATGTAGTGAGCGAGCAGAGAAAAAAGAACGCTACCTTTTCAATCGGAGCGGTGCCCCTGCCTGCTGCTGAACCGCTTCGGTTTCCACCTCTGCCTCCTTCCGCCGCTGGTTTCCTCCTTGTGTAGTAGAAGCGTAGCAATGAGAAATACGGTGGTGCGTGGAGCTTCGTGGATGTGTGTGTCTGTGTGTTTACTTTTGAAAAGAAAGAAACGACAAGAAAAGAAGAGAAGAAAAGAAAACGAGTAGCAGAAAAGTGTCAATGCGAATGACGAGTACCAAAAGTTTATTGGCGGCAGCAGCATGAGCATCCATTCCATTCATCCCACCCCACACCCCAACCCACCACTTTGCCTTGGGTGGGAGAAGGAAGGGTTGTTTTGGCGGGAAAAATGCTCATTGGCCCAAAAGACGAATGTCATGTAATTTCTTTTTTTGTTGTCCTTAGATCTTATGATCTTTGCGTCGCCTGCTCTGGCTCTCTTGAATTGCATTTTTTACATACCAAGAATTCTCCGAACTCATGGCATTCCAACTATCGTCGGGGCATTTTTTGCATTCTTAAGAGCTCCACGTCACAGCTCTGCGATTTTTAGCACATTTTTCCTCGAAGTTTCTTGCGGATATTTACCAACCAATCGGAACATTAAGAACGTTTTAGGAGTTTTCGGTTCCAAAGTTTCCAACCTTTTTCCCGACTTTGCTGAAGTTTCCGTTGGGTCAGGGAAAACACACGGAAAGCAAAACCACACCCGTCAATTCGACCACCGAAGAACAAGTTGACACGAAAGGACGTCTGCCACGTCCCCGCTGCGTGGCCTTCAGCTATCCCCTTTTTGATTTTATATTTATCTCTTTGTGTGGTGGTGGTGGTGGTAGGATTGCGGTCGTAGGACAAGTTGTCCATCCTAGCCGTTTTTGTTTGCTCCATTTCTTTGTACTCTACTTCTTCTTCTTTTTCTACTTCTTCCACTTCTACTGCGTATTTGGGTGACATCTTTGCTTTCCAAGAAACCATATATCAAGAAGACGAGGGAGGAAGAAGTACGGAAAAGTCATCCCTCTTTTTTTTGTTTGCCACAAAATATTGTAAATACCCGACGGCCCTTTGTTGACGAGTTCCATCATCGGGACTACAAATAGCTGTTTGTTTTATTTTTTGTTTTATTCTTTACTTTTTCTTGAACGTTGAAAGAGAGAACGGAACGAACGGAAACCAAGTCTCTCACCGCCTCGACTTTGAGCCACTGCGCCTCCACCACCACGACGACCACCCCCACCAGCATAGCCCGTTTCATCGCTTTGTGCCACTCATCTCAGATGACCACTTCACTTTTCGAAGAGGGCTCCACCGACCACCACCAACGCGACCCCCAACATCCTGAAGACCGACGTTGCGCCCCAAGTTCCCCTTGCTTCTCCTCCTCCCCAACGCCCCACTCGAGCCCGCCTTCCTCACCCTACTCCGACGACGGAGCATTTCCTGCACCTCGGCATCACCACACCTACTTTGTGCCAAAGATGAACAACGGAAGCAAGCATTTTCCTAAGCACAAGTGGCTCAACCGATGGAAGCAGGAGACCTCCTCCACGGAAGACGGCCATTATCACCAGCACGCTGGCGGCAGCGGCGGAGTGAGCGTGCATGACCTCTATAGAGCTGCCTTGGCCGAGGAAGCCGAGCAACAGCCCGAACAACAGCAAAACTCAGTTGCCGAGACAAAGACCTTGTCTGCCAAATCTCCCATCTCTCCGCAGGAGGAGCTCGCTGCTTTGCTTCGCACGGATGATGCAAAGGACCGGCATGGTTATTCCTCCGCCGCCAGCATCCCCGGAATAGTCCGCAAGCCACGAACCCATTTTACCATGTATAGAACTACCGCTACCATCCCTTCCAACGCCACCTCTGAACTTTCCCCCCTCCTTCTGGAACTCAGTCAAGCCGAAGACAAAGACGACCACCAGCCCTCCTCCTCCAAGTCCCAAAAGAACTACTCCGACACCGAATACGACTTTATCCGCACTCAAAAGAGAACATCCGAAGCGGCAGAGAGAGAAGAACGTCCGAACATACGTAAGCACAAACGGCCCTACCCACGGAATGAAAACCAGGAAAGCGATGAGGAGGAAGAGTGGAAGCCCAAAGACGTTGCTCGTCCTCGTCCTCTCAAGAGGCTGAAGCGGAAACGGACCCTCTCCGCTAACCCTACACTGGAGCATAGCAGCAAGTGTTTTACTTCACCGCAACAGCCAAACGTTGTGGTGGACCCGGCCGAGCTCGAAACTTCTGTGAAGGCCGCTCTCTCCACTGCCTCTGTCAACCCTGAAAGCATTGTAAACCTGCTCAACAAACAAGAAGACCGAGAGTCGGTTATCCGTGAGACCGGTTTTTCCAACAACTACATCATGAAGCTCCAACGCAAAGTGCTGCATTCCTCTTCTGCCTTGCAATTGCGGCCGCCCGATGTCCGCTATGTGGACAACCTGCCTCTGCACGTCATCTTTGCTCCGGACGGCACCCCCATGTTGATCAAGAAAGAACTGTGCGACATTCTTCGCATGAAAGGAACCACCTTCAGCTACTGGAAAAAGAAGTCGGGAGTGGAGGAGATCGACACTTCCCAAGACTTTCGCCTGATGGACCAATGTCGTTCCATCTTTGGAGGCAGATCAACCTACACCCTCTATACGGCCTCCAACACGCTGACCATCCTTAATCGCATGGAGTCTTCTCGCCAGAAGAACTCCTTCTGCTCGTTGGTCTCCCTCAAGAACATCCTGGAGGGATATGTCCCTCCCGCCGCCGAGAAAAGGAGGCTTTCACGACCGGAAGCCTGAAATAAGGCTTACACTTTTTGATAGCAGACAAAGTGAAAGCTGCCGAGAGGGGAGCTGTACAGATATCTCTTTTTGTTTCGCTTTATAGTGTTGTTGTATCATTTGTTGTATGTTTGTTTTTGTTATTTATTTTATTTGTGCTTCCTCTTCTTGCCCATGCATACATTCCTTCTTCTGTTTATCATCATCGTCATTGTTGTTATATAATTGGTGCCTTTGATAACATCGGCCTTCCTCCCCTCCCACCCCTCTCTTGGTGTATTTTTTACTCTTTGTAGCAGTAACACAACTTCTTGCCTGACAACCATTCTTTCTTTCTTTCTTTCTTTCTTTCTTTCTTTCTTTCTTTCTTTCTTTCTTTCTTTCTTTCTTTCTTTCTTTCTTTCTTTCTTTCTTTCTTTCTTTCTTTCTTTCTTTCTTTCTTGTCCTTTCTTTCTTTCTTGTCCTTTCTTTCTTTCTTGTCCTTTCTTTCTTTTCTTTCTTTCTGAAACGACCATATGAATGGCCCGATCTCACGAGCTCTTTAACTCAGTATCCAACGTGAAACCTCAGCTAATGCAGCGCAATAGGTCACGTCACCAAAGAGGACCGAGATGCTGTCTATTGCCACAAACCAAGATACGTCCCCATATTGGCGCTGGGAGGCCATTTGCATGTGCTCGCATGGGCTAAGGAGAGAGGCATCCCACTGAATGAAGGTGGTAAAGCGGCGTGCGAGGCCGCCGCTGTGGGATGCCATCTGGATGCGCTAAAGTGGTTGCGGGAGAATGGGTGAGAATGGGATGAAGGCGTGTGCACAGCGGCGGCAGCGGATGACCATCTGGAAATCTTGGAATGGACCATGGCGAATGGATGCCCCTGGGATGGAGATTGCCGAAAGACGTGGGGAAGGCATGTTGATGGAGGATATCCTCCATACGCATGGCCATGTGAACGAATAAATGTTTTGTTTTTTAGTTTTGTCCCACTCCGGCGAGTGAGACCTACGAGGTCCACCACCACGGGTTCCTCCCCATCGACCACGGCCCAGCCGGAGGCCAAAAGGGAAACTTGCCCCTGTTGTCTTTGTTTGACACGAGCAGTAAGAGGCAACCACAAGAAGTCCTCTGTCGTTTGTGTTGATAAGCAAGTCATTCTCTCTCTCTCTCTCTCTCTCTCTCTCTCTCTCTCTCTCTCTCTCTCTCTCTCTCTCTCTGGTTGTCTTTTGCTACGAGACAACGGAAACAAGAGAGGGGGCAGCAAAGAGGGGGTTGAAGCTAGGAAAGAAGATAAAAAAACTACATAAAAAGAAAGCAAGAAGATGCAGGAAGCCCACTTGCTGGCAAGGTTGCAGAGGTACTATAGCGCCATAATGCGGGGGGAGGACCCTGGCGATGACGAAGAGGAGGAGGGGGAGGAGGAGGAGGAAGGAGAGGGCTCGGAAAATCTTGTCGTAGTTGCGGAAGAAGAAACTACCTCAACCTTGCAAGTAAGCTTCTCTCACCTCTCTCTCTCTCTCTCTCTCTCTCTCTCTCTCTCTCTCTCTCTCTCTCTCTCTCCCTCTTTGGTGTGGCTGACGCACATCCCCACCAAAAAAAAAAGGGTCACCCATTGGCGCAAGAGTTGGTGCAGAAGACAGGCTGCCATACTGCAGGTGGCCAAAGAGATAGGTCGCTATTCCACATGCTCCGCCAGCGAAGCGTCTCTGGGTCATTCGACCAAAGGCAGCGCGTGCACGCTACCCAACGCATGGTACCACGCTCCATGCCTCCGCTGGATGCTGCCAGTGGCAGTGGTGAGGCCAGTGGTGGCGATTATGGCCATAATGAAGTCTCTTCTTCTTGTCTGTTGGCCGAGTATGATAACCAGGTTTTCTGTGGCAAATACTCCAGCGATGGTTCTGGTTTGTTGTTTCTCTCCTTCCCTCCGTCCATCCTGCTGCTTTTGACACTTTTGTTTTATACACATAGCTTTTCTAAGCGCTTGTCAAGGTACGCGACTGCTCTCTGCTCTCTGCTCTCTGCTCTCTCTGCTCTCTCTGCTCTCTCTGCTCTCTGCTCTCTGCTCTCTGCTCTCTGCTCTCTGCTCTCTGCTCTCTGCTCTCTGCTCTCTGCTCTCTGCTCTCTGTTCTCTCTGCTCTCTCTGCTCTCTCTGCTCTCTCTGCTCTCTCTGCTCTCTCTGCTCTCTCTGCTCTCTCTGCTCTCTCTGCTCTCTCTGCTCTCTCTGCTCTCTCTGCTCTCTCTGTTCGCTCTGTTCTCTGCTCTCTCTGCTCTCTCTGCTCTCTCTGTTCGCTCTGTTCTCTGCTCTTTGCTCTTTGCCTTTGTCTTCAGTCTCTCCAATTAGAATAAGCTAACAAGCAGCCGAATAGACCGTCATATTCGCATATACAACGCTGAGACGTGGAAACTGAAAAAGGATGTGACAGCGCGGCACTTTGGCTGGTCCATCCTCGACGTGGATTATTCTCCCGACCAACGCTTTTTTATCTATTCATCTTGGGCTGACTACAGTAATGGCTGTCACTTTCTCGATTTGTGTATTGTTTTGATAGTAACCTCCTGGCTTTCACTTCTTTGAATTGCAGTACAATTGTGCAACATATCGGGAGAAGGGGAAGAAGAGCACAGTGCACTTGACCTCAGGTTATCCTCTTTTCCTTTCCAATTGAAAATATAACTTTTGCATATTCTCTTTTCTCACTTGCATTGCTTCTCATCATTTTACAACCCCTTCACCGCAACCAGGCCACAAGCAAGACGTTTTTGCCTGTTTTCAATCCAGTTCTCGCAATCTAGCAGCGAGATACTTGCTGGCGCAAGTGACCAGTGCATGTACATATATGACTTGAATACCAGAGAACGCGTATTGCGGGTAAGACAAGCCTTGTTTATCCCATTCGCTTCGGTATTGCTGATGGATGGGTCACTACAAAGTTATTGGCACATGACGACGACGTGAACGCGGTCTCGTGGGCCGATGAAACTTCTCAAATTTTATTCTCTGGAAGTGATGACTGCTTAGTCAAGGTTTCTTTCTCTTTTGTCGATTCTTTCATTTCTTTCGTTTCCTTCTTTTGTTTTCTCCTTCGGTACTCGTTTCTGCTACCAAATTTACGGTAAGCGGATTCAATGGTAGGTATGGGACAGAAGGCTGTTGAACCAAGAGAATCCAAAACCAGTTGGTACCCTAGTGGGTCATCTAGAGGGCATTACGCATGTATGCTCTAAAAGAGACAGCCGATATTTAATTTCTAATAGCAAGGTACTCTAACTTATTTGTGTGTCGATCCGCGTGTCGCATCTTGCTTACATCAACTTTTTGTATTCAAACGAACAGGACCAAAGCATCAAGGTGTATTCTCCTATGATTGGATTCATGTTGTGAATGTAGCACTAACACTTATTGCTAGCTTTGGGATTTGCGAGCGATGACCAATTCAGGTGCGCCTCGACAGGGCATCCGTCGCCATCCTTGGGACTACCGTTATGGCGACTACTTCTATGGAAGGTCTGTTCTTACCGCAGATGGTCAGAACGCAACATTCAGCACTAACATTGGTTGTGCCTGAAAATACAGACACCAAAGAGATATTTTTTCAGGAAGGCTGAAACATCCAGATGACACATCTTTGAAAACGTACAGAGGACATCGCGTCTTTCAGACTCTGATCCGTTGTTATTTTTCTCCAGAACACACCACTGGACAAAGGTTAAAATTACTTCATTTCTATGCACCTTACAAACAGGCTACTCACCACTGTCGTGACCACCACACCATATTTCAGATATATTTATACGGGTTCCTATGACGGCAGTGTGTATGGTAAGGCATTTCTATTGCGATGGCGGCTTGATACTAACGTTTATGTCAAACAGTTTATGACGTGATCAGTGGGGAAGTGGTGACCAAATTGCACGGACACGTAAGTATTTTATTATTGTATACTTGTGCTTGTGCTGAATGAACGACGAGCAACAGGAGGCCACCGTCAGAGATGTATCGTGGCATCCATTTGATCCGAATATAGTGTCGACATCAGTAAGTAGTGAACATTTATAACCCCAGAGGATACCTAACTCGTATCATGTAGTGGGATGGCACGGTGCGCATGTGGCAGGGATCCTCATCGCCTATGTAACCAAAGTTTGTTCTCGTTCTGGTCTCTTTTTAAGACAGCTTTCCAGGTAGACAAAAGTAGTTAGGGGCCATGTATTTTCCCACTGAGGAACAAAGCGGAAAAATCTACTCCTGTAGATTTGATCTTATTTCCCAAGAAACAAAGGACAACGAAAATTAGAACAACAACGAATAAGTCAATGTGCATGTGGCCCTTTGGTTCTTTATACTCCGAAAACAGTCGGGTCGACCTGATTTTCTACAGCAGTATTTCTGTGAAATACCACTGTGAGTTGTTCCCAACGAAGCCTTTCAGAAATTCCACTGTGCGTTATTTCCAAAGAAGCCATTAAATTTTTTTCCTTCAAAGAGGGAACGAACTAGTTTATTCGTGGTGTTTAAAAATAACAGTGCAATTAGAAAGATTAAACGTGCAGTTAGTAAAACCAGACGCAGGGCTTGCAACAGGCGATCTGTTCACTCCTTGTGAACCGATTGCAACAGTCGCTTCTTTTCCTCCTTGCGAACAGTACTCAATCGTCTCCTCTTCCTCTTCTTCTATCGAATCTGCACTTTGTCTTCGTGTTGTTTTGTTGGTAATCTTGATTGATTCCTCTGCAGAGCCCAACAACAAATCTGCAAGTTTCTCCTTTTGAGCAAGGGAAGAGCGCTTGTATGATCACACTCCATTCAACGAACGATGACCAGACATCTCAGAGATAAGCTGCTCATCAATTCCACGGTGGTACAACAACGTAACTGGAGTTGCACGCAAACTATGGTTTGTTCTTTTTCCTGCGATGTTGAGTTTTTTTGCTGCTTCTTTTGTTACTCCACGAAGCCAATTCTCACCAATTGTGCATCTTCTTTTCTGTGTGCAACCAAAAGAGAGACCATAAAAAAGTGCAAAATAAAACACTCTATTGTTCTAAATCTTTTAACAGAAACAAAAATGAGCGGGAACAAAACTAGCGGGAAAAATAACCGTTTGTCATCCTTTTTGTTGATTTGCGATCCTCTTATCTTTGCCTCTTTGTTCAGTGGTGACGTTGTAGAGGGGGGCACTCCGGGCTTCGCCCTCCGGCCCCCCGGCTAGTTCAATTGTCTCTTCTTTGCATCTGTTGTCTGTTGTGTGTTTTTTCCTGTCGTGGCATAAGCTCTAAAATACCACTTTGTGTCGACTATTTGTCCTTCAAATAGTGCTCCACACTGTGGTATTAGAACCAAAATTGGTGCTTCAAAAGAAAAGAAAAGAAAAGAGAAAAGAAAAGAAAAGAAAAGAAAAGAAAAGAGAAAAGAAAAGAAAAGAAAACCCGCCCTGCGCTTCGCCGCCGCCGTTTTGCGCCTGTCTCGCAGCGGCCTCTGCGGTGAGCAGCGCCCTGTTGAGGGCCGTGTTGTCCTGGGTGAGCAGCAACCAAAGTTTATTAACTCATGTTTCACAAGGAGTAGCAGATGCTTCACATTTTCCGTTACTAATTTTGCTCTATTTTCCTTGGCTGCTTAAAAGTGTACACGTGTAGCAAAGAGCGAGCGAGACAGCAGGCTAGTTTGTTGAATGACTCGCTGGCCGTTGTTGCTCTTCATTCTAAGGTATCAGTTGAGACACTCTCCTCAATGTCTTCCTGTGCAGCAGCGGTAGACGATCGCAAAGAAGGGTTTGGAGAAGGAGTGGTGGGAGTGGTGGCTGAGGACGAGGAGTGTTCGGATGGTTCATCAGCGCCAGGAGAACCAGCAGCAGCTGCCACCGCCGCCAGATCGAGGACGGGAGACTCTCTTCCGCCGCCATCTGACTTGCTGGTAGGTGAGGTGCGAGGTGGCCTCGGGGGAAGTACTGAGGGGGCCTCTGGTGGAGGTTCGCTTGGAACTTCGAAGGTACGAGCTCTCAGAGTACTCTTCTTGAGGGGTTGTTTGAGGCCGTGCACATGCACTCCCATGCCTCGTTCTTTCGCTTTGTCTTTCTCCTTAATGACGTCCATTTCGCCCTTATGTTTCTCTCCATTGTGCTTGTTCTCCCTTCCAGATTTGTCTTTGTCTTTCTCTTTGCCGTCTCTGGCAGTCTTGGGTCCTCCATGTTTAGAGGACGTCTTGCGGGATTGTGATTTTCTCTTCTTGTCTTTGCTGAGGTTGAGAGACGTTCCACCCTCCGATAGGCGCGTGCGTTTCTCCACTGGAAGGATTGAATCAGACATTGCCAGAGAAGAACGTCTGCTGGTCGGCAAGACCTTGCGCGGCCTCGCAATGTGTTGCGGGAACGCGGCCTTATGGTCCTTTGTGAGCAACTCTTCCTCTCTTAGAGGACCATAAAGGTTGCAATAGAATTGTTCTGTGCTGACTGTCCTCAGCGTGTGGCGCTCATAGATGCTTTCCAGAATTTCTTTCCTGCGCGTAAGCCTGTAGAACGAAAGGCAGTGTGAGCATTTGATGGCTATTGGTCAACCTATAACGTTTAAGCTTTCCATATTGGAAGCGAAGGGGATTCATACGGATGAGTGTAATCTTCCTGCTGCGCCCTGATGGTCCGGTGGGCATTGATAGCAGTTTCTCTTACCAGTATAGCAAGCACACCGGCACTCACGACCGAATCTTCCAGGAGTGGCCCTATGTGCAAAGTCTGAAGTTTTCAGTGAGTCAAAGATTACAATTCAAATCAGAATGGGATGGCCGCGTGGTTAGCTTTACCTCTGTGTTCTGATGACAAACTCGGACGTGGTACAAGGCAGAATCCAGGGGATGGATCACAATATGCACATTGCTCTGTTTGCAAAGATCGGGATACTTGGCCATGGAATAGTGCTCCAAATCATCTTCTGTCCATAAAATGAAAACGTAATTGCTGTGCAGTAGCTTAGCTCGTTGAGCAAGGGCGTCTTTGTCACTGATCGCAGGCATGTGGCTGGGCGCGTGGAACACTATTTCCTTGCTAAAGTCAGCAAAATATGGGGCGACGGTGCCTGTGCTAAGCGCCTCCCTGTCAAGGCCACCCAAAAAGCCTGTGTGGGACTTGACGTCAATCTGCGTTGTAAAAGAGATCAGGTTGAGTAAACAATATATAAAGAAAGAAACAAGTAGAAACGACAAGAAAGAGACACGAAAAACCCATAAATAGCATGTAAGAGAGAGTAGGAAATGTGAGAACGTACAGGCCAACCCAGGGAAGCAAGGAAATGTTGATATGCAGATGGTCCACCATGGTTGGATAGTATTTGTTCCATTGTTTGGTCATGTTTTACATAGCACACTCCCAGAGTAAAACATTCACGTCTCGTAATGATAGGAACCATGTCACCAACAAATTCAACGTACAAATAAAACAAATAGAATAACAACAACGAGAAAACTTACTCTGGTTCTTGGTCCAATTGGCTAAGAGCATTATAAAATTCAGCAGATTGCTGAATTTGGAAAAAGTGGGGCTGGTTGTTGATCGACAGAAAACCAACGCTTGATAGGAACAGCCTACCCTGAAGGAACTTGCAGAGCACGTTGGTATCGCCATATATGTGGGTAGGACCAGGCTCTTCAGTGTAATGCTGCGTAGAGTTGCGGCCCGTAGGAGGGACACAAGTGACCTGCTTCAGGTTAAATTGGCTTTGCTCAAGCACTTGCTGTTCCACAGAGGCCTGTTGGGCAGAAGCAGCACAGAGCGGATCCTCGTTCCACTCTTCCAGATATTGGAAGACATTTACAAGTGCTTCTTGCGCCTTTCTGTGCTCACAAGCCCCAGCAATGGTGCGCATTAGATTCACGAACTTTCAAAATAAAAAGAGAAAACGCACAGAGGAGTGAGGTCATGGAATGGTTCGACGCAAGGAGAGGTTGAAGGCGGCGCAATGGCATTGCTAATAAGCATGATGTCTTCTGGGGATAATGGGGTACTGCGCAGATTCCATGCTTGTCTTCCGGTGCGGTCTCGAATTATAATGGTGACGAATGGGTCTGGTGATAGTGTAGGAAAAAATATGACTAAGCAGAACGTTAGACTTGTGCAAAAGTACTAACCGCCGTTATTGGGCCTATCAATAACTGTTACCAAGGCTCCTTTAGTAGCAAAGAACCGGATGAAGTTAGCAGGTAATTGGCTTGCAGGAAGGCCGTCATTAGGAATGATGCTCAGCAAATCTTCTTCTGTTACTAAGCTGGAAATACGACAATCAGTGCCAGTGCCGTGAGGTAATGGGAATGTACCCGCTAGATTTAGTAGCGTGGCCAGAGCCCATCTCGCTGCCTCCTGTTGTAACATCATTAGTAGGAGTGGTACGATGATGTTGACTGTGACGATGATAAAACCTGCAATTTAGCGCCAATCTCTTTTCTTTCCTTGACAACAGGGCGAGTCACTAGTGTAGTTGATCCGGTTAGCGGATTCTTTGTAGATGACAAGGATTCTTTCTTGCTTTTGCGTTTGTCTTTCTTGTTCTTTGATTCCTTCTTGTCCTTCTCTTCACTGTTTTTGGCCGCTGGGTTTTTTTGTGGTTCTATTTCCTCTATTTGTGGCGCCTTGTTGCTCAGTTAGCATGACTAATTAATATATTTCGTTTGAACTTATCGCTTACTTTTCTCTGGGTAACTGGCAGAGCGGAGAGAATAAAGCGGAGCACAGCTTGCTTGCAGAGAGGAAAACCGAGTAGCCAATCATCTACCGCTAACCAATGCGTTATACATTGTAATGCACCAATCATTTGTTTTTCCTGTTCTGCAGAGTCAGTGATAACAGGAGCTGAAGCGTCGGATGAGGAGAACATGTGGGCTAGCGAAAACACGACATAGTTGGCCACCTATTTTTGAGTATAGTCCTTTTAATTTTAGGAATTCCTTCTTAAATTAAAAAAAAAATATACCTCAGTAGCTCCCTGTAAATACGAGTAGAGTGATGCAAAATAACCCAACGTTTGAAAAGCATCAACAGTGCACTGGGACGACCATTCTTGCTTTGTTATCTTTTGGCCTGAATCTCATTGGTCAGGCAAGAAAGAGAGACAAGGAGTCTACGATAGGTACCAATCGCCATTATCATTCTCTTTGCGAATCCAGGATCACTGGTGATGTCTTCGGTAGCAAATTGATAACAAAGGGGTAGCAAGAGCCGCACATTGTTAGGAATAAGTTCGTTGTTGAGAGCCTCAATAAGCAACACGCGCAGATGGGGTTTGAGCTGTTGGCAAATAGTTTGTTAATAAACCAACCTCAATTAATCACGATCAAACATGGTGTATATCTTGGCCAAGAGAAAAGTAACCTTGGTATAAGTGTCCACTTCAGGAAGATTTGGGCTGATTGTATCCTACAGAGGGAGATGTTCATAAAATTACTCTCAGTAATGAAAAGGAGAGTGTCCTTTAAAAGAAAACGAACTTTGGCACTGGCGGGACTGGTAATGATAGATGGCATTACAGTCTTAACAGCAAACGGAGTATCTCCGAAATGATTGGGAAGGGGCAGAATCTGAGCCAGGATACGTATGCAAGCCTTGCGCACGTCTTCTTGCGATGCAAAGTGCTCATAATTGCTCGTTTTCTGCAAGAAGGCAAAATAGGGATCTAAGTGAGGTGATGCGTGCAAGCAAACCATCCATTGAGTTAGGTGCTCCTACCCGAAGCAATATTCTGTTGAGAGCGTAGATATACGCTGGAATTAACGAACGAAAGCCTGGTAGCTCATGTGAAAAGAGAGGAGCAGAGTGCACTATTGCAGAAATTAGGACTCTCCCATCTTGTTGAAGAACCTGTTTTTCGAAGGTGTAAATGTGGGAAGGAACAGTGACAAAACGACTGTTCGCCAACCTTGTGCAAGCATTCAAAAAAGCGAGATAGATATATCGTGGGATATTCTGTATCTTTCCTCTTGTGGAAAATATTGCACAATGCCTTCACAGCCAAGGCTTGTCCTTCTTCAAACCTTTTTCGTTTAAACAGCGAAAAAAAAAAATAGCGGTTTTAGTAAGGTAATTAGTGATACTAGTGATAGGAGTACCCTTCGTGTTTGTGTTTGATAGCATGGAAGAGCCACGCTCCAAAAATATGTAAAATGGTATTACCGCTTGGCGTATTAAGTGCATAACTTTTCTCGTTTTCCTTCCCTACCTGCAAATAAAGGTTGACAAGGGTATCAATGCCCCTAAAGGCAGTCACAAAAATACTAGGATCTTCAATCCTATTTGGATCGCCAATGGCATCTGGAGGTATCAACAAAGTTAAGGCATAATAGCTGTGTGATTCTGAGCAAAAACAAAGAGAAACATGAACATGGAAAAGGATACGCAGCATCTTGTGCCAGGCATACAAAACGAGTTCATCATCCAGCTTAATTGTGGTAACTTCATTTGCCCCCTCTCTAAGTTGAGTTAGCAAAAATATCTAAGAGGAGGGCCGAAGACAGAGAGGATAAAATGGTGCATACACTCTAATGTTGACTGAAGTTTTGCCTTCTTTTGGACCATAAAGCAGAGAAATGGACCGTTCGGTAAGGGCTTTGGAAAAGGCATTCCAGTGAGTTATAGTTGGCATGAAGCGAATCCAGTTACAGCTGTGTTTGAGTAACGATCCCCACATCGCTGCATCATTTGTGGAAGAGTAGAGCCATGACTCCAACAGCACCTGATAACATCAATGCTTACATTAAAAACATGGCAGGAGAAAGAAGAGGAAGAGGAAGAGGAAGAGGAAGAGGAAGGGGAAGAGGAAGGGGAAGAGGAAGAGGAAGAGGAAGAGGAAGAGGAAGAGGAAGAGGAAGAGGAAGAGGAAGAGAAGAGGAAGAGAAGAGAAGAGGAAGAGGAAGAGAGGAAGAGGAAGAGGAAGAGGAAGAGGAAGAGGAAGAGAAGAGGAAGAGGAAGAGGAAGAGGAAGAGGAAGAGGAAGAGGAAGAGGAAGAGGAAGAGGAAGAGGAAGAGGAAGAGGAAGAGGAAGAGGAAGAGGAAGAGGAAGAGGAAACAAACCTTCAGAACGTGGGAGCACAATCGCTGGGCGAGTCCATCTTGTCCAGGAGGGGCGCTGAGAAGAGAATCTGTAACGCCGAGCATTAGCTTCAAAAAGAGGTCCCATGTTTCACGGGTGAGGTTGCTCCTGTCCTTTCCAACAGTATGGTAAATGTTGAGCACGCGTTTACATAGTGAGGCCTGGCTGTCCAGCTGAGCAGGATCTTTGGTGCGAGAACCGAACATAAGAGAACAGTGGCTCAACAATTTCTGTGCGATTGAGTGAGCAGGGGAACGCTTATAGCAAGAGAGACGACGCAGTTTAGAGTCCAGACAAGGAGATGCCACACACCTGAAGAAAAAACTGGTAGTCTTCTTGTACGGCAACAGGGCAGTCTTTTCGATTTGGTTCTAGCGTCCAGCGACGGTAAATTTCAACAGCCTTGGCCATGGTCTCTTCTTGATCTAAGGGAAGGGTAAAGGCAGTACCAATGCATTCCATGGCCCATATCACGTGGGCACGACTGCTTAACACCTTGGTTACCTCTGTTTTGCTTTCCATGAGGTAGTGAACGACTTCGGTGGAAATGATTTGCCTGACTTCCAGAGGGAACTCCTTCAGGATGTTCGTGTCTAGGACCGCCGTAGTTTAGATTTACTGAACGAGAGAGAGAGAGAGAGAGAGAGAGAGAGAGAAGAAAAGGGTGGAAACCAACCAGGGGCATGGTGGAGTAAGCCCAACGAAGCAACCCTTTCTAAAAACATATTGTACAGCTAGGATAGGGTAGGTCTGCCAGGAGAAGATAGCAAGAAGAAGAAGCGTGGGTCCTGAGTTCAGGGCCTGAAAAACAAGATATGCAGCCGGGGAGGTTGCTTGGTGTCCAACAACCGACGCCGCAGCCGTTGCACCTCTAGACAGCTTGAGAGCCTCCAAAGGGGATGGTAGCCTACAACGTAAGTTCAAGCAGAACAACAACCTCCTTGTACAAGTACTTGGGCGTAAGGTTAAACTCGTCACTCAAAGTCCCGGTGGTGGTGCACCTAGCCCTTATTTTCTGCTCTGCCCTTACGCCGCCCTTGAGGGTCAGCGCAAAGGTGACACCAGCAGGAGGGGCATAGCCCTTTTATCATATTTCATGTCGACTCGAAGCTGATGCTGGCATCGGTTCTCCAATCGGGAAAGAGCGGGCAAAAAAAACGGCTATCTCTCTCGTAGTCTCGTAGCCGTTTGCCCACCCCACACCCCCCCCGCAGCACCACAAATAATAGGGGGAGGAGGAGGAGGGCAGCAAAGCGCCACAAGCAAGGGCAAACAACAACAAGGTTAACGCGTAGAGGTTAGGGCGCCCTTGTTCTCCGCTAGGGTTTACAAAAACAAGGGTACGTGGTGCGCCGCACCCAAGAGCATTTTTTTTTCATGCTCCCGAGTCGTTCTTGCTTGACGTGCCTTCTCGCTCACGCACCATGATCGCCCCTCCTGCAGAAGGAAGATGGAAGGAACACTGGCGAATCCCTGGCACTGGATCATGGAGTATGCTTGCGCCAAGAATTGCAGCACCTTGGTCCACCTCCTTTATAGCCTTGAGGGTGGGTATTTTGTTTTTTGTGCTTTTTGCGTGTTGCTTTGGTGGTTTGACGCTGGTTCTTCCTAGTTCTCTCGGAAGAAGACATAAGCAGCTCTCTGTCATGGAGGTTGCTGCTGCACACCATGCAAGGCATTGTAGCGGAGGGCAAGACAGCAAGCTTTGGAGAGTGCGTTCAGTTCTTTGAAGATATTGTTTCAGAGGAGTACCTGAAAGAAGGGGGGCGCTATGACACCTACCAAGAAATTTTTTTTGAGTTAAAAGCACTGGTTTGCCAAGCCCCCCCACTTGTCCTCTTTTTTTTGTCTTGGACGAGGCTATCATAGTTTTTATCTCCTCCGCTTACATACACTCAAACCAATAGGCCATTTTACATCACGTCAGCGAGGACAAACCTATCGACTTGGAGGCTTTGCGGCTGTCAATAGAGGAAATGCTTCCTGAGGAAAGACCAGAGTCTCATATGGAGCTCACTGCTGAAAACTATGCAAAGCTGCGTCAAGAAATGGAGTCTATCTACGAGGCATTACGAGCTGCAATGACCCCTGCCGAGACCAAGTCTATCATCAAGAAAGTCCACAGCAGACATCCACTTTCTGTATTCCAGGCCAAGTTCAAGGATTTCGTTACTCCTCTCAAGGAGGAAGCCGAGCCACCCTTGCTGGACTTGGTGAGTACTTTCTAGCTAATTCACCATTGGGCCATGTCAGATTAGGTAGAACTAACCGGTTGGCCTACAGCTCGCAGAAGACATGAAGTCAGGGCTCTACTTGCCAAAAAAGCAAGGACCCAGGTTGTTAGCCTTCCCTTCTATCCACACGTTGCACCAATACTCATGGTTTTATCCTGTAATCTTACAGAATTAAAGCAAGCATTTTACGAAAGCTATTTACTGGAACTGAACAAGAGTTCCAAGGCATCCTCAAGCAAACAGATCTTGAAGTGCGAGAGTTCCTTGTTGCGCATGACTTACCAAGCAACATCACGCCTGCTTCCTCTGGCCGATTATCACTCTCAGCGCGAGCTAAGCCGATGAGTGAAAAACAAAAGGAAATAGAGGCAGAGCTGCAAGCTCAGGTTTTATCACAGAGCTCTGCCCGCCTTCGGTAAGTCCACTGATGCCCGGCTAGTATACAATGGTATAACGCACTGACCGCCACTTGTCCTCAGAACTAGAGCTTTGGAAAATGACCCTCTCCGTTTACTTGAAGAAAGCCTCACTCGGAAGGAGACCGTAACCGAGTCAGCCAGCACTGCCCCAGCTGCAGCACCATCATGGGACACACAAAGCTCCCCAAGTGACTTTGAACGTTCGTGCCTACGCCCTAATATTTGTGAATTTTCTGCCTTTTTCTTTTAACGCTTGTACATTATCACAGGACCAGAACTTCAAAAGCAACCCAGACGAAGTATTGACGATACCAATGAGGGTGAAGCAATTACAAGCCAACCCAGCACCGTCAAGAAAAGGCGAGTCAGTGGCGGTGGCAGTAGTGGTGGAGGGGGGTCAAAGACAGGTAAGTGGAATTCGCATTTCTATTTTATTTCCCTGTGGGAGTTTTCACGGCCTTGCCCTCTTTGTGCCACTAGGGTGTGCTGATGAGAGGTGGGCGGGCGATTATTTAGCCTTCTGACCCATCCCGTCACCACACTCTCGCAAGAACATTCATTTGTGGGTTTACTTACTTGTGACTTTTAATCCATCAGAACGATTGTTTTGGACCGATTCAGAAGTCGAAAATTTGATGCAAGGCGTCAAAAAGTATGGGGCTGGAAATTGGGCAGCCATTCGCCAAAACTTTACTTTTCACTCTCGCCGAACAACTGTAGATTTAAAAGATAAGTACCGCAACTTGCTTAGGGCACAGGAACGCGAAAGGCAAAAGAGGCGTACCCGTGAGAAGGCGCAAGAGGAGGCAGAGGGCCTTCTCGCTGATCATCACCACACAGCAACAAGCATGGATCATGGCTACCACCAAACTGCCAGCTCCTCCACAAGCAGTCTTTTGCAGGAAGGTGATTAGTGGGATGGCAGCTCATCAAGCACCAGCACATCCTCAATAGTAATAGCGTACCCTGCTTCTCTTACTCTCTCATTCTTGATGCCTTTCCAATTGCTGCAAGGATAAACAAGTGAAAGGTGTTGAACGAGCTTTTAGATCCCCTTATACCTCCCTTGTCCTGCTACTCGCTTTTTCTATTCACTTGCTTTGGCTCTATTGCATTTCTTTCCACTTGAGAATAAGTATGTTGAGCGAGGGATGGGGTAGGAGGAGGGAAGAGATGGGAGCAGATAAGTGTGAAGTTGTTGAGTGAAGTTGTTGGCTCAATTTTAAAAAAAAAGATAGGGACAAGTGATCAGAATAAAGTTTATTCTGAAAGAAAGAAGAAAGACAACAGGAGGGATCTCTGACGTTGCCTTAGAGTACACTGCTGTTTGCCTTCTACAGAAGGTTGATTCCACAAACAGGGCTCAAACCTGGGACTTAGTGTACTCTTATTTCTCTTACTCTCTCATCCTTCCCAATTGTGCACTATGACAAGTGAAAGGTGTTGAATGAGCTTTCACCTTTGCACTATATCTCCTCTTTTTTTCTTTCCTTTTTCCTCTTTTTCTAGTAGTAGTAGTAATAAGAAGTTTATTTGCTCTAAGAGCAACACCACACTATACATAAAAAGTAAGCATTGTACATACATAGTGTACTCTTACTTCTCTTACTCCCTCATCCTCAATGCCTTCCCAATTGTTATGTTAGTTCATAAGTGAAAGGTGTTGAATGTCCTCTTTTTCTAAATTTTACATTACTTCTAAAGAATGATGGAATGCAAAAGAACTACCCTATCTCCTTGTACATAGATTTCTTTCTTTCATTCTATTAAAGGTCTTTTCCCTATGCCCATTGAGTTGGTGTTTGTTATGTACTTCTCCTACTGGCCTTATTATCACACATCTTCTGTTTGTTAAGAGGTAATACTACAGCCATGCTCTTGTTCTGCTTTCTTCTTCAGCTGCATAATCTGCATGAGTTAAGGGTTGCAAATAGTTAATAATATCTTTCCAAAGATTTGAACATTTTAACAAAAAGTCAGGATCTTTGTCATTTAATAAAGTTAACGTATTAATGTTGGCAAAGCCTTCTTTTATTGCTAGCACTATTGCTCCTTTTCTCTCTTTTTTATTGTTTTATTGACTGGCCAATCAATTGCTATGTTGAATAGGAGGACAGCTTTTTCTCTTTTATTCATTTAATTTATTTTGGTTACTGACATTAACAGGCTATATAAATAGTAAAGTTTCTTTTGCTCTTTATTATCTTTTTTCTGTGTTAGAAATCGCATCTTTGTGTTGATGGGGGATAAACCCTGCAGATCAAGAAAGGGACAGCATGTAAGTGACTCTGGGTTTATTCACAAGAAAAGAGGTGTGGACCAAAGTGTGTGCTTTGAGTGTGTTGCCAGGAAAAAGGGAAAATAAAAAGGGGTGAGAAAATTTGGGTATCCAGGCAAAGTGTTGACAGGAAGTCATAATGATGTGAATTGTTGGTTTTCCAACATTTGCCAGCAGGATAGTTAAAATATCTGTGGATATTTGTTACTGTTTTTATCCACCCTTTTCCAGTAGAAATAGCAAATATCTGGGTACTGATCAAGAAAGCCAATAGCAAAGAGGAAAGAGAAAAGAGCACATAATCATGCTGATATTAGAGGTTTTTCCTATTACACTGCCCATTTTCAAAATCATGCTTATCCAAAACAAGCCAACTATTACTGGCATGACAAGCAAGTGTTGGTTAAACCAACAATTTACTTCATCATGATTACCTGTCTACATTTTTCCTGGATACTCCAAATTCTCTTATCACAATACATTCAAAACATACACTTTGATCCATATCTCTTTTTCTTGTGAATAAACGCAGAGTTGCTTACATGCCATCCCTTTCTTAATCTGCAGGGTCTATCCTTCATCAACATGAGGCTTTCTATTAACAGTGCAGGTTATAAAGTTTTTCAAATAAAAAGGGCAGATTTCTGGAGCAAATATCCTGCCAGCAGAGATAAAACCAAGAAAGAAACAATGAAACAAGAGTTAGGTGTTTTTGATGAAATGAAGAAAACAAGTTTTTGTTTTTTTCTAGGTGCTCTGTTGTTCTTCTGTTTGAAAAGCTTGATAGCAGTACATAAGCTTGTGTAAACAAAAAAGAAGAAAGGAACAACGAAAGAGTTAAGTTGGTAGTTGTCAATAGCTGAGCTATTGGGTTCAAACAACGTCCTAACTCTCTAACTTTTTTTCTTATTTACCTGGCCAACAAGGGCTAACCATATTGTAGTAGTAGTAATAAGAAGTTTATTTGCTCTAAGAGCAATGCCACACTATATATAAAAAGTAAGCATTGTACATACATAGTGTACTCTTACTTCTTTTACTCTTTCACCCTCATGCCTTCCTAATTGTTTTTAATTCACAAGTGAATGGTTTTGAATGAGCTTTTAGACTAGTTTCATATCATATAGCAATCCTTTTCTTTCTCCTTTTCTTTCTTATCTTTTCCTTACGATTACATTACTTCCAAAGATTGATAAAAGGCAGCTGAACTTCCATACTTACACTTGCTCTTACTGCCTATAATCTCTAGACTCATTTACAACTTTGCTTACATTGCATTTCTTTCCACTTGACAGGAGCTTTGTTGTATAGTCTTCTATAATTAGCTTTCTGACTTGTTCTTCATCTCCATACATTCCAGATTCTAAAACGATCTTCCCAGGGATTTGAACATCTAAATAGGAAGTGTTCTGCTGTTTCTTCCTCAGCATTGCATGCACGGCACTTACTGTTCTCTTCAGACTGCGGAATGGCTCTCCACTTTTTTCCAATAGCATTCATCAATCATTCTTTCCTTGGGTTGGTAATCACGAAGCTCTATTGTTGTCCAACTTCCATAAGTCAAGAGGTTATGCCAAAGCTATGCTCCTGCTTAGCTTTTCCCTTCAATCTCTTTTTTTGTACTATGCCATAGCAGCAACAAAAAAAGAATACAAGAGGAATGAAGACAATAAGCCTTGGTCTGGTGTTGTTCTTCTTTGGCTCAGGTGTTATTTATCTTGATTTTGTCAAATGTGTCTTTTGGGAGGAGACAAAAGTGACAATCAGCCACAATAATAGCTCCCTTTCACTTGCTATCAAAGTGCTCTCTGTTGTCCAAAACCCAGTGTCCATCATATGTCTTTGGAGAATAGCCCCTCCAATGATCAAGTATGGCCATGTATCTATAGTTTATCAGCTCATTGATTGGTACACTGTACTCTGTAGTCATCTTCCTGACATCTTCTATGACTACCTCAAAGCCTTTTTCTTTGGACAAACCCTTCTTCCTCACATCAAGTACAAGCATTAGACTCTTCACAACAAGCCACAAGATGTCATTGCTGCTTACAAGCTCACAGTCCTCATTGAATTAGAGATTTCCCAACCTCCTTCAAAAGATAAAGGTCATAGCAAATCACCTCAACAGCAATCACCAGTACCTCACACAATGGGTGCTGTTTGTGCACACTGCAAAATATGCAACCACATGGAAGATCACTGCCAAAAAAAGGCCTGCAGGTTACAACAGCAGTCTGCTCCAGCAACATCTGCTACACCAGCCCCATCTTCTGCTCCTACAATGTCAACACTGCTGCAACTGAAATGAGCACAACCTATACATAAAAAGTAAGCATTGTACATACATAGTGTACTTTTACTTCTCTTACTCCCTCATCCTCAATGCCTTCCCAATTGTTATGTTAGTTCATGGACCCTTTTATTGTTGACTTAGTTTGTGCCAAAACCAAGCAAGCCAACTAGATAATCAAACTTGGAAACCATGAAACCACTGCTACATGCCAAAACAGAGCCACTGGCCATTGGCTTCTGTTGCTGTTCCAAGTGAACATTATTTCCATGACATGTTGCCTCAACTAGACAGTCAATTGATCATCCACTTCATGCACAAGTCCAGTATAGGCATAACACACATTCCAATCAACTACCCTGAGGAACCATTACCCTGCTTCAAGGACAATGACATCACCTAATGCCAATATCAATGTTTGGTGAAAGCTGTCAAAGAACACATCTGCAAGTGTATTCTTGAAGCCATCAAGAAATACCTCCAATAAGGCTTTGCTGACAGGACCCTCATGTACTCTCCTTAAAGCAGTTCTCCATCTGGACACTGGAGTTCTCCTGTTTGTTGCCACCAATACCCCATTCTACACCATTTGATGCTTATCATCAATCTGCAAGTGGCGGAATGGCTGCATACTGACATCATCATGCTTGCCCCACCTGACAGTCGCTGGAACTTTCCTTTCACCATTGTACCCAAGGAAGGATGCTGATGGCAAAATCACCCAGGCATATTTGCATGACCTGCGCCTCCAAAACAAGCTCTTCATGGCCCTTACATACCCAATCCCTACTACTTGCAGTATTATCTCCAACGTGCAAGGCTTTTTTAATGCCTCTGCCCCTCTTCACCTTATCTAGTCTTATATGCAATGCCCATTGCTTCTAAAGACTGCCAAATAATCTTTTACTGCTGAAGACTGCAACCATGTTGCTCAGAAGAGAAACCTGCATGCTAATATTACATTTTAAACTAGTTTGGCTCAATACCTTAAATATTACTTGAGCAAGTTTCAGTTTTAGAGCATTTATTGTTAAAATCTTCCTTTATTGCTATTTTGAATAAGGTGTTCTTTGGGTATGTTTCATGAGGTGTTGTTGGTTTACTAGAAATGCTATTTCTTTCTGACCTTTTTTCTGTGTTACACTCTTGCACTTCTTTAATAGAAACTCTTATATACCAACTTTGCTTTATGAAAATATACGCCCACCACTACTTTGAACCATCAATACTATGAAACATGGCTGGCCTTTTGCCTCTTAGCATGCTGAAGTCAGTAGGCATGTAGACATTTCTTCAACCATCACACTTGATTCATGACTTCTCTTCTAGCTGAAGTTTTTCAATGTGTTATAAACACAGACCATTGATCTTACATTTGGCTTTGCAATGATTTAAAGTAAACCTTGTCATATGGACTTTGCATGACAGAGCTTTCCAAATCATGGTGGAAGAAGATCAAAGCTGTGTGGAATGAGACAGCAAGAAGTGTATTGCAAGTTCATTAAAGGACTGTGGCAGGGGTTTGTAGAGCAGAATTGGGCTGGTTGACCATCAAGGCCTACTGTGGGTTGGAAAGGCAAGCAGTAATTCGCCATGCTGAGAGGCAAGATGGCCACTTTGAGCTTCTGGAAGAGATAAGCCAAGCAAGGAAAGAGGAAGGTGAGAAGAGAGAAGGTGAGGGAAGTGAAGGGATGAGTAGCATTGAAAAGAAAGCCAAGAGGATGAGGACCTTAACTCGAGTAGCCAAGGCAGAGTATGCAGTTGAAGGAGAAAGAGAAACAAGAGCATGGCTTTGGCATAACTTCTTGACAAATGGAAGATGTTTGGTTGGACAACAACGGAGCTTAGTGATTGCCAACCTAAGGAAGGAATGATTGATGAATGCTATTCACTGTGGTGGACTGCCCATTGGAAAAAAGTGGGGAGCCATTCAGCAGTCTGAAGAGGACAGTATGTGCCCTGTATGCAATGCTGAGGAAGAAACTGCAGAACACTTCCTATTTAGATGTCCAAATCTTTGGTAAGATCGTTTTAGAATCTGGAATGTGAACAATGGAGATGAAGAACAAGGTAGAAAGCTAATTATAGAAAACTGTACAACAAAGCTCCTGTCAAGTGGAAAGAAATGCAACAAAGCTCAAGAGATGGAGCATTGTAGGCAGAGTTGTAAACAAGTCTGGAGATTATGGGCAGCAAGAGCAAGTTGGAAGTATGGAAGTTCTTCTGCATTTTATCAATCTTTGGAAGTAATGTAAAAGTAAGGAAATGATAAGAGAGGAAAAGGGGAAGAAAAGGATAGCTAGATGATACAAAGTTAGTCTGAAAGCTCATTCAACACCTTTCACTTGTGAACTAACATAACAATTAGGAAGGCATTGAGGATGAGGGAGTAAGAGAAGTAAGAGTACACTATGTATGTACAATGCTTACTTTTTATGTATAGTGTGGTGTTGCTCTTAGAGCAAATAAACTTCTTATTACTACTACTACAATACTACTACTAGGTATGTTTGTGTAGTTTTCCACTAAGACATAGAGGAAAAAAGAAAAATGTATTCTTGGGTTTGTTCACTTCTACAGGCTTGGACTGCAATGTTTATCTTAGGTAGGGAATGTCACACTGCTTTAAAAACTGCCCAAAACTCCTCATATTAAAATAACAGAGGCAGAAATCAGTGGTCTGTCCAGTGTAAGTGGCTAACTACCACAAACTGTCAAGTCATCTCCTCTTTGACAAAATACTTAGAAATCTTTCATGCTTTTTGCACAAGATTGAAAAGAAATGACATTGAAGGTTGACAGAAAAAGAAATCCCTACCTTTTCTTGTTGCCAAAAAATAATTGAGAAGGCAACCAAGGAAAAAAAGAGGCTCAGAAAGGAGTGACTTTTTGGTTTCTCTGTTCTTAAGTTCTAGGCTCAGGAAAGCTCCAGGGAAGGCAGGAGAAAGATCTTTGGAATGGCTTTGTATCAAAAGATCAATGAAAGCTAATGTGAGATTGTAAACAGAAAAGAGAAAGGAACAAAGAAAGAAATGAAAAAAGAGTTGGTTATGTTAGCAGTAGCCCACAATTTAACTCTTGAGCAGGAGGAGGATGAAGTGGTTAAATTGTTGAAACTGCACTGCACTCACTCCCATTCTTTCATTGTTTAACTTCTTCTCTTTTTTGTCATATTGCTGAAGAAACCAATGTAGTTGTCAAAGAAGAAAGATGCTAGCAAGGCCTTATTCTTACATTTATTTCCTGGATAAGGCGACTGTGGTACTTTATTCTGAGGCAATAAAAGACATACAGATGAATGAATGAAAAGACTTCAAATGGCTTTTGCTGTCCTTGAATAGGCTTGGCTTGCTCCTGGCATTCTGTTGCACTTAACATATTAGCTCTGTTACTCCTTTCTCTTTCTTTTCTTCCTGTTAACATCTTTCAGTTTATTAGTTTTTGTTTTGAATAATACGTTTTGGACTATACTAATTTGAGAAAACAGTTAACTATGAAGAAGATAAAAAGGAACAAACCCTGCACACTTGGTGGTTTTTGGCGGTCAAATGAAGTATCAAAAATTCTGAAACAAATTTTGTCTATATTATGGAAAGAGCCAGGCCATAGGGAAGCCAAGAATGAAGGCAAATGCTGTGAAAGCCTAAAGAGCAAAGAGATGTGGAAAAAGGAAGGAAAAGGAAAAGAATATTGGACAGTGGCTTTGGACAGCTTGTTAGAACTCCAGCATTGTTGGTAACTGCTAACATAACCAAAGCGTTGCTTTTTTCTTTGTTCTTCCTCAGCTTACATCAGCACCTAGTCAGCTTTTTGTGGTTTCCTGTAGATTTCTCTCTTGTGTCTTGGAACTTAGGAACTTTCCTTTTTTCTTTCTGATACATGGCTTTTCTTGATAGGTTCTTTTTCTTATTCTTTTTGTCTCTTTCTTTCTTTATGAGATAAGCCTGGTAGGGAAACAACCTAACAAACACCAAATCAATCGGGAAAAGACCTTTAAAAGAATGAACGAAAGAGATATATATACAAGGAGAGATAGGGATAGGTATTATGAGAGAGTAATATAACATTTATATTCTCTTTTCTTTTTCTCTCTTTCTTTTTCTCTTAGACAAGGAACAAGTAACAAATAAACACACACACTGTCATTACACTTTCCATTCATTAAAAGCCTATTCTTGGTTAGTTGGTTTCACTTTCTTGTATTCTTGTGTTACTGGTCTGAGCTAACAAGGTAGCTGGTGATGAATGATAGTCAAGTGGAAGGATTCAGCAGATAATTGCAACAGGGTTTGGATGGAATGATAGAAGTGGAAGTCCTAATTGAAGGAAGATTGCAAGTGGTGAAGGAAGTACAAAAACATGAGCAAGCACTTCTGCAAAGGAGAGGAATGGATAACCTTGGTGAGAAAGCAGCTACTGTTGAACATCTTTGGAGAAAGTGGAAAAAAGAATTGTGGAATAGTGCAATGAAATGATTTGGTAGAGAAAAGAGACTTGTAGAAGCATTAACAAGTAGGGCAAGGAAGCAATGATAGACAGCAGAGGTAACATCCTTGAACAAGCAGGTGATGAAAGCCTATGCTCAGTGGCTATGAGAAGGAAAGAATGATGGAAAGGCTTGAGAGGAAATTGTGGAACTCACAAAAAGGTTTGTAAAGTTGTGAAGAACAAATGGACCTGGATGAAGTAGAGAAGACTTGGGAACATCAAGGAAATGCAGAAAAAGATTGGCAACATGCAGAGAATAGTGGCAAAGCGTAAAGCAGAGCTCAAACAATTATGGAGCACCATGGTAGCATGATAGCTTTCAAGGAACATTGGGCAAAGCTAAGAAGGAAGGATTCTTCCATTGGGAGCTTGCATTGAGAGAACACACTCACACTGTCAGGTCCAGAAGGATCATCTTGGCTTATGAAAAAGAGCTTTAATCTTGCATGAAGGAAAAGATTGAGGATGGGCAAAGCAGCTGAAGTAGACAATATTGATGGGAAATGATGAAGTTTGGAGGTAACTATGTGCATAATGTAACTTGGATGCTCATCATGAATCAAGGCATACTTATGTTGCTCTGTTGGATATCAGCAAGGCATATGACACGCTTAACTATATAACAAGACAAAACTCCTCCTTGCTTAACTCCTCTTTCTACCAGAAATTCCTCAGAGAGCTGCCTGTTTATATGTATAACACTCATCATCACAGTACTACTCTGCAATGATGCCCACTGCTGCCTTTTCTGCTCTTCTTTTGTGCAATGTCCATGGAGACTTAAGGAAGAGACTGTGAAACATGTGAAGGAGGTCAAGTACCTGGGACTGTGGTTTGAAGAAAGGGTGAGGGGACAACTCATGCCAAGGAGAGGATCACCAAGGCCAGCAAGCCATCTACAGCCCTAGGCAGTGGAGAGCTATTGCTCAAAGCCTCAGTACATGCACTGCCAGATTGCTGCAGAGGCTATCATCAAGTTCACCTTATCATCTGAACTATGCATGACAGAGCTTTTCAAATCATGGTGAAAGAAGATTGAAGCTGTGGAAATGAGACAGCAAGAATATTGCAAGTTCATCAAAGGACTGTGGCAGGGGTTTACAGAGCAGATTGGGGCTGGTTAACCATCAAGGCCTACTGGGAATTGGAAAGGCAAGCAGTAATTCGTTATGCTGAGAAGCAAAATGGCCACTTTTAACTACTTGAAGAGATAAGCCAATGCTGATGATGTAACAGCACAATACTTAAGATGTCCAAACCTTTGGAGAGATTGTTTTAGAATCTGGAGTATAGACAATGGAAATGAAGGACTCAAAAAGCTGAAAATTGTAAATCCCTAATGAAGGAACCAAACCAACATGTTGGTTTATAGCAATTAACCTTTTACTATTGGTTAAGTTATCTTTCTAGATGGTTCTCTGAGCCTGCCTTTGCCTTGGGGGAAAACTTTGTTTTCTTCATTTCTTTTGAGGTAGCTACTAAAATCTATGCACACAGTGTCTGTAGTTCTTGTTCCCCTTCCTCTTATCTCCCTGGCCTTCTGCTTTTATCCCTCTCCTCTCTTTTCTTTCCTCCTGTTCTCTTTATAAGCAATGATAAGTCAGTGAAAGGAAAGGCAATATATAGTGTTTGCCACTCATTTACCACTCAGTCAAAAGAAAGGCTTAAGAGCATGTAGCCATTTGTCACTGTCTCTTTCCTTTTGTTCTCCTGGTATACAACAATCAGCTTGAGTAGTAGTGCTGTAATTCGTTTGTGCTCTTATTAAAAGTATAAATGCCTAAAGAAAGAACACATACTGAGGTGCCTAATTGGAAAAGAAAAAAAAAATAGTGTCAAAAAAACCAAAAAGGAATACCTTTATAACTTAATGCTCTTTACACCCTTGCTCCCGATAATAGAGCCACTATTACTAAGCATACAGCTATATCTCTATTACATTGTGTTAAGTATCCAACAGTGCCAATAGAACAGAGACTATCCACCCCTTTTTATTTTCCACTTTTCCTGGTGACACACTTAAAGCACACCTCTTTTCTTGTGAATAAACCCAGAGTTGCTTACGAGCTGTCCCTTTCTTGATCTGCAGGGTTTATCCTCCATCAACATGACCAACTGTCAAAAGATACCTAAGAATAACATTAAGCATAATATAAAAAAAGAAACAAAAAAACCTTAACACTCCAGATTTCTGTTTTCAATAGCAGTAGCTCATCTTGTGTTTTAAGTGTCAAGGGTTCAGAAACAACTTGAGGTAGATAAGCTTGATGTGATAAGAGAAGAGGACCTTTAACAATTTTGGAGGAATTGAACAGTGGAACAAGAAGAGCTGTTGTGTTGGCCCTAATCAAAAACTCTAAAGGAGCACCATTATTCAAACAAACGTTGGAATGTAGTGGCTTGATTAAGGGTAGTTGGTAGTCCATTCCATATTGGGTTGTATGCTCCTCAAAGTATTGCACAACATAGTCTGCAAAGGAAAAGGTGACCAACTGTTTGCTACCCTTGGAGTGATGTAGATAGATGTTCAATGCATTTAATGTGTGCATCAAAGGGAGTTTTGGTTCTTGAGTTTAATGGAACGGGTGGCATTTTTGAATTTGTCCCATAGAAGAAGGGACACATCACACCAGCCATACTTGTGAGAAGACAGACTCAGGTGAGATGGTACCTGCATGCAGCAAACGTGGTACACCCCCAGTTCGCTTTTCAAGAGCTATGGATAAGGGTTCGAGGAGCTCCTCAGTTAGACCATGAGCTTGCAAATGCTGGAACAAAGGGACGTCGTTTGTCATTTTTGCAAGAAGAACTATTTCAGTAATGTGTTTTGCACTAAGACCCTAGCACTATGGATATTATTGGCGTAGGAGACGTTAGGGTAGAAATCAAGCCCTGGCCTAAGCAAAAAGCCTGCCTGTTTGCCAGTGACAAACACAAAGGCGCGCTTGAGTAATGGCCCAAGCAGGACCCAGACATCGTAGTATTGACGCAACAGAGCTGGAAGATGAGAGAAACGGATGACGAACCTCATCAAAAAAGGCTGGGAGCGAGGAGATTTCGGCACTCTGTTTTTTCTCCTCTTCCAAGTAGGCCAAAAGAACAGCAAAATCGAAGGCTGCTCAAGGGCTCCCTAAAGACAATTCCGCCCAGAGTGTCTTGAAAATAAACCAGTAAAGGCTCCATAAGATTAAATGACCTCAGCTTTGAACTCTGGGTCCGCGTCAAGTTCTCTGGCAAACGCCTCGGTGCCGCCCCATCGCAGTTTTGCCTTGGGGCAAGTTAGCTGATGATGGAACTCCACGGCCTTGTTGTAGGTCCATCGTGCAGCGCTGAACCACTTGGCCAGCGTCTTCTTTTGTTCCGAGCGCGGATAAAGGCGGATCTTCTCCGTTCTTGCCTTTTTTGGTGAGCTGTACAGCTGGGCGAGACGGAACGAGTCCCTCGGGGTGTATCAAGATTCTCCCGATTTCGCCGGAAAACTGGTTCCAAAAGGTCTGGGCGGGTGCAGCCTGTGGCCTTCCATGCTTCTGTGCCCTTGACTGGGGTGCTGCTGGGGCGTTTTCCGCTCTTCTTTTCCGAGTAGCAGTGGATGTAGCAGAAGTAGTGGCCCGACCCCCTTCCTTGTGGACCCGACCGAAGTGGATGGCCAACCCGAGAGAGGAAGTAAACTTTTTTCCGCACTGTGGGCAGCTTGCATTTCAGGCCAGCTTCCAGTAGCGTTGTGGAAGAGGCGCACAAAGGTTCGTGATGCTTTTAAAAAAACAAAGAATTTATTAGTGAGAGCAGAGAAAAAAGAACGCAACCTTTTCAATCGGAGCAGTGCCCCTGCCTGCGGCTGACCTGCTTCGGTTTCCACCTCTGCCTCCTTCCGCTGGTTTCCTCCTTGTGCAGTAGAAGTGTAGCTATCAGAAATACGGTGGTGCATGGAGCTTCGTGGATGTGTGTGTTTACTTTTGAAAAGAAAGAGAAGAGAAGAGAAGAGAAGAGAAGAGAAGAGAAGAGAAGAGAAGAGAAGAGAAGAGAAGAGAAGAGAAGAGAAGAGAAGAGAAGAGAAGAGAAGAGAAGAGAGAAGAGAAGAGAAGAGAAGAGAAGAGAAGAGAAGAGAAGAGAAGAGAAGAGAAGAGAAGAGAAGAGAAAGAAAACGAGCAGCAGAAAAGTGTCAAGGGGAATGACGATTCACCCCACCACCCCAACCCACCACCTTGCCTTCACAGACGTGGTTCCACTTAAGTTGGAGAAGGAAGGGTTGTTTTGGCGGGAAACATGCTCATTGGCCCAAAAGACAATTCAGGATTGTTGTCCTTAGATCTTATGATCTTGGCCGAAAAAAAAGCACAATTAATTAGCAGGCAGCGGTAACGCCAGCAAGTAGCAGTGGCCAGCTGCCTTCCTGCCCTTTCCAACACAGGTGTAACGCCAGCAAACAGACCAGGAATAAGAGTTGGTTGCGAGGATGGAACGCGTGAAAGGCTTGGCCCAAAAATTTGAGAATGCTGCGCGGCTCAACCAAGACCCTGGTTCGTTTGTTTTCTTTCTGGTATGGACAGTTTCCCAGCCCAACCAAATAATCTATTATCCCCTTCCCCCCTCCAAACACCACCAAGGCAAACGTGGAACCTGGCGACTTTCCACCAAGAACACGTTTCAGATCTCAGCCCCAACAGGCCCCGCTGTACATAAAGTGCACGTAGACACAAGTTATAAATGGGGGGGAGAGGGCGGCGACCCTTCCGAACAGTTCGAGTTAGGAGACAAACTAGGCCAAGGGTTCGTCGTTTTCCCTTCTTTTGTTTATTGATTTATTTTTCGTCCATTTTCCCACGGGTGGTGAGGGCTTCTTTACTCGCTTGTTGCTTTTTTTTTGTTTTGACGAGACCATCTTTGTATCTATAGGGCGTACGGATCTGTATATAAAGGCAAACATAAGGCATCAGGGCTGGTAATGGCTATCAAAAGCATGAGCAACTTGGGACCCGCCGCAGAGTCTGTAGAAAAGGAGATTGAAATTTTGAAACAGTGCAAACACAAACATATTGTACAATACTACGGCTGTTGCCCTAAAGGCAAAACCCTTTGGGTATGCTTCTTTTTTTCCTTCTCCTTTCTCCTTTTTGTTCTGAAAGGTGCTTTCCTTCATTTACATGCGCTTCCTGTTCATTCACAGATATTAATGGACTTTTGCGGCGGAGGTGCTGTGAATGATTTGATGGGTAAAATGAGCCCTCCTGTCCTCAAAGAGGAGCAAATAGCTGCTATTTTGGCAGAGAGTCTCAGAGGGCTTGTATATCTTCATTCAAAGCACATCATTCATCGCGACATTAAAGGTATTTCATGCCATAATAACTTTGTTTAGCCAGGTATGTTTTTACTGACTCTTCACCATTGTAGCCGCCAACATACTTTTAAATGAGCAAGGCCGAACGAAACTTGGTTTGTCTTTTGTTTGACTTTGTTTCTTTTGTTTAAATATCGTGCCTGACTCCTTTTATTTGAAACAGCCGACTTTGGTGTTTCTGCTCAAGTCAAAGATCATGCCACCGTCCAAACAACCGTTGGAACTCCTTTGTGGATGTAATATTCCCTCTGCTCTCTGCTCTCTGCTCTCTGCTCTCTGCTCTCTGCTCTCTGCTCTCTGCTCTCTGCTCTCTGCTCTCTCCTCTCTCCTCTCTCCTCTCTCCTCTCTGCTCTCTGCTCTCTGCTCTCTGCTCTCTGCTCTCTGCTTTCTCCTCTCTGCTCTCACTCTCTGCTCTCTGCTCTCTGCTCTCTGCTCTCTGCTCTCTGCTCTACACTCTCTGCTCTCTGCTTTCTCTGCTCTCTGCCTCTCTGCTCTCTGCTCTCTGCTCTCTCCTCTCTCCTCTACTCACTCTCTCCTCTCTCCTCTCTGCTCTCTCCCTCTCCTCTCTCCTCTCTCCTCTCTCTCTCTCCTCTCTCCTCTCTCCCTCCTCTCTCCTCTCTCCTCTCTCCTCTCTCCTCTCGCTTGCTCGCTCTTTGCTGATGATAGGTGACGTTAGGAGTCCAGAAGTTCTGGATGGAGAGAGCTACAATGAAAAAGCAGATATATGGTCACTTGGTGTTACTGCTATTGAAATGGCTGAAGGCGAACCCCCACACCAGAAAGAAAGTTTGATGAAGGTAATGCCTTATTAATTTCTTTGATGAGCGTTCCGATACTCACAAACCAATGCGAAAAGGCAATGGCCAAGATATTGAGTGGACCGCCACCGCGACTGAAAGAGCCCAGCAAATGGTCTCCGGAGTTCAACAAGTTCATAGAGGATTGTCTTGATAAGGATCCTGCTAAACGACCATCTTCCACGGAGCTGCTTGAGGTTTGTCTCATTTTTTTGCATCCTTTTTTTTTTTTTTTTTTCATGACCTTACTTACTTGGGGAGCAACTTGAAACAATAGCACCCTTTCGTGAAGAGCGTTGCCTCACCGAAACAAGTATTGCGGCAGATGCTCACTGAGCTTGGCATTTACAAGCCTAAAGAGCGGAGAGGAGGGTCATCGGGCTCTGAGGGAGCAGGGCAGCAGGAAAAATCAAGCTCAAAGAAGGATGGAACAGGCGAGCAGTCGTTGGCAGAATTGGAGAAACTTGCCGAACAACTGAAGAAGGAACTGGAGATGGAAAGGAACTTGACGCTGGGGTTGGGTGGTGATAAGATTGCAGATTGGGGGGATAAAGCAGCCCTCGAGGCCCTAAAGGAAAGAATAGATGAAACAGAGAGGGAACTCAAAGCTACCATCCGCAGGACGAATGTTAATGCAAGGAAGATGGCAGAAATGAAGATAGAGCTTGATGAGGCACAAAGAGCAATCAAGGGCTTGGAGCAAAGCTGCTTTTCTCTCGACCAAATGAAAAAAATTCTCTCCATTCCTGCAGCTGTGAAACAGGAATCGGGCTCTCAACGCTCCCCAGTACCGGCAAGAAGGACCGAACAGAAGAATACCTCCAAGGCAGATAGAAGAAAAACATGGGGCCAGGGTGCCGGTGGCTCTGAGGCGGCAATCAGCAACAGGTCCCTCGTTCAGAAAAAGTCCAAAGATAAAGAGGAGGATGAGCTTGACAAAAAATACAAGGTATATATTTACTGGCTTGTCATCATCTGGCTTGCTGCTGATGAGCAGAGGTTGCTAACTTTTTTTTCAGGGCTGTTCCAGCGAACAATTAATCAAAGAGATAAAGCTGTTGGACGCACAACACAGGCATGCGCTTGTCAACAAGCAACAGACTGACCAAACTGTTCAGTTGCTCTTGTCTGAAATTGACATTCTGAAACGAAAGGCGAGCAAGTAAGTGCAGCACCGCCCCACTAATCACCAAATTGTATCGAAAGGGAGGATCAAATAAAGCAGTATTTGTTACACATAGGGCGCCGCCTTAATCTCCTTCCGCAACCATTCGTCAGTCGATGTAGTTGGTTATGAACCGAAGAAACCGTTCCACATACTTTTGTGGAGAACAGACGGAAATACCGTCTTTGTTGTAAACCAAGGCCTTCATGTTGTGCTCCAGCACTTTTTTGGTGTTGTAGGGTTGCAGTATGTCAATTATGGCGCAGTAATAAATGGCGTTCTTTGGCATTCGGTCGTTGTCGCTGGCAAAGATGCCCCCGTCTGCTCTTTTCAGTTGAGTGGCACTGTTTTGAATACAAAAAAACAAAAAAGTTACTACGAGCTGAATAGTTAGCAATGCACGATGCACTTTACCTTAGTGGGGTTATCACTGGTTCATTTTCTTCTCTATCCAAGAAGTGGACGCCCAGCAACAAGCTGTAGTCTATAATGCCAAAGCTTGCCAAGAACTGGAGAGAGAGGAGAGAGAGCGAGAGAGGAGATAGGAGAGGGAGAGAGTAATTAATCCAAGAACAGAGCATGTATACAGAATGCCATAGGTGACTGGGATACCTCTGCATCTCTTTGGAGGAGTGATACAAATCGTGCTTTGCGCTCTGTACCAAGAGCCATCCGGAAGCGGCCTATCAGATCCAAATCTTTTAACATGAGGGCGTCTATAGGTTTATCCATCGTACATGAAAATAATGTCTGCCTTCCCACAGTAGATCCCTAGTGTAAATTTCAAAGATTGATCACAGCTCTCTTATTTCCACACTTACTACACTTACCTTCAAGTCATACCGCTCGTGGATCTTCTTTGGAGTTGCAAAAATGTTTAGCATTACTATAAAGCGAACTTCGTCTACAGCTGACATTTTCATGCGATACATTCCCACAAACCGCGTTAACAAAGACTCCCCATCTTTACATAGATGCTTTTCCAAGAGAATCAGTTACCAGCGAACAACGCAACCCAAACAAACTTAACAGGTTGAAGATGATAGCTTACCTCATAGTAATGAGTGAGTATCCGTCTTAGAAATTTAGTTTCAGCAGGCGGCATAGTTTTAAGAACTAGCAGTAAAGGAGAATACCCAAAAGGTAAGTCATACTTGGTAACATACAAACACTCTGATTATTGATAGCATACCAAATTGGTTGTCCTTTGTTATGTACAAAAAATTGCCACTTTTGCCCGAGAATGCCAAGTCTGAAAATCCTTCTTTACAAACAGAACGCTTTGTGTGCATCAGCAACTTAATGGAGAGCGAGAAAGTTATAAATACAAACCACATAATCGTCCTCGCTAAAGCCAGCTCTGTGCCGAAGCTCTCGGAAAACAAGAGGGGCATACTCTCGAAAAACAAACTTGTCTTCGTCCTTCTTCAAGGTAAACGTGTTTTTGTCCTTAAAGTCCTCCTCAACGAAACGGCGATCAGCAACATTTGGTCGTTGTGGTAATAGGGGAGGGCGTGCTGTGGGTTGTTCGTGTTGTTGTTGTTGCTTGGAGTTGGGTTGTTTGTTCATGCCGAGGAAGGATGACATTTCTTTGGCCAAAGCCGCGATTGAAGCACCGTAGTAGGCAGCAGCGCCATGTATATCCGGAAAGCGGGTGATAGGGTGGCGCTGCAGAGATAGTTCGATGGCGTAACGTATACCCTGCCTCATCCTGTGTCTCATCATAACTTCCTTTTTGCGGGCGGGCTTATCGCTGGTTTCCTCCAATTCCAGTTCTTCTTTCTCTTCTTCTTTCTGTTCTTCTTTTCCTTCTTCGTAGCTATCCGTTTCTTTGGGGGACTTTCCTGCACCAACAACAGAGTCGTTATCCGCGCCAGATGGGATGAAAGGCAGACGCCGTAGCCGCTCTTGCTCTTGCTGTATCAGACGTTTTACCCATCCACTTCTGTCATCTGACTCGGACACCATGTCATTCCTGTCCTTGGCAATATCTCCACTGCCACCACTGCCGTTGCCATCATCACTGGTACCGCTAGAGCCGCTATTAGGCCTGCTTGTTGTAGCTCTTCCTTCCTTGATAGTAGATAAGGTCACCTTCTGGCCTTCTCCTTTTCCTCGCTCCTCCAAACTATTGGTTAATGAGAGCTCTTTCGCGACATCGATCTCCTCCTCTCGTTCATCGTCTCCCGCTAGAACAACCCTAACCCAACCATACCGCTTCAGCTCATCTACCTCCACTTTATCTTCCACTTTACTTATTGATGCTGTTTTTTCTACTGCACGATGTACTGTAGTTGTTGGAGGGTTGACGTTGGCGGTGGTCCTATGTAATGAACGAGCAGCCGCGATCGTTGTTCCTGATCTAACTTTTGTGGTCGCCCCAAGCAGTTGGGAAGGCGGTGGTCGTGGTGGAAATTCCTCCTGGGTTGAACCGGGACCCATTGGTCTCTTGTCGGGTGGGCTCCTGGCGGTGGATGTAGCCCGCATCGTGCCGGACGTCGTTACACCCGTACGATGGCTGCGGCCCGTTTCTCCTCCTCTGTTTGCTGCTGTGCCTCCTCTTGCTCCTAGTTTTCTGGGATCATCGCCACCATCCAAGCTCCGGCTGCATTTATTTGTTGGTTTTTGAACACTCACACCTCACAGAAACAGGAAGGAAAACACAAGAAGATAGATAATGAACGAACCTTCGACGGCGGCGGGTGTAACTGATAAGTTTAGGTGCAGAGACAGTTGGTGCTACAGATGACGCTATCAAGACGGAGGAAGAAGAGGGAGAGCGAGCAGAAGAAGAACTGCTGCTACCTGTTGTTGGCAACAGAGTGTTCGCAGCGCTAGCGGATGGAGGTGGGGCAGGGGATGGAACGGTGGTATCATTGGCCTTGCCTATGCGCCTAAAGTTGGAAGGAGATGATATTGAGAACTGGTTGTTGTTGCTATCATTCCTAAGTGAAGACCAGGGAAGAAACAGCTTCTTCAGAGTGGAACCTGTCTCAGCAGTACTGGTGGTATTGGCAGTAGAGCTGCTCGGGAGGGTGGTAGTAGCAGCAGTGGTTAAGACGGAGGCCGTACTAGCGCCTTGGTTGGTTGGTAATGGAGTAGAGGAATCCGTAGATACGGCTGCCACTATTTTCGTGGTAGTAGGAGGGTTAACGTTGGTGTTGTTGTTGCTGTTGTTGGCATTTGTATTCGTATGAAGGCTAGGGCGGTAGCTGTGGCTATGCTGCTGCTGTTGGAGGTGGTGCTCCTGCTGGTGAGATAGTTCAGGGGAAACAACATGGCGTGAGATGGTATCATGGGAACGTGTCCTAGGAGGACGTGGGGGTGCACTTTTGGGAACAGCGGCAGCACCACTCCTGGCTGTATCAGAGGTAATGGTTGGAGTAGGGGCGGCAGCAAGGGCGGTGCTCTTAGTGGGGTGACGCAGAGCTCTTGCAGAGCCATAAGCTCGCCCGAGCAAATGCCCTCCCCCGCCTTCCACTGGGCTACGCACCGCCGCAGCTGCTGTTTGGTTGGAGGGAGCAGTGGAAGCAGCTGTGGGCAAATGTGCTTGCATTTGCTGTCGTGGTCGTGGTTGTGGCAGTGGCTTCGGAGGTGCACCACCACCCCCAGAGGTCCCAGCAGCGCTAATAGCATGAGAAGGCATTACTGATGGTAACTGAGAGCGCCCTTGTGGCGGTGGCAAGGAGGGAGGCGGTCCTCGGCGGCTCCCTCCTCCGGCTGCTTGTTGCATTGTTATTGAAGGGGGATGCCCACTGTTGATGATGGCGGTGAGAGGAGGGAGAAGCGGAGGAGGGTTGTTTTTGCGGGTGGGATGCTGGAGAGGGAGGGTGGGTGGGGCTAGTGGCGGTCTTTCTTCTTCTTCTGCCGCTAAGTGAGAGGGGAGTTACAAATTTGTGGGGGGGCTATTATCTCGGCTGGTGATGTCATGCTTGTGTTTCTGGTCTGCCACCCTCCACTCACCGCTCCTCAAGCACGTCATTCAGGCCGCCGCCTTAACCAGCACCACCCACCACTTACCCTCCCCCCCTTTTTTTTTTTTCGTTTCGCCAACGCAAGCAACACTTCACTTTCGTCCCTACGACTGCCCAACCCACCCCTGAGTGACTGCTGCCCCGAGCAAACCACCACCACCACCACCACCCACCACCACCACCACCACAGAAAATGTCGGACCACTTCAAGGAAGAGAAGAACAAGGAAGTGGAGGGTTCCCCTTCCGAGGAGGAAGAACAACCCAAGACCCTGGAGGAAGCTCTCGAGGAAATCAAAAGGGTATGTGGACACGTGCACTCCCCTTTTCCTCTTCTCGTGTCTCTCTTTCTGTTGCTGCTTTTTGTTTTCGGAGTAGACACTCACCTGGGGTCCCACTGTGCTTAACCAAAACCAGTTGCGCGCAGCGACCAAGGACCTTCAGAGTCGCCTTGAGTTAGAAAAGCCCAGCGGCCGCCACATCTTTGCTGGTCGCTTGGTCATCAAAGAAATCCTTGGCCGCAAGGACAAGGGCGAGAAGCTCATTGGTCAAGTCATCACAGTGGCTGGTTGGGTCCGAACCATGCGCGTTCAGGGCAAGGGAGCGTTTGCCTTTGTGGAGTTGAATGACGGTTCTACTCTGCAAGGCCTTCAATTGGTGGTGGACAAGAGTCGCCCTGGCTTTGACGACCTGTCCAAGAACGGCTACACCGGTTCCTCCATCTGCGCCCGTGGCCGTCTCGTGCAGAGCAAAGGAAAGGGTCAGAAGGTGGAACTGCTTGTCTACGAGGTGGCTTTGGTTGGTACCGCTCACCCGGATGCCTATCCCCTGGCCAAAAAGGAGCACTCCCTTGAGTTTTTGCGTACCATTGCTCATCTTCGTCCTAGGACTAACTTTGTACGTTCTTCCGCACCATTGCTTTATCCCATTCCCTTCTTCCTATCCACCTCACAATTCTGAATTCTGTTGCAGATCGGTTCAGTGGCCAGAGTTCGTAACGCGTTGGCATTTGCCGTGCACAAGTTTTTCCAAGAGAGAGGTTTCTTGTATGTGCATACACCTCTCATCACGGCCTCTGACTGCGAGGGCGCTGGAGAAATGTTCCAAGTGACCACACTGCTCTCCAAAGCAAAAAAGACCAGCGACATTCCAACAACCAACACAGGGGACATTGACTACGCGGCCGACTTTTTCTCTAAACCTGCTTTCCTCACTGTCAGCGGACAGCTCAACGCCGAGCACTACGCCTGTGCCCTCAGCAACGTTTACACCTTTGGGCCCACTTTCAGGGCTGAGGACTCCAACACTGCTCGCCACTTGGCTGAGTTTTGGATGATTGAGCCGGAGATTGCTTTCGGAGACATTCATGACAACATGGATCTGGCGGAAGATTTCTTGAAGTTTGTCATTCAATATGTCCTTGACAACTGCATGGATGATCTTCAGTACTTTGAGAAGCAACAGAAGCCCGGACTCGTGAAAAGGCTTGAGGAGGTCGTCAGCACACCTTTCAGGAGGATCACCTACACCTCCGCTGTGGAGCAGCTCATCAAATCAGGAGCCAAGTTCGAGCACCCTGTTGAGTGGGGCATTGACTTGTCCTCTGAGCACGAGCGCTACATCACCGAAAACATCTACAAGGGTCCTGTCATCGTTACCGACTACCCTAAGGACATCAAGGCCTTCTACATGCGTCTCAACGAGGACGGTAAGACCGTTGCCGCCATGGATGTCTTGGTCCCCAAAGTAGGAGAGCTTATGGGTGGCAGTCAGAGGGAGGAAAGGCTTGAGAAGTTGCTTGAAAAGTACGTTCTGCATTTATAGCATATTACCACCCACTCTTACTCATGCTCCCATTTTCTTTCTCCTTTTTTCTTTGATGTTTTTAGGATAAGGTCGACGCCAGGCCTTGATGAACAGGCTTACGCTCCCTACCTGGACCTCCGTAGGTTCGGCACGGTCCCTCATTCAGGTTTTGGTGTTGGCTTTGAACGCCTTGTGCTGTATACAACCGGCGTTGATAACATCCGAGATGCCATTCCGTTCCCCAGATACCCCAGGCACTGCGAGTTCTAGTTGCTACCTGCCTCCTCTTTTGTTTTCAGTTCTTCTCGTTTGCTTTCCTCTATCTTTTTGTGAGTATTTTTTGGTGCTTAACCCGAAAAGAAAGAAGAAACACAATATTCCTAGACAACAACAAACTTCACAAGCCACAACACAAATACAACAGTGCAAACTACACCTCTACCCCTTCCTCTTCCTCAACATCTTCTTCCTCCTCTTCTACTTCTTCTCCTATCTCCTCTAACTCCTCTATCAAGAGGGGCGAAGGTTGTTGTTGTATCGGCGGGAGAGGATGCAGCTGGTAGGAAGCCGGCACAGGCATGCTCCCTCCTGTTGGAAGAGGCAATGGTTGTGGTGCTGGTGCTCCTCCTGTGGCCGCAGAGCGTATGACCTCGTTACGTCTTTTCAGTTTGGACATTAGCTCCTCTGTGCCAGCCTGTATTAACGAGAAGCTTGGCCTTCTTCTTGGTATTGGAGCTGCTGCTTGTGTTTGTTCAGGCTTAGCTGTGCGGAGAGCACTGCCGGTGGGTGCATCACCAACATCGTCAGTCGGTTGCTGCATGTAGCCAAACAGAGAAAGGGAGGAGGGGGGGCAAGAACAGGAACCTTTTCTGGTTTTGAATGTCGCTTTGAGTGACGCCAGCGGCGGTGTTGAGCAATGTGGCCCCTTTCACTTTGCGGAGGGTAGGAATGGGCAAGGGTTGTTGGGGTGGAATATAACCGAATTTGCGGTCTGGGAAACCACCAACTGCTTGCCCAGCTGTTGCGGATGGTGGAAGGGGAGCCCCCGCAATGTAGCGGTTGAGGTTGTTTTGTAGGGAGTGGGGTAGCTGCAGTGGTGTTATTGCTGCATCTTTTGTTTTACTTGTTATTCGTTTGTAGGCGTTTCTGATTGCACAGATGCTAATTGTAAGCTTCCATCTAGCCAATGAAGCCAAGAGAGAGAAAGAGAGAGAAGAGAGGAGACTTACATTGGGCAAAGGGCAAACTCTTGTTTCTCATGATAAGCAAGGCGTTCATAGAATTGCTTTCTTGCTTCGCCACTGAGAAGGGCAACGCGAGGAGGGATAGTGTTGGCTCTTTCACATTCAAAGCACACGTGTTCTACAATCGAAAGAACTATTTGTTGACAAATACTCTGTACCCGCTGCTCCTTTCTCTGGCGAACAATATCCACTGCGTTGGCGATGAGGTCGTTGAGCAGGCTGACCACAAGTTTCTTGTCTGTGTTCGGAGGTACATTTAAAGGGTGAGCTGGAGATAAAGAACTGTGATCTCTAGCTCCCTCCCCTCCATAACAAAACACACGAGAAGAGGCAACTTTGAGAGGAGGAACAAACCAGCAACAGGATCGGTGCCCAGTGGAAAATTCTTTTGGATAAGCTGCAACTTGCAAGTTGGAAACTTGACCCCTAATCCTAAATCTGAGAGAACTTCAGAGTTGCTCTAGGAAGGTTTGCCATCGTTCGAAATGAGTGTTTGTTAGCCCAACTGCTGGTGAGAGGGGAGAAAGAGCATAAACGCACCAACTCCCTCGATCCGTCTAACGACATGATGCCATAGTGATGCGGGTTCGACACTTTGATCCTGGAACACAAGAAGCTGACCACCTTCGAAGTATGTCAGTTATGGCCATACTTTGCATGTTCATAGTAGACTAATCAGGATGGAAACAAAAAAAA
>JAVKOQ010000101.1:0-176661 GCA_031835245.1 Balamuthia mandrillaris | reverse complement strand
GTCATATCAATTGGAAAAAGAAACGTAGCAATGTATTTAATAAATCGAGGTAACTATTAGAATATAGTTGTTTGGTCGGTCAAGGCCACACGGAAGTGGGTCGCACCACTCTTCACGACCCTCTTTGCATCTACTCTGCATGTGATATGGCACACAACCTGGTGGAGGACCTCCACCTTGACTGAGGTGCTGCTGAGGCCTTTTCCGCTCTTCTTTTCCGAGTAGTGGAAGTAGCAGAAGTAGACCTCCACAAGAAGTGCCCTTGACCGAGGTGGATGGCCAACCCCTGAGAAGAAGCCAACTGTTTTCCTCACTCTGGGCAACTTGCCATTCAGGCCAGCTTGTGGCGGAGGGTCACATGGGAGGTTTGCTGTTGTTGCTTGTTGGTGGGAAACATGCTCACTGGCCAAAAGACATATCCATTGTTGCAAAAGAATGCAGACCTGGTCGTGTTGTGGAAAAGATGAGTTGTAGAGGCAGAAAGAGGGGAATTATGGAGGAGAATGAGTGTGGCAAAAGCGAGACAAGTGAACATAAATATCCAGCAGTAGTAACAGGAAGGTATGATCAGTCTTAAACAAATGCAAACTCCTGCCAAGGAATTCAGCTCATGCATCACCAGGGTGAACAATCTGTGGAACTCCGCCCAGTTTATCAAGCAAGTAAAGGGAGGTAAAAAAGAAGAAGGTAAAGGGATGAGTAATGCTGTTATACCACTCTCCTATAATACCTATCCCTATTTCTCCTTGAATAAATATCTCTTCTTATCATTTTATCAAAGGTCCTTTCCCTACACACATCGAGTTGGTGTCTATTAAGTTGTTTCCTTACCAACTTTATCACAGTGTTGGACTTAAGCAAATAAACTCCTTGGTATTAATCATTTTTTCAGGGAAGTTATTTTAAAAATATTGCCAGACTCACTCAAATCAAACCCAGAAAAAAGTTTTGGAGACTGGAATGTTGTTGGTATGCACATATTTTAACAATATGAAACAGGAAATAAAAATCAGTACAACATAGTCCAAGCAAGCCAGCACCACAGACATCATAGAACAATGTTAGCAAAACAACAACAAGAGGGAAAAAGTTTCAGTCACAGTGCTTTTGATAGTCACAATGATTCTTTTCTTCAAGATTTGAGCACAAAGAGAATTAAAAATTGTTAGAAAATGTACCACCTGTAAACAGATAGTTTTGTCCTGTTGGAAAACCAACCATTATGACTTCTTGTCAACACTCTCCCTGATACCTAAATTTTCTCACCCTTTTTATTTTCCCCTTTTCCTCATGACACATTCAAAGTACACACTTTGGTCCACACCCCTTTTCTTGTGAATAAACCCAGAGTCGCTTACGTGCCGTCCCTTTCTTGATCTACAGGGTTATTCCCCATCAACAGTCTTACATGGTCTGCATACTGGCACAACTTTGACACTCTAGCCAAGCAGCATGTTCTTTTTCATGTTTTGTGTGCTGATTTTTTGACTTAGTTTTTTTTTGTGGTGGCCAGAGAATAGGAGTTCTTTTTCCTGTCCAATCACAAGCTGCTCGGAATGAGTTAAATAGCAAAAGAAGAAAAATTAAGTCAAGAATGTAGCAGGGACTTGGCTGAACACAGAGCGTTTTTTGTTCTTGTCACAGACAGAAAAAAGAGAAAGGTAGAGGGAGGGGGAGGGAGAGGCAGAGGGAGAGGGAGAGGAAGAGAGAGAGGAAAAGGGAGAGGGAGAGGGAAAGGGAACGGAAGAGGGAAAGGGAAAGGGAGAGGAGGAGGAAGAGGAAAGAGAATAAAGAACCAATTTTTTTTTGTCAAGTGCTCACACACCACACAGGAACGTGCTTTAAAAACCAAAGCCAAACACAATCATAACAAAGGCTCTGTCGCTGAAGACTGGACTACTAGAGAAGGAAGAAAGCAAAGGAAGGGAGAAAAAAAATAAAAATAAAAAGAAAAAGAAAAACAAACCAAACACATGCAACTCTGGTATTGGCCCTGTAGGTTGTGTGTATTCAATAAAACCAACTCTCTTCAGCCCTTCATTTGCATTAGCATTCCATCAACATTCCTGTCCCTTCAAAGGTAAAATATGTAAACTATGCACATACCAACAACATTCCAGTCTCCATAACTTTTGTCTGGGTTTGATTTGAGTGAGTCTGGCAATATTGAACTTTAGGTAGACTTGAACTGTTGAAATACTTTTTTGTATTATATGTTAAAGTATTACAAAGCTCCTCAAGCCTTTTTTTATGGGAATGTGAAAGTTTTGCCTTGGAATTTCCTTAACTTTTGTGTGGCCTATAAAAAACCTTTGAATGACAAAATAGACAAAGTTCAGGCTGATTTATCATACTCAATGGATTTAACTGCCAATTCTGAATTTGACAAAGAAGTACATATTTGCCAGAAGTCACATAATACAAACGAATCTTCTCTAATTCAAATTAAACAAATTTTTATTCTTGAATCCTTTAGTGCAATTCTAAAGTTTTGATGGACAATACACTATATCAAAGTAGTCTTGGTAAACAAACTGAAAGATTTACACATAAAACAGCTTGTTTTTATCCAACACAAATTAGGAAGGTGAAAAACAAAAGGAAGACTTATCTTCTTCTTCTTCCTGTTTGCCTTTCAACTGATAGGAAAACTAGAACATTGTATTCATTTTGTTCACTATAATTGAGTCTTTCTAACAATTAGAGTTGAGGGAACTGAACAAAATAAAGTTTATTGAAAGAAAAACATAATCTTTTCTTCCTCTGCCATGTCCTTCATAAACAAGACAAAGGTGGCTTCAATACCATTCTTGGCCTCATAGTGCCAAAGCAAGGGGTCGCTTGCCTCCTTTGGCAGTTCAATGTTTTCCTTTAACTCCAGCTGATGATTGTATTGTTGCCATGCAAAGGAGTCCTGTATTAACCCTGAAAAGCTGTGGACAAATGATAGCTCGTCATCCGAAAGTCGAGAACAGATAATTGTCACCATTATTTGGTCATAACAGCAAGGAACTTGCTGAATATGGTACAGCATTCCTGATAGCTGGCGAAAAAAGAAATAGGCTCCATCTTTAGAGCAGCAATACCAGAACCATGCGTTAAGTGGAATGGAAGCTAGCACAAATGAGGAGCAAGGAGGGGGAGGGGCCATTGCAGAACGGTAGAAGGAAGATAAAGGAGAAGAAAAAGAAGAAAAAGAAGAAGAAGAAAAACTAAAAGAAGCAGAAGAAGAAAAGGAAGAATGCCTTGGGCACTTGGGTGACGGTAGTTTCTCCTCTTCTGGTTCTTCCTCTTCTTCCTCCTCCTCCTCTTCTGCTTCCTCAACTTCTTTTGCTTTCACCAGAAGGGACAGTGAAGCAGATGAAGCCGTTCGTTGTTGCCACAGGGCCAAGACTTGTGGTAGTACAGAAGCTACAATGAAGATTAATTCAAACAAATACAACTCCTTCAGAAAAAAGCAAACAAAGAAAAAGAAAAATAATATACCTGCTTCTTCTTCATCTGCAATTGTGTCTGCCACTTTTGTCTTTATATTGGACCACTTGCCTGGAATGGCTGAATCTGATCGACCAGGCAAACCGTGTCGTAGTTGTGCAAGCAACTGTGGAGTTAGAGTTCCATCTGCTGTTTTCTTGAAGAAGTTCTCTAAAAGTTCATTTTCCTCTTTCTTCCACTTCCCCATTGTGTGTAAACCATTGTGTGAGAAAAAAAATAATTGGTCTTGGCCTTCATAACAACCACCTGAAAAAACAAATTAGGTGCCTTATAAACAGATTAGGTACTTGATCAAAACACAACCAAAACATACCTAAAACACAACTAAACTGAAACACAACCAAAACACAACTGAAACACAGATCCACCCTCTAGAAAACACATTAAAAAACTCCAAGTTTTCAACCAACAGTAAATCTAAACTCGGGATATATGAAAACTGATAGGACAAATTGCTTGATTTTCAATACCTTTTCTCAGCCAAAAGTTTGAAAATAAACATGTTTCCATTGTGTTTCTGTTGTGTTTTGATTATGTTTTGGTTGCGTTTTGGTTGTGTTTCGATCAATATTCACAAATAATAAAAAAAGATTGTTCATATAAATAAGAACATTATCTTATTTAGTCAAATCTGATTTTAGGTACTTTTTCTTGAACCATGATCTTTATCATATTTCAGTTATTAGGCTAAACTCTCTATATTTGCATTTAATGGCCTAGAAAAGAAAGAAGAAAGAAGGAAGAAGAAAGGATGAAAGAAGAAGACTTGTTTGCTTTTATTGCAACTGCTGAGACACTTCTTTATTCTGTCACAGCTCGCAGTTGGCGTGCCCACTTTGGTGTATCCTTTGAAACAGCTCTTGTAGCATGGACACAGTTGAAAACATGTACCTTAAAAAGACCATTGCAAGCAAAGTATTTACTTTGGACCTTTTATTTTTAAAAGTTTATTCTACTGAAGAAGTTGCATGTTCCTTTTGTTACATCAAAGACATTTCGATATTGGGTTTGGGCAATTATTAGGGCTTTATCAACAAAGCTGGCTGAAATGTTTCAGGTTTTTTGTTTTTTGTTTTTTATTTATATTTAACTTGTTTTTCTTATTGTCTTTTTTTTTTGCAAAGCATTTTAATCCCAGCAGTACAACAACAACCATTGTTGGAATTGTTGATTCAACTGAATGTCCTATTCAACGTCCTACTGGCTCAAAACGATAGTGAATTTACTACTCAGGGAAAAAAAAGCGCCACACACTTAAGTATGAACTTGTATTGGACTTGAAAACAGAGCTTTTTACCTGGGTGAATGGACTCTTTCCTGGTCGTGTTCATGACTTAACCATTGCAAGAAATGGACTTGTGAAAGCAGCACAACAGCACAAATTGCTTGGTGACAAAGCATATGTTGGTGAGCCTTGCTTTGTAACTCAAAGGTGATCTCTCTCCTTTGTTACTTGAGTTTAATCAAGAGATTGGTGGTCATCGAGTTGAAGTGGAACGTGCTATAGGGCGACTCAAAAACTTCAACTGCTTAGTGACTGCATGGCACCATCAAAGAGAGGACCATATTTCTTGTTTTAAGTTATTTGTGTGTTTGGTGAACTTAGACCTTTGTTTTTTTCCCCTTAAAAAATAATAACCCTGAATAACCTTACTTTTTTCTATTCCCTCAACTCTATTAAAAGCATTACAGACTGGATTTCATGTGAAAGTGATTTAGTGGCCCTTCATCCATTTTGTGTACCAAATAGTGAAGAAGAAGAAACCTAGGAGGTGGTCTAGCTATGTAAATGTAAACTAGAAAAAGGAACTTGAGCAATTCCTTTGAAAACAATCATCATAGAAAGTTTGTATCTGTTTACAACAAAATAGCACACCTTTGTTTTATAATGCAATTCCTTTTCTCTCACTCTTTTATTTTTTTCCAGCTTGCACTTGCTATACTGTATAGCATAACTCCCTCCCTCTTGTTTTTTTATTTTCTTTTTCTGGTGCACTGTTCAGTTTAGCTTCTTCCATTTTGCCCTTTTATTTTCTTTTTGACTAGCAGGCAGTTGCTCTCCTGTATAGTGCAGCTCTTTCCTCTGACTAGTTTTGTTTTTTTTCTGGCTGGCACTTGCTGTGTTTAATAGCTCCTTTCTTCTGGATCTTTTATTCTTTTTTGCTTGCCTGGGTTTATATCTATGATATTGTCTAGCATATTTCAAAAGAATGACTGGTGTTTATTTGTACAATATAATAGCAAGTAAGACAAAGCATCATTTATTACTTTGCAAAGGGGTTTAGGACATTGTGTGTGAGAGAGGAAACAAAAGTAGCAGTTGTGTTGATAGTGGAAGAACTATTAACTGTGGCTGAAGAGGAAAAGAAGGCAGTGAAGTTTTTGACCATTATTGTAGCTTTTCCATGGCCTTTTAACGTGTTCTATGAAATTGTCTATGGTGCACTGTTTTACTTCTTTTTCAGGTGGTTATCCCCTTGCATAAGGCAGGAGATCCCCAGAATCCAGCAAACTATAGAGGTATTACTCTCCTATGCAATGCAGCCAAGGTGTTTGAAGGAGCTATCTTGGTACAGTTGAACATACAAGCAAGAGAGCAAGGGTGGATAAGTATTTGCCAGGGTGGATTTAGAAAAGGAAGGGGAGTCATGGATCAGATGTGGTGGTTGAAGAAATGCCTGATGAAGAGAAGCAAGGCACGTACCTATATTGCTCTGTTGAATATCAGCAAGGCATATAACATGTTTGACCATGACATACTGGCAAGGACATTATGCGAAAGAGGAGCAGAAGAGGCAGCAGTGGGTATCATTACAGAGTGGTACCGTGGTATGATGAGTGTTATTTGCATGAACAGGCAGCTCTCTGAGGAATTTCTGGTGGAAAGAGGAGTTAAACAAGGAGGAGTTTTGTCTCCTTTCTTGTTCAATGTATACATTGATGTGGTGGCAAGAAAGCTACAAGCGGCAGAGGAGAAAGAAAGAGAAGATAAAGCAAGGAATGTTTGCTTGTTGTTTGCAGATGACTTGGCAGTGGTGGCCAGCGATCCATTTGAGCTTCAGAGAAGATTGAATATAGCAGTGGAGGTAGTGAATGCTCTGGGACTTCAGTTCAATGCAAAGAAATCAATGGTGCTAGTACAAGGAAAGAAGGCTCATTTTCAAGAGTGGTGACTGAAGGAGGAGGCTGTGAAATGTGTGAAGGAGGCCAAGTACCTGGACTGTGGTTTGAAGAAAGTGGGGAATGGACAACTCGATCACCAAGGCCAAGCAAGCCCTCTACAGCCTTAGGCAGCAGGGAGCCATTGCTCAAGGTCTTGGTACATGCACTGCCCAGATTGCTGCAAAGGCTATTGTAAAGTCTACCTTGTCATATGGACTATGTATGACAGAGCTTTGATTTGGAAGAAGATCGAAGCTGTGTGAAATGAGGCAGCAAGAAGTGTATTGCAAGTTCATTGAAGGACTGTGGCAGGGGTTTGTAGAGCAGAATTGGGCTGGTTGACCATCAAGGCCTAGGGTTGGAAAGACAAGCAGTAATTCGTCATGCTAAAAGGCAAGATGGCCGCTTTGAGCTACTTGAAGAGGTAAGCCAAGCAAGAGAAGAAGAAGGTGAGAAGAATGAAGGTGAGGGAGGTGATGGGACGACTGTTGTTGAAAAGAAAGCCAAGAGGATGAGGGCCTTAACTCGAGTAGCCAAGGTAAAGTATGCAGCTGAAGGAGAAAGAGGAACAAGAGCATGGCTATGGCATAACTTCTTGACAAATGGAAGATGTTTGGTTGGACAACAACGGAGCTTAGTGATTACCAACCCAAGGAAAGAACATTTGATGAATGCTATTCGTTGTAGTGGACTGCCCATTGGAAAAAAGTGGGGAGCCATTCAGCAGTCTGAGGAGGATAGTAAGTGCCCTGCATGTGATGCTGAGGATGAAACAGCAGAACACTTCTTGTTAACATGTCCAAATCTTTGGGAAGATTGCTTTAGAATCTGGAGTGTGGACAATGGAAATGAAGAACAAGTCAGAAAGCTGATTATTGAAGACTGTACAACAAAGCTCCTGTCAAGTGGAAAGAAATGCAACAGAGCTCAAGAGATGGAACAATGTAAGCAAAGTTGTAAACGAGTCTGGAGATTATGGGCAGCAAGAGCAAGTTGGAAGCATGGAAGTTCTTCTGCATTTTATCAATCTTTGGAAGTAATGTAATAGCAAGGAAAAGAGAAGTAAGGAAAGGGAAAGAAAAGGATAGCTAGATGATACAAAGTTAGTCTGAAATCTCATTCAACACCTTCCACTTGTGTATTTGAATTACAATTGGGAAGGCATTGAGGATGAGGGAGTAAGAGAAGTAAGAGTACATACAATGCTTACTTTTTATGTATAGATTGGTGTTGCTCTCAGAGCAAATAAACTTCTTATTACTACTACTACTTCTTTTGCATTATACTTAGACTTGGACAGTTAAGGATGTTGAGTTTGAGTTAAAAAGATTGTTGGAGCATGTGAAAATACTCTTGTTGTGGGAAAGGGAAAGAAAAGGATAGCTAGATGATACAAAGTTGGTCTGAAATCTCATTCAACACCTTTCACTTGTGAATTGAGTAACAATTGGGAAGGCATTGAGGATGAGGGAGTAAGAGAAGTAAGAGTACACTATGTATGTACAATGCTTACTTTTTATGTATAGATTGGTGTTGCTCTCAGAGCAAATAAACTTTTATTATTACTATTACTCTTGTTGTGCCTTGCAAAGCTGTTCATGGAAGTTGTTGAAAGCAGTTAAAGCTTCTATAATACGCATAGTGCAAGAGGGAAAGAAGGACACCAAAAGTAGCCTTTCCAACCCTGGTGTTCCAATCTCCTCCAAAAGTTGTGTGTATTATGATTGCAAATACTTGTATTTGTTGAACTTTCCATCACCCTTCTTCATCAACATCACCCTTGGCCTTGGGTTATGCCAATTCCTCTCTCATACAATGCTCACAAAGGAGAGGTAAGATTGGGGTGGTTCTGGGTTTGCTCTTATTAGAAAGACCTGCTTTATATGCACAGTTCTCTTCAATTCTCCTATTCCCTCCTTGAGTAATGCACAAGTTATGAGACAACTGGAGTGATTCAGGTTACATTAGTGAGAGAGAGAGAGAGAGAAAGAAAGAGTGAGAGAGTTGGAAGGTGGCATGTAAATCAAAAAACCATTTCACCTTCATACTTCTCTTTACAAAATGTGGACGAGGTGCATTGAGGAAAAGCAAGATGGTAGTTCCTTTGAACCACTGAGGTAGCAGGGGTGTTTGCCTCTGATTAAACACTCAGTCGAAAGAAAGTCTTAAGAAAGTGCAGCCATCTGAATGAGGACCAAAGTAAAAAGAAGGAAACTTTTGGTGATGCTTTGCAGAACACAAAAGGCAAGTCTGGAAGCCAAAGCCAGGCACTAGTTCAAAAGGACAGCGCTGGTGAAAGGACAGCTTTGATGAATATTGTCTTCAAGATCATGTGTTATATATCAAGGATATAAATGAAGATTTCTAAAAGAGAGACAGACAAGGCTGCACTGGACTCCTTGGTCGCTGCCTGTGACTTTGATAACCTCAGGCCCATCACCAAGTATTGAAAAAGCACTTCACAAAGGGGGAGGAGGTGATTTTAAGACGGCATGACAGGCAGCCTCGGCCTCATCGTTCCACTTGACGTTGTTCAGGCCACCAGCTCTCTCCACAGCCAGCCACAGGAACTCCTCTTTCACCTTGAGGGGCACCCTGGCCAGCTGCCAGCCCTCGTAGTTGGCCCTGTGCAGGACAAGGGGTAGCTGGGCTGCCAGGTGCACGGCCTCCGGCACAGGAGGCGGTCGCGGATGGCCACCATCACCCTGTGGAACATGCTGTTGGCCAGGTAACCTCCAAAAGGTGAACAGCTAGCTCAAGGACATCTACAACGAGTTCGAGAGCAAGCTGGTGGGCTCGTGTGACACACGCCCTTGCCCCCTTGCACCAGTGCTGCAGGTCCTGGGGGTGAGCTGGCAGAGGTGGCTGTTCATTGTTAGTATTATTATCAATGTTGTATTAGTATTGACATCAGCTGTCCTTCCTGCCATTATTGTGATCATAATTTTTGCTGTGGTCTTTGCCGTTGCATTTGATGTTGCTCCTGGAGTTGCTTTCATTAATATAAATTATGAGGTAGAAGTAGTTATATGTGCCATGTATTAGAGTATTAGCACTCAGTAGTAGTAATAAGAAGTTTATTTGCTTTGAGAGCAATACCAAGCTATACATAAAAAGTAAGCATTGTACATACATAGTATACCCTTACTTCTCTTACTGATCCCCAATGCCTTCCCAATTGTTATTCAAGTTTACAAGTGAAAGCTGTTGAATGAGCTTTAAGACGAACTTTGTATCTTCTTGCTATCCATGTCTATCACATTTACTTTCTTCTCCAGTGGTCTGCCCATTGGAAAAAGTGGGGAGCCATTCAACAGTCTAAGGAGGACAGTAAGTGCTCTGCATGCAATGCTGAGGAAGAAACAGCGGAACACTTCCTGTTAAGATGTCCAAAACTTTGGGAAGATCACTTTAGAATCTGGAGTGTGGACAATGGAAATGAAGAACAAGTCAATGACTATACAACAAAGCTCCTGTCAAGTGGAAAGAAATGCAACAGAACTCAATTATATTGTTGAAGAAGTCATAATAGAGTAAATCGTTGGTTTTCCAACACTTCCAAATTTTAATAAAGTAAAGTTGGGCAACAAGAGAGTTTACTATCTGTTTCAAACCTTCCTGTATAAAAACCCCTGCATTTCTTCAATGCACAACGAATAGCATTCATTAATTGTTCTTTCCTTGGGTTGATAATCACTAAGCTCTGTTGTTGTCCAACCAAACATCTTCCATTTGTCAAGAAGTTATGTCATAGCCATGTTCTTGTTCCTCTTTCTTCTTCAACTGCATACTCCGCCTTGACTATTCAAGTTAAGGCCCTCATCCTCTTGCCTTTCTTTTCAACATTACTTGTCCCTTCACCTCCTCACCTTTCTTCTCAGCTTCCTCTCCCCTTGCTTATCTCTTCAAGTAGCTCAAAGTGGCCATTTTGCCTCTCAACATAACGAATTACTGCTTGCCTTTTCAACTCACAGTAGGCCTTGATGGTCAACCAGTCCAATTCTGCTTTACAAACCCCAGCTACAGTCCTTCAATGAACTTGCAATACACTTCTCGCTGTCTCATTCCACATAGCTTTGATCTTCTTCTATCATGATTTGGAAAGCTCTGTCCATATGACAAGTTAGACTTGATAATGGCCTCTGATCAAGAGAAGAGAGGAGGACAAAGAGAGTGAATCTCTGACATTGCTTCAAAGTATACAGAAAGGGGAAAAGGAAGAAAGGAAGGGTGGGAAATACAAAAGAAAGGATACTCAATTGGTATAGTGTATCTCCCCCCAGGAGGTACAGTGGACGACTTAAAGCCTTGGCTGCAATCAAGAAAAGAATCCTGGATGTGGTCAAGCAAGGAAGACCCATGATTAATACCCAAGAGATTGGAACGCCAGAGTTGAAAAGAGCTGGAATGGTAGGGACTACGTAGCGTGGAGATGGATAGCAAGGTAGCTGGCGACAGGTGGCCACTGATCATTGGCCACTGGTAATCGAGTTGAAGGATTCAGCAAATGATTGCCACAGGTTTGGATGGAATGATGGAAGTAGAAGTCCAGTACTGAGCAGAAGATTGCAACAGGAGGTGGATTTTTGGGACTGAGGGGATGGGAGAATTCCACTGGCAGTCAAACAGGAACAACAAAATGATACTGTGTCGAAGCCAGTGAGTTGCCAGGTTGTGATACACCTAGGGAATGGTGTACTATTTGCAGAAAACAGGTTTAGCATCACCAGTGTTCAAATAGATGGTGCTTTCTGGAAGGAAACTGCAGGGGCCATGGGGCACTTGCTGGTTGCATTGAAGTGCATCATGAATGCCCTCTTCCTGGTGATATTTTGAGCTGTATAGCAAGGCAGGAGTGTTGTCTTCCTTCTTGTTCAATCAATGGGAAGCTGTAAAGTGAGTGAAGGAGTTTTTCAGCAATCTGAAGAAGAGAGAGCAAGCTAATGCTGAAGGAAGAAACAACAAAACACTTCCAGTTGAGATGTCCAAATCGTTGGAAAGATTGTTTAGGAAACTAGAATGTAAACAATAAAGGTGAGAAACAAGTGTTGGTAAAATCACCAACACTTATCTCAAGACTCCTCATGTTGGATCCGTCCCAGACCCTCAGCTCTCCTTTCTTTTGTATCCTCCCCCTCATCCTTCCTTTCTCTCTTTTCCCCTTTCTCTCAGTGTACTTTGAAGCAACGTCAGAGATTCACTCTCATTGTCCTTCCTCTATTCTCTTGAATACACTTCTTGTCTTGTCACCGACTCTTTCCTTCTTAAGGTTCAAGCAACACAAGTCTGCAAGCAAGACAAATGGGTGGAAGGACAAAAAGACGTTTAAGTGGCTTTCGCTGTCCTTGCTTAGGCTAGCTCCTAGCATTCTATTGCTGACAGGATACCACCATACCTTTATAACATCATCTAAGGAACTATTGATGCAGACTAGTAACACAAGAATACAAGCCAGTGAACAAGACCAAGAATAAGCTTTTGATAAAAGGAAAGTGTCATGAAAGAGTATATATGTGTTTGTTACTTGTTCCTGTTCTGAGAAAAGAAGAAAAAGAAGAGAAAAAGAGAAGATAAAGAAGGAGAAAGCAAAATGAATGAGAAAAAGAACCAATCTAAAGAAAGGAATGTTCTTAAGTTCCACATGAGAGAAATCTACAGAAAAACAACAAGCTGATGTGGGCTAGGTGCGCCAACAGAACCAGCAGGCAGTTAAACAGACAGTCCATATGTAGATATTGAGCTATATGTAGCTTTCTTGCCCCATTGAATAATATTAACTATACTGATTTGAATGAATAGCCAGCTCAATGGAGATGAACGTTGTGAAACCTTCTGCTTTGGATAGTTATTTGCAAACAAGATCAAGTGATATCGGAGGAAATGAGCCAAACATTTCTTCAACAAGTAATACACAGGTTATCTCATTATCAGAAGCATACTCTTTCTTTCATGAAAGTGATGATGTTGGCCCATTGCCGACCACAAGAAGCTGACATAGGCTAGGTATAGATGCCAGCTAAGGAATGGTCGGCAATGGGGCCTCCTTCACATGTTTCACAGCCTTCCCCTTAAGTCTTCACTCTGGAAAGTGAGCCTTCTTTCCTTGTACTAACACCACTGATTTCTTTGCATTGAACTGAAGTCCCAGAGCATTCACTGCCTTCATTGCCATATTCAATCTTCTCTGAAGCTCAAAAGGATTGCTGGCCACCTCTGCCAAGTCATCTGCAAACAACAAGTGCTTGCTTTATCTCCTCTTTCCTTCTCCTCTGTCACTCGTAGCTTTCTTACCACCACATCAATGTACACATTGAATAAGAAGCGAGACAAAACTCTTCATTGCTTAACTCCTCTTTCCACCAGAAATTCCTCAGAGAGCTGCCTGTTCATACAAGTAACACTCATCATACCATGGTACCACTCTATAATAATACCCATTGCTGCCTCTTCTGCTTCTCTTTTGTGCAATGTACTTGCCAGTATGTCATGGTCAAGCAGTCATAAGCCTTGCGGATATCCAACAGAGCAATATTAATATGTTCTTTGCTTCTCTTCATCAGGCATTTCTTCAACTGTCACACTTGATCCATGACTCCCCTTCCTTTTCTAAATCCGCCCTGGCAATTACTTATCCACCCTTGCTCTCTTGCTTGTATATTCAACTGTACCAAGATAGCTCCTTCAAACACCTTGACTGCATTGCATAGGAGAGTAATTCCTCTATAGTTTGCTGGATTCTGGGAATCTCTTGCCTTATACAAAGGGATAACCGCCCCCTGTTTCCACTCCTTGTGAAATATGACTTGGTTCTCCATGGCCTTGATCAGCATCCAAGTTGCATCTTGCACATGTTTACCTCCATACTTCATCATTTCCCCATCAAACCAGCTGCTTTGCCCACCCTTAATCTTTTCCTTCATGCAAGATTAAAGCTCTTCTTCTTAAGCCAGTTACCACCAGACCAAGACGGTCCCTTGGACCTGCATGAAGGAAAAAGATTGAGGGTGGGCAAAGCAGCTGGTTTGATGGGGAAATGATGAAGTATGGAGGTAAACATGTGCAAGATGCAACTTGCATCCCATTTGTTGGCCCTCCACAACTTCACAACCTTTTTCCTCTTTTCCACAAATTCCTCTCTGGCCTTACCATCATTCTTTCCTTCTCTTGGACTGAGCACGGGGTAGTAATCACTACCTGCTTGTTCAAGGATGTTAACTCTGCTGTCCACCATGGCTTCCTTGCCTTGCTCATTGTTGCTCCTACCAGTCCCTTCTCTACCAAACCATCTCATTGCACTATTCCACAATCCTTTTTTCTACTTGCTCCAAAGATCTTCAACAGTAGCTGCTCCCTCCTGTGTTTTCCTGACCATGGCCTTCCATTCCTCTCCTTTGAAATACGCTTGCACCCATATTTGTCTCCTTCCACATCCTCTTGCAATCTTCCTCCGAGTAGGACTTCCACTTCCATCATTCCATCCAAACCCCGCTACAATGATTTGCTGAATCCTTCAACTACCAGTGGCCGATAATCAGTCCACGCTTGCCATTTGTCACCAACTACCTTGCCTACCCATCTTCATGCTACCACATAGTCCACAATGCTCTTTCATTTTCCAGCTCTCCATGTAAAAACTGGCGTTTCCTCTTCAAGCTGAGGCAATGAGAGGGCCAGCCTTTTGAAAGACTCCACCAACACCTTTCCTCTCGTGTTGTAAGTAGTAGTAGTAATATTGAATAGTAGTAATAAGAAGTTTATTTGCTCTGAGCGCAACACCAATCTATACATAAAAAGTAAGCTTTGTACATACATAGTGTACTCTTACTTCCCTTACTCCCTCATCCTCAATGCCTTCCTAATTGTTATTCAAGTTCACAAGTGAAAGGTGTTGAATGAGATTTCAGACTGACTTTGTATCATCTTGCTATCCTTTTCATTCCCCTTTCCTTTCTTCTCTTTTCCTTGCTTTTACATTACTTCCAAAGATTGATAAAATGCAGAAGAACTTCCATGCCCCCAGCTTGCTCTTGCTGCCCATAATCTCTAGACTCTTTTACAACTTTGCTTACATTGTTTCATCTCTTGAGCTCTGTTGCATTTCTTTCCACTTGACAGGATCTTTGTTGTACAGTCTTCAATAATCAGCTTTCTGACTTGTTCTTCATTTCCATTGTCCATACTCCAGATTCTAAAGCGATCTTCCAAAAGATTTGGACATTTTAACAGGAAGTGTTCTGCTGTTTCTTCCTCAGCATCACATGCAGGGCACTTACTATCCTCCTCAGACTGCTGAATGGCTCTCCACTTTTTTCCAATGGGCAGTCCACCACAACAAATAGCATTCATCAAACGTTCTTTCCTTGGGTTGGTAATTACTAATCTTCGTTGTTGTCCAACCAAACATCTTCCATTTGTCAAGAAGTTATGCCATAGCCATGCTCTTGTTCCTCTTTCTTCTTCAGCTGCATACTCCACCTTGGCTACTCGAGTTAAGGCCCTCACCCTCTTGGCTTTCTTTTCAACAACACTCATCCTATCACCTCCCTCACCTTCATTCTTCTCACCTTCCTCTTCTCTTGCTTGGCTTACCTCTTCAAGTAGCTCAAAGTGGCCATCTTGCCTCTCAGCATGACGAATTACTGCTTGTCTTTCCAACTCACAGTAGGCCTTGATGGTCAACCAGCCCAATTCTCGTGTTATAAGTAGATTCATTTCTACCATTCCAACTCTTTCCAACCCTGGCGTTCCAATCTCCTCCAATAATTATCTTCCTTCCTTGACCATGTCCAGGATTCTTTTCTCAATTGCAGCCAAGGTGACCTTAAGTCGTCCATGGTACCTCATGGAGGAAGATACACTTTACTAATGATAAAGATGCAACTCTGTCCTGCCAGTTCCGCCCAAGTGGAGTTGGGCTTTCGTCTTTCTTTCCTTTCTCTGATGTTCCCCTTGAAGCCCTCTTGAATGAAGAAACCTGCACCACCCCTTCCACAGCTACTCCTCTCTGGAGCAGCCCCTCCACCCATCCACCAATACCCCTCCAAGTGAGGAGCAACCATCCTCCAATGTTCACACACTCCAATAATGTCAAATTGCTTACTGTCAGCCCAATTCCTGACCAATTCCTCTTGTTGCCAGTCCCTAGAGTTGACAAACCCTACTGAAGTCAGTGGGTCTCCTTCCCTTCCTCCTCCACAATGTCAGACCAGTTGGCAGCACCGTAATACTCCTTCTTAGCCAGCGTGATGCCAGAGAGTCCCAATGAGCTGTCCAAAGCCACTGTTCCAAAATTCTCTTCCTTTTCCTTCCTCTTCTCTCAATTTCTTTGCCCTTTAGGCTTTCACAACGGTTTGCCTTCATTCTTGGCTTCTACAATTTGGGCTTTGCCTACCCACCAAAAGCATACAGTTTGGCTCTTTCTGCAATAATGTCTTTGGCAGCCTGGGTCGTCTCCAAAGTAACTCCCCAATGCTGCATGCCATTCTTCTCTGCTACTTTCTACACTTCGACATGCTTGAGCCCCAGCTCAAAGATCCTCTCACATACCTTTTCCTTCTTAAGGTCCTTACTGCTCACTACAATCGATCTGCCCTCCATAGCCCCTACCTTGGAGTAGGGACTAGCAAAGCTATACTTTGGTTTTACTGTAGACCAATAGTTCAGGTCAGTTACCATCTCTTTAGAGAGTTTACTACACTCGCAAGAAACACTGCTAATACAGTCAAACAGAAGCGCCACTTGACTATTGGTTCGCTCCTTAATGTCTTCCACACTGACTGAGTCCGAATCAATCTTCCCCTTGGGCATAACACTGGTCCCTTCCATTCGGCAGAGTGAATCCACTACTGAGTTACGCTGATCCTCTGCACCTCTGTCGTCCTCCTCCTTTTGGTTAACCTAGGGGGAAGGAATCTTGACTATGGTAGTGTTCAGGTGCCTATACTTTTCCACCGCCTACTTGAACACTTCCTCCAAAAACTGATTTAGCTTGTCCCCTTTGACAAAACACTCAGGGATCTTTGCCTCTTTTTGCACAGCTTGCAAAATGGACTTCTACAAACAATTACTGTTTAGGGTCCCCAGTCTAAGACGTTCCTTCATGGCCAGATCCACCCATCGATGTAGGACCTGTTCCCTCTCCTTACTATCAATCAATTCAGTCCTCCTCTATTTTTCCGCATTTTTGCCCCATGAATATTGGATAATTTCAAGCAAACTAATAAATACTATAACAACAATAACTATCTAATCAAAACTGGGAACATATGAAGTTTTTAATGAAGTTTTAGTTAATCAACTAGCTGAAGCAGTATATACAAATCAAACAAAATCGTCGTTGTTATTGTTAACATCAACTTTCAACACCAGAGTTCAAAACAAGAGCTGAATTTTGTTGGCAACTGCCAACATAACCAACAAGTTACTTCTTTCTTCGTTCTTTTGATTGGTTCTTTTTCTTATTCTTTTTGTCTCTCTCTTTCTTTATCTTCTTTTTTCTCTTTCTCTCTTTCTTTTTCTCTTGGAACAGGAAGGAACAAGTAACAAACACACACACTGTCATGACACTTTTCTTTCATTAAAGCCTATTCCTTGGTTCTGTTCACTTTTTTGCATTCTTTTGTTACTGGTCTGAGCAAACAATTTGAATTGCAACTAAATACAGCATTATTGTTTGTAGATGTTAACTATGAAAAAAATAAAAGACAGTGGGTAACCATTAAATAAGATACCTTAGTATTATGCTACTAAGCAGCTGGAGCTTAGTGATTACCAACCCAAGGAAACGAAGAACGTTTGATGAATGCTATTTGTTGTGATGGTCTGCCCATTGGAAAAAAGTGGGGAGCCATTCAGCAGTCTAAGGTGGACAGTACGTGCTCTGCATGCAATGCTGAGAAAGAAACAACAGAACACTTCCTGTTAAGATGTCCAAAACTTTGGGAAGATCACTTTAGAATCTGGAGTGTGGACAATGGAAATGAAGAACAAGTCAGAAAGCTAATTATAGATGACTATACAACAAAGCACCTGTCAAGTGGAAAGAAATGCAACAGAACTCAAGAGATGGAACAATGTAAGCAAAGTTGTAGATAAGTCTGGAGATTATGGGCAGCATGAGCAAGTTGGAACCATGGAAGTTCTTCTGCATTTTATCAATCTTTGGAAGTAATGTAAAAGGAAAAAGAAGAAAGGAAAGGAGAAAGAAAAGGATGGCTAGATGGTACAAAGTTAGTCTGAAAGCTCATTCAACACCTTTCACTTGTGAACTTAAAATAACAATTGGGAAGGCATTGAGGATGAGGGAGTAAGGGAAGTAAGAGTACACTATGTATGTACAATGCTTACTTTTTATGTATAGAGTGGTGTTGCTTTCAGAGCAAATAAACTTCTTATTACTACTATCCAATATTCACAAAAGGAATCATACAAACATTTTGAAGGCACTATTTATTGAACAAAGAAAAAAAAAGAAAAATAAAGGGAAAAAAGATGAAAAAAAGTAGTTTCTTTGTTTAATAATATTGCTGACATATGAATATAAGATTGAGTTCTCCAAGCAAGCCTTTACATCTCCAGGCAACAGGGAGCCATGAAAGGACACCTTTCCAATGGGTACAATGAAAAATTATCCAAAAAATTTAGCTCACAACCCCACTCAAAATTTACTACCAATTTTTGGACGATTTCCCCCATCTCATACTCCCTTGCCATTGGGATATTGTCAAATGATATAGTAAAAGGTGTATTATAAGTAACAGGAATTTGTAGAGCAGAATTGCAACTAGATTTTCAAGGCCTATGGTGAGGTGAAAAGGAAAGCCATAATTCAGTATGCTAAGAGTCAAGGTAGTCACTTTTGTTGGAAAACTCCAACATAATAGCTCTTCTTTACTTTCTGTTGCATTCTTGCCTGTCGACCTGAGGAAACCTCTTGGCTTCCAACTTCTCCTTTCTTGATGCTTTCTCTCTGTGCCCTTTATGCTGATATTTTTCTCTCTTTTTTGAATAAATCTTCCAGCTTAAATACTGCCTCCCCTTGCTTCTTCTTCTTCTTTTTTCTTTTAGGACAACTTACAACACAACACAAGATACTTTATTACCACTTGTACTCTTCACTTTTAGTAAATTAAGTTCAGGCAAATATAATGCATGTATTATATTTTAATAATGACTTTACCATGAGCTTTATGATGCTCAAAATAAGAATGTGCAAATTGAAGCTGGTTTAAGTTATACATGGAATCAACATTACCAGTGATTTGTTTTGCTTCAACTAAAGAAGTTATCTTTTGTAAAGCATCTCCATTTGGTTTATAAAGAACATAATCAAACCTTTTTGTACCACTAGATACTTTTTTTTGTGCAATTTGGTTTGCTCCACTAATTAAGCCTTGAAATAAACCACTATTATCTGTTTCTGTCAACAATGGACCTTTAAGACTTAGGTAATGTCCAGTTGATTTCAATAAAGCAAGGTTTTTGGTTTCCATCTCGATGCCTCCAACTGTATCTAAAATAATATCAAACTCTGGATGTAATCTTTTGGTAAAGTCTTCTTTTTTGTAATCAACAATCTTATATCCATTAGTTAAAACAAAGCAAATAAGTATAAAATGCAAATTGTTAATACATACTTGGTCGTTTTGGTTTAAAATGGCTTGTAACTTAGCTACATTTGCAGTGCTGCAGGTAGTAGCAACTGAAAATCCCCAGGCCTTTAAGAGTTGCAATGAAAAGTATCCCACTCCACCTCCACCACCATGCACTAAAATCTTTTTGTTTTCGTTTGGCACTAATTTTGCTACATCTACCAAAGCCCGCCAGCTGGTAAGCCCTACATATGGAATGCCAGCAGCTTCTTCTTCTGGAATGGTTTTTGGGAGAGGTGCTAACAAGTGCTTCAAAAAAGTGTTACTTATACAGCCAACACAGTTAACAATGTCAACTCACCTCATTTACTGCCACATATTCAGCATGGCAGCCATTTCGAAGCACATCTGTGGCACCCCAAACTTTGTCTCCTTCTGCCCAGTTCCATACTTCTGTTCCAACTTTCGTTACAGTGCCCACACAATCATAGCCAAGCACACAAGGCAAGCTTGGAGTTCGTAACTTGCTTAATAACTCCTATAGAGCAAAGAATGTTTCGCAGAGAGGGAGAGAGAGAGAGAGAGAAGCGACGAGCAAGAGAGGCTGAGTGAGGTGAGTGAAGTAAGTGCAAGAGACTGAACGGGATGAAGAAACACAAACCCGACCATAGCCGCTTCTAATAGCAACATCAATGGGGTTCAAGCTGCTGTAATGTACACGAACAAGGACATCCCTGGGGCCAAGTTCAGGTAATGGCAGGTTTTCGCTGTATTGCAGCACCTCAGGGGAACCGTAGTTGGTCATTAGAACTCCTTTCATGCGTTCACCAGAGGTGTGTGCACGCGTAGTAGAAAAGGTTCTAAGCGGTATTCTTTTTTACAAGGGCGAAAATGAGCGTATGGGGTCAAGTAAACTAAAGCAACATACCCAACAGCAGTGCAAGAAGAAGAAAAAGGGCGTGATCGCAGGGCAGACGTCCTTAGCGCAGCCATGTCGAGCTCTTGCACTTCTCTCGCTCTAACTCGTTGACACAAAACTTGAGCCTATGAAATTTCTGTCTTCTTGCTTACAATTTATTTTTTATTTTTTGATGTGTGTGTTTGGGGGAATGTCGTTACTCGTCGACACGACCAACCCATCCCGGTCCTAACGGAGAGATGGTCGTTTCCTATATTGAGTAACGTGAGCCAACCGTATCCCTCTATGCGAGTACACTGTGCAGTACCCCCTCACCACTGTCAAGAGCAAATAAAATTGTGTTCTCCTGACGAATTCAGAAAAGGGCACCGTGGCGGCACGCAAGTGCTTTTGTTAAAGCTTTTTAATCCTAAGCCATAACTGCCCTCTTTTCTTCTATTTATGGAGAGTGAGGTGAGAGCCCCACATTATGGGTTTTCCTGCCTCCTCAGGCAGGCCACGTCGTTCGTTTTGTCGTCTGGTTTCTTGCCCTCCCCCCTGTGCTTTTCCTCTTTTCTCCAGCACAGCCACGCAAGAATGAACACGAGCGGGCCTGGTTCTGGTGGATTTTCAAGAGGGAGATTGCCCTCACCCAGGGAACACTCTCCCACTCGTAACCCCACTGAACCCACTGTCATCCAACTCTCAGACATGACGGATCCCACCCTTCCCTACGCTGGACCCACCAGGACTGCTGGGGAAAGTACCCCCACAATGCGTTCTCGTGCTGTGGCTTCTTCTCACCAACCCTCTGAGCTCTTAGATGGTATTGGCAGCGAAAACATAACCTTGGATCATCCTCCAACTGGACATGGTAATTTTTTTTCTAGTTTTATTCCTTCTTCTATCCTCCTTCAGTTTCTGCTTCCTGCTTGTTCATCTTCTTGCTCTTGCTCTTGCTCTTGCTCTTGCTCTTGCTCTTGCTCTTGCTCTTGCTCTTGCTCTTGCTCTTCTTCTTCTTCTTCTTCTTCTTCTTCTTCTTCTTCTTCTTCTTCTTCTTCTTCTTCTGTTGTAGTTCCTGTTCCTGGTTTACGTTGTGCTCCTCTCAATTACCAATATCTGACAACAATTCTCATCAAATCGTAGCGAGAAGCAGGGTGGTGGAGGAGCCTTCCTTGGTGGAAGAGCTACTAGACTTGTTCCCACCAGAAACACAGGCATGGCTGATTGCCAAAGGCAACATTATCAAAGAGAAATTGCCAGGGTTCCGCTTTGTGGGAGTACGGGGTGATCTAAAGCCACGGGAAGAGGATGACGCAAACAGTCCAGTAATGTTTAATGTGCCCCGCCTCCCAGTCAACATGCTTACTTCGGGCCTCAAATTTCACGCTGTGGCCTTGACTGTTTCCCTTATACTGTTTCTCTTAACTGAGGTATTGCTGCCTAGGTGAGTCTTTCCCTTTAACGCTTGGATGTTTGTCTGTGTGAGTGTACCTGCGTGATGTGAGCTTGTATGTTTTTGTGTTGGGATATGTTATGTGTCTCTATGCTAATTTTTCTTGTCGTTTCTTTATTTTTTCGTCTTCGATTATACATGGATAAACAGCTTCTTCGACTACCCTTACACTGGCTTCTCCTTTGCCGGTGTTTTTGATTCTTGGCTTTTACTTTTGTGGGGTGGTGCGTATGCAGATTTAAGCTTCCATTTACTCTTAATCAGCCAAGTTGGCATGTCCTAAAAGGAAAAATATTTCTGGATATCTGCAGGGATCCTGGCGGGAGCCGTGTGGTATTATAAAGGAGCCAAGGCTAGCCGCATGGACAATCGCACGTTTCTGTTAAAAGCAGCCAACGGGTTGGCTTTAGCGGTGTTAGAAGAGGCGGGATTTAGATTCCTCTACATTTTCACGGTGATGCTCGGCGTGACACTGTTCAACAAGTTTATCTCGCTGTTGGGCTTCTACGTTGGTTTATTATCCATCTTGCTCTGTGTGGGGCTCGTTTGTGCCATCGCTTTGATCGTGAATGAGGTATTGGACATTCAGCGCACGTTCCCTTCCTTACATACTGCATTGAAGACACGCTACAACCCGCTTTACATCATAATCGGCTGCGTAGTTGCCATTTTCTTGTCTCTCTTCCTCGTGCTACTTTCTTGGATCTACGTTGACATCTTCAACTTTGTTTGGGACTGGCTCATCCTCCCTGTTCTCAACTTCTTTTCCTTGTGGCAATTTGATGACCTCTTCATGGGCTTTTTCAACGACCCGCAAGGCATTGCTGGCTGGACCTCGGGCAGCAGCACTCGTGTAAGTAGGCAGAGAAGAAAACGCTGGAAGGTGACAGGAGAAGATAACCGTACCTTTATTGTGGCTATGGTGCTCTCCAATTTACTTTTCCGTGACGGTGGCAAGTATGTACATCGCTCCTGTTCGCCGTCCCTCTCCCCTTCCTCCTCTCCCCTCCTTCTCCCTTTGTTGGTTTTTTTTTGAGTTGTAGGCTCACAGCTTAATGTCCTGCTCTCAGGTACCAGGGACTAGTTGGTTGGATCAACTCTTGGTACATTTCCTAAAATCTATGATCTCTTAGCCAAAATACTGACTTGACAATTCAATGTAAATTGGTAGGTACGTGGGATTAGCTCTGTTGTCTTGCATGCTAAAACATGGCGTTTGGACGGCCCTGCTGCTCCACCTTTTGTATGACCTGGAGTTCCTTATCATTGGATTCGTTTTCAGAAAATTTTCTTTGGCGCGTGGCTCTTCTGAGCTTGCCAAGCCACTTCTTTGATCTTTGGGTTTTAGTTCACAATACAGTATACCTTTTTCTTAACTTGCTGATGGATTAAAAATCACACAAGTGAGTAAATACTCAAAATATGAAGGTTCTCTGCCATTATCTCCGAGGTAGAGGATCGCCTTTTTATTGGATTCTTTTTCCAGTCTGAGGATCACTCTTCGCTCTCTCCTTCCGTTTCTTCATCGAGCTCATCCTCATCGTTCTCACACACGTCTTTCGTCTCGGCTTCCTCACTAGAAGAGTCAGAAAGGGATGATACTTCACTCTCTTGGCTCTTGGTAGCTGATTCACCACCATCTGCAGGTGTAGAGGGAATAACAGAACCAAAGAGAGACTTCTTTGGGATGGCTCGAGGCCGCATTCCAGCACTAGCCCTTACTGTCAAGGCTTTAAGTTCGTAGATGTCCCTTGCCTGTTCTGCGGAAGAGGAAGCAGGTGATGGAGCGCTTAGTTTTAGTGTTGGTCTTCGCCTTCTGTTTCGGGGATGGCGTTGGGAGCCACTGGGACTGTCGCCAGCATTCTCCATAGCAGCATTGGCGCTGCTATTAAGAATGGGGGGGGAGGCGGGACAAGGTGATGACGAGAAGCCCTCGTCATCCATGTCATCGTCCTGTTGCAAGCAACCAGTTCCAGAGTTGGGCCGGTCCATTACGTCAATTTTGCGCTGACCAGCAGCCGGTTGCTGTTGGGGTACACGTTTCTTCTGGCGGAGATAATACATCTTCCGCTGCATTTCGTTTTCTTCCATGCTATCATAGTCACTGTCTTCTTCACCTGGGTAGGTTTTATGGGTGGCAGTTTGTGTTGAATTTAGGGGAGAGAGACATGTAAAGGAGGTATGGTGTGATTCAATCGTACCATCAGAGTTGCTGTCGATGTAAAGCATGCTAGGTTGACGGTACACATTCTTGACTTGGGGTGCTTCCAATGCATAGCAGCCCTCCAGGGCGCCTTGTGAAGCCACTCCTGCAAAGTGATGCCAAACCACTATCCACCAGAATGTGGTCATGAAAGGCAAAACTAACATAGCTCCTCCTCCCCCATATGTCTCTGACAAGCCGAAAACACCCACCATTGTCAGTTGAAAGAGCAATAGCCCTGCCATTATGTGATGATAGAGATACTGCCATTGCGCTCCACCGCTCTCCCATTCTGGTTGATTGGCATAAATGAGGTTGTAGCGGTTGACAAGGTAGGCTAGTGCAAAATACACCACCCCAAACAGAGAGACCAGAGGAGCCATCAGGCTAAAAACTAACACTATGTTAAAAACCAAGATCTCCTGTCCGCTTTCTCCTGCAAAATCAAACATTGGTGGCTTATGTACGTTGAATTTCTATGAAAAAATCAGTAATGGATGGTCTTCACAGTTAATGTTGAACGATGTTTGTTGGGTGGTCTTACCTCTCGCTGTGTCTTTGGCTGAACGGAAAGACATAAAAATAAGCGCTTGAAGAGTTGACCAGGGCGGAAGAGCTTGAGTGGAAGACGACCCAGTCCCACAACTAATAAATAATTGATGAAAAAGAGAGATTGTTTGGGCAGAGAATCGGCCAGAAGACTTATGAAGCTGGTTGGATTGTCCACAAGATCTTCCAACACATCAAAGATAGCGCCTATCACAAAGAGAGAATGTGAGACACTTTAACACCACCGCTAAATAAAGCTATTATCCATACCTCCAATTGTGCTAACCAACAAGACATTTAATACTAAGAAGGAAGCATACGTTGACATCGTAGTGAATTCCACAAAAGAGCGGGCGTAGAATCCTCTATTTGTTATGATCAGCTTGAATATAAGTTTCATAAAGTTCATGAACAGCAACAAAATCAATGTTGGTAATATGCCTAAGGAATAAAATCTTATTGTTAACTGTACCACCTGCGTTGTAGAGAACAATAATGCAAACCTTCAATGAACACCACTAAATTCACGGGCAATTGATTTATAAAATCAGCAAGCCATCCCATGCCATCCACCTCTCCCAATTCCCTAACTTAATTCGTTAGTTGAACCAGCAAAGGCACAGCAAAATAAAACCACCAAACCACAAAAAACCCCGTGTAATGGACGGAGGGTGAGGAAAAGAGGGAGAGAGAGAGAGAGAGAGAGAGAGAGAGAGAACGGTAAAAGCAGAACGAACCGAAGGTTTGCCAGAGAGACAGCGAAAAGAAAGGGGAAAATCCAAAGAATTATAATGGCTATAAGAACGATCACAATGAGAACACGCCGAATCTCAAAAGAGAGCTTGCCCACCGCCAGCTGTGACCAATCAACGTCGGTATACTCAGGAGCTGGGTGAACCCGCATTATCTGAAACCACGGCAAGTTATTGGTTATGCGATGGAATCCATGTAACTAGCAAAACTACTCACCAATGGATTGACAAACGCGTGAGTGGAAGACCGGCACGGAAAAGGGGAATCAAAGGTAACAAATGCAGTGTGCGTTTTTTGCATGAACTTGCTTGGGTTTTCCTGTATTAGTTGGATTTTCTGTTCCACTCGGTCCAGACGCTTGCGGTAATGCGTTTCTGCATCAACCTACACGATCAAATGTTCATTTGAGTGAAAGCAGCTCGATTGCCACAGAGAGAGGCAAGGAGAGAAGGAGGAAGGTGGGAGGGAGTGCGCATAACCTCCTCACCACAACAGCAACACTGCCAAAAGCCACAGCAACAATTAGGGCCAGTCCTGACAGTAGTTCGGTCATTCCTTTCGTTACAGTGACAACACCAACAACAGCAACACGCAGTCCAACACGAGCCACCACACGCATGGCAGCCACAGCAGAGAAAGGAGAGACCCTTTCCTAGACAGGCAAGGAATCGCCTCCACCACGGCTTATGATGAGAACCATCTTGCTGCTGTCCAGCGCGCCTTGCTTTCTTCTGTCTCTTCCGTTGACGGCGTTGCTCTATCTCATCCATTTCCAGCTCCGCTCTTTCTACTCCATTTATGAAGCTAAGCCGTTGTTGGCAGTATTTATCCAACTTTGAGGAATTCCACACCAACTGTACATCTAAAACTTTACACGGGTAGAAGTGATCCTAGTGACACATTCATCAAGGAGTAATGGAAGGGTGAGAAGAGAACAACTAGGATGATAACCACCACAGCAACATACTTCAAACCATTCCTTGAGAACGCGCTCTGAGCGGAGTCGAGGGGGCACCTGCTGGGCTATGACGGTGAAGCTTCGACAGTCATTACGGTTGAGGTAGTCCTGGCGGAGCTTGGTGTAGGTGGTCCACTGCCACCATACCGCCGCATAGACAACAAAGCTGAAAAGGAAGGCAAAGAGGATATGCGCCAGGAACTTGGGGTCATTTTCATCGACGTTGGCAATGGTCAGTATAGCCAAGTCCACTCTTCCTATCTCCTCTGTGTCCTCTTCTTCTAATAATTTGTCTCCACTGCTGTTGATGGGTATTATCACAAAGACACCACCGATGGCCAATATCATGCACAGAAATAAGCACAACCGCAGCCACATGGTGTAGATGAGGGCGTCCGGTCCGTGCGTCTTCCATAACATCTCATCCGGATAGCTGAAGAGACGTCAAACCACCCAAAAAAAAAAAAGTAAAGTAAACACTTGCTGGCGTGCCAGGAGGAAGGAACATAAAGGAGTGAAACCTTATTGAAGGCCATATCCATGAAACAAGGCTTCGAAAATAAGACTTGGAAAAGGTCTTTATCTTCTGTTTGCGTGGGGCGAAGAACTTGCTGATGCCAAAGTACTTTACCCGCCGAAGCAACGAGAAGGAGACGATCGTCACTGTGCATACCGCCGCGTTGATACCTAACGTTTGTGCAAACTTGAGGAGGGAGTAGTCCTCCACGGGATCCACCTCGGGCAAGGACATGGCAAGCTTTGGTGCGTTACTTGCTGCACCTTTCTTCCTCCGATCAGTTGGCCAGATCCAGTGAGATCATCGGAAAGATCGGAAGGTTCTCGGGATGACATCATTGTGCTTTTCTCCGTGCCCAATGGTGTTATCTCCGCATCAATTAATTAAAAGAGGTATTTTTGTCACCACCCCATCAAGCTTTTCTCTGCACAACAAAAATAAACCCACTAAGCCAAAGCTTCTATTTGTGGGTGCAGTTAACAAACAGCGAAAAAAACGGTAACTCTCTCTCCCAAATAGCCCTTTCCCCCCCCCTTTTTTTTTTCTTTTTTCTCATTTTCAAGCAAAAAAAAAGAACTCACACCACCTCCCCAATCAACCTCAAGAACAGCCGAAGAACTTCGCCTTGTGTAAAGTAAATAGTAGCAGTGTAAAACAACAAACATGGAAACTGTCAAGTTGGTAGTGTTGGGCTCCGGAGGTGTCGGCAAGTCCGCCATCACCGTCCAATTCGTGCAGGGAATCTTCGTAGAGAAGGTAGGGACCCTGCTTCTCCTCAATGCTTCTTTCTTTCCTTCCTTCTTCAGCAAAGGAGGAGAAAAACTCCTCCACCACCACCACCAAAAAAACTTACCACGTTTTCCATTTCTGTTCTTCCCAATCCCAGTACGACCCTACCATTGAGGACTCGTACAGAAAGCAAGCCGACATCGACGGCAAGCAGTACATGCTCGAGATTTTGGACACAGCCGGTACCGAACAGTTCACAGCCATGAGGGACCTCTACATGAAAAACGGAGAGGGCTTCGTTCTTGTCTTCTCTATCATTGCCCTGTCCACATTCAACGACCTCCCCGACCTGCGTGAGCAGATCCTCAGGGTCAAGGATGCGGACAACGTACCTCTGGTGCTTGTTGGCAACAAGTGCGACTTGGCTGACCAGAGGGTCGTGACCACCGAGCAGGGAGAGGAGATGGCCGCCAACTTCAACCATTGCACATACCTGGAAACCTCCGCCAAGACCAAGACCAACATCCAACAGATCTTCATTGAGCTCATCCGTCAGATCCAAAGGATTCCCGGCAAGACCAAGCAAGGCCCCTCCACCAAGAACAGGGGTCGCTGCGCTCTCTTCTAAAGTAGAACGAAGGTGTAGAGGCCCCCTCCCAAGAGCCGCCTTGTTCCCTCCCCTTTTGTTCCTTCTTCCCAACCACTAGGTTTCGCTACTCTTTTTTGTTGACACGTTTGCAATTATATTATTATTGTTAGTTCACCAGAAGTGGTGGTGGTGGGAGGGAGGGGTTGGTTCTCCTTGTTCCATATACTACTTCTCCTCTTAAACAATTCATTTGTCCTTAAGATCTGCGCCTTACCCACCAGACTGCTGTATGCTACCTCATTCTCTCTTTTGCGTCTGTTTTTCCCTCTCCTCCCTCTTTCTTCTGAGATTTTGTGGGCATGCAGGAAGCTTTATTCACTAATATGACCTTAGTCATCCTTCTTTGTGCTGCTGCTCCCGGCGCTGGTGGCGGCAGGGGCTCTTCCTTCTTGGGCTGCCCCAGGTTGCTGCTGCTGCTCCGGCGCTGGTACTTGTCTCTTCAACAGCTGAGATACTGGATGAGGGGTGGAGAAAAGTTTATGTTTGGTTTGGTGAAAAAACATAAGCATGAGAAACAACAAATGTAAACGTACTCAGGAAGAAAGCCAGGATGCTGAGAGGCATGCCGTACTTGGCAAAGAATCCTGGAGGCTCTTTAGTCACAAACTTTTTGCCGAGAAGCTGCCTCATCTACAGGTGGCAAAAGGTCAACAATGGGAATGGCAAGCATTTAAAAAATGGAAGAGAGAACAAACTTGATAAATCTCTCCGGAGGCGGGGTTCCTCAGGAGCACGGTCACCACGAAGGAGTTGGGTGAAAGTGCCAGCAGTTGATAAACGCCGCTTTCCCCACGGAACTCATCCTTCCAGACTCCTTGAGAAGTAAAGACGTCACCCTTTTGCACAAACTCGAACCTAAAGACGGTAGTGAACTCTTCTTCTTCGTCCTCTGGAGAGGCCAGCAGAAACTCGCCTGCTGTGGGCTTTCCCTCAAAGCTCTCCTCAAACTCGCTATTGTTTGTCCACAAGTCAGTATACTGACCACCAAAGGGAGAGGGTGGTTAGTCATGGTCAACGTACATGCGCAAAGGCCGCTCATCGTCGTGCTCGTCGTCAAAACTGCCAAACAATGTTTCATTGCCATCCTTGATATGAAAGGCGATCATGTCCACCTTGCCTACTTGGGCAGGGTTCCCCACTTCTGTGACTTGAACGGATATGTCCCATTCTCTGCAAGAAAAGTCAGAGCAGGAGAAGTACTGAAAGTAAACCTACTGCAGAGCACAGAACGGCACTGACTGATACAGTGATAAACAGGAGGAGTCTTGTACCCTAAAAAGAACTCTTTGGCGTTGAACTCAGAGTCACCATGTGCACAACCACCAGAAAGCAAGAGAAAAAGCGCTACCAACACGCAGAGTGAATAGGTGCGTGCAGTCCTCATGGCGGGGGTCCCTCCCTCTCTCTCTGCCTTTGTGTTTTTTTTCCTCTCTTTCTCTCTTTCTTCCCTTTTCGTGACGATCACTTTTTGCTATCAGGGAACCCTCATTTAGATCAATTTCCAATGATCATCCCTCCCTTTCGGCAGCGCAGCACTCCTCTGCGGGGTTTGCAGCGGCCTCCTCTGCGTGAGGCTCCTCCTATGGCGGAGGGAGGAAGGTGGTGGAGGGCAATCAAGAAATTCGTCTATTTATTCGTTCTATCTAAGGCGGCGCCAAGATCGCCGCTTAATGTTCTATCCCCGCGCAACATACAAGGCTCCATGTAGGTTCAGATTGACGGGTTTGGTTTGGGTGAACAGGTCAATGTCCTCAATCCAAGCTTTCTTTGGATGGTCGAAGAATTCTGCCCGCAGGGACTCCAAGTTTTGCTCCAAGAATAAGTTGTTGTTCACCTAGCCCAACGAACGTTATTCCTATTCCAATTTTCCACTTGAACACAATGAAAGGGAGGTACCTGATTGTCTCCAGCAAGCAGCATACCTCGCACTTGCAAACCAATGCAGAGGTTCTTGGCAATACGCATCAGGAACTTGAAGTGAAGCATCATTGCCTTATGGGCATACGGGCAAGCCTCACTGTTTGTAGCATTCTTGGCGATCTTTCCAGCATCCAAGCTTCTCAGAGATTCATCTTGTACGTTAGCTTCATCGAGTACCCACTTGTATGTTATCGCAAGGCCTCTTCCACTCACAATGTCCTCGTACTCAATTGCATGCTCTTTGTTATACCTTTTGGTGAGAGTAATGGTGGTTAAAAAGTTGGCAAACGGTGCCTATGTGAGACATGGTTGAGGAACAATGTACAGTTTTTCGCTGATATACTCCAACAACCGTGTTTCCTCAGCGTAGGCGGCATTAGCAGGGCCAACTGGAGAAATGGCGACATGACCAAACTCCATTGGCATTACTTGAAACCCACCTCTGACAGGACTTCTCCTTAGCGAAAGGAGAGTGGCTATACCCAACCCAGTACCTACAGCCAACACCAGATCTGCAACAACAGAGAGTTGGTTTAGCGGCGTGGTCTTGTGACCCAAACAAACCACAGTTGCCATATTCATGCAACAAGACAAAGACGGAGAAAAGGAATGCATACAGTGATCAGGCTGCAGGGTGACCTTATCAGAAGAAGCAGGCCCCCATAATGGTTTAAAGCATTGATCCAAAGCACCACTGGCGTTCATAGATGATACGCCATAACAGGTTCCCTCCAAGTCATTGATAAAGTGCGTTTTGGTGGGTGGGAACAGGAAGCTTGGCAGCTCCGACCGCTTCAGCCTGCGGTGTGTGGCATCTCCGTGGAAGTTTGTCACGTCCAGCTGCAAGCAGCAGCAGTTTTGTGGCCATTGAAAGTGGTAGTGGATGTGGTAGAACAGAAGAGGCGGTCAGAAGAGGCGGCATGGGGTCGAAAAAAAGTTGCAAACGATCATTTTCACGAGGCAACTGATCAGAAGAAGCTGTGATACGTACCACTTCACCGTCAGGAGAGATCCTACCAGCACCGGCCAAGCAAGCTCCAGAGGCCTCCACCCCCAATAGATCTCTGATACTGTCACTTACGCTATCAAAGAAAGCGATGAGCTTCCTCGTGTCGTCAGCCTTCACTTTGAGGACTTGGAGGAAGGTGTCGTGGTCCTCTGCGCGAGCCAGAGCAAGCCGAGTGTTGGTTCCACCAATGTCAACTCCCACGTAATATTTGAGGCCCTGTGGGTGTTGTGCCAGTGACGACGGTCCTAGTCATTAGCGAACAGCAAAAGTAACTCTTTTTAACACTGAAAAAACGCACTGCGGAAGACTCAGCAGCGACCCACTGCTTCAAAGTCTGCGTAACTTCTTGGCTCAGTTCCATTGTAGAGTGCTGCCTACTACTTTTCTCTTCCCCCTGTTTGCGCAAAATGGTGAGGGCGGTTGTTGGTTGTGCAACAAACAAATTCCGGTGCAGTGGGAAAGGCTCTTACCCCAGCGAGTTGCTACTTGACCGCCACCACCACCAACGACCACCACCACAGAGCCCCTTTCTCTCTCTGGTGCAAGCAAAGCCCAAAGGGGGAAATGCAGGTGGGGGAGGAATAGTAGGGTCGGTTTTTGTGGCGCACTTTATTTTACACCACGCCAATTTGCCAATACCTTGCCACGAGATTTCATTCTTTAGAGGTCAGCCCCTGCAGCACCGCTGCTCAATCTTCGAGGCATTCCCTGCAGCCAGGCAGCCAGCGGCTAGTCCGGTTGTGTGGCTCCTCCGCTTTTTTTTCCGCCCCTTCTTCCCCTTCCCCTTCCCGCAAACCCAGACAAGCCCAAACAGAAAAGAGGGAAGAAGAACAAGAAGAAGTAAAAGGGCTCTTTGCTCGTTAGTTAGACTTGCGTAACCATGAAAAGAACTAGTTGCAACTTTGTTTCTCGTACCACGTTGTTCTCTGGTGCCAACACGCGCCACTTGTCCCGCTCTTTTGCCTCCACCTCCGCCGTGGCAAGACCCACTACGCTGTGCTCCTCCTCTTTGTGGAGACCTTGCGTTGCCGCCACTGGCGGGGGTCTGCGCTTTGGTGGCATGACCGCGGCACAGCGCAATAATGGGTTGTTCTCCCAAAGGAGAGGTTACTCCACTGGTATGTTGGCCTCTTCACTTCCTCTTTCGGCCTGCAGTGCAACAAAAGCGCTCACTTACTTTGAACTTTACCACTACAACGAGCAGGGGAGATAAAGACGCAAATGGTACCTGGCATGGGTGACTCCATCACGGAGGGCGAGGTCAAGGAGTGGGTAAAGAGTATGTTGGCTTTTGCTGTAATTCTGTTTTTGGTTTCACCTCAAGGGCCTATTTAACACCGAGCGTTGCCACTGCTCTTAACAGAGGAGGGAGACTACGTGAACGTGGACGACATTGTATGCCTTGTTGAGACCGACAAAGTTAGCGTTGAAATCAGGGCGAGCCACGCGGGTACCATCAAAGAGGTGCTTCATCAAGAAGGTGACACTGTAGCTGTACGTACTTCTTTTTCCCTTTTCGTTTCATCTCCTTCCAGTCGTTCAAGTTGTGAGCTTTTTCCTGTTATTTCTCTCTCTCTCTCTCTCTCTCTCTCTCTCTTTCTCTCTCCTCTCTCTCTCTCTCTAACTCACCCAACAAACTTTCTCTAATTCCATAATGCACCCTTTCCCTTTTGCTGACTGCTGTTCGGTAGGTTGGTGCTGAGTTGTTCAAAATTGCCGTCGGCGAGGGTGAGCCCCAAGCTGCTCCTAAAGCCAGTGAGCCCGCCAAAGAGAAGCCTTCCTCTTCCCCTCAAAAGCAGCAACCGCAACAACAGGAACCACCAAAACAACAACAGGCTCCTCCTCCAGCTGCTAAGCCTGCAGCCCCAGAGCCAAAGCAGACTACACCTCCACCTCCACCCTCAACGGGACCTACTGGCGGGGAGCGCAGGGCACGTCAAACCCCTAGTCAGCTTGTAGTACAGCAGCGTTCTAACCAAGCTCTTATTTGCAGGTTAAAATGAGCAGACTTAGGAGCAGAGTGGCGGATCGCTTGAAGAGTTCCCAAAACACATACGCCATGCTTACCACCTTCCAGGTAGCTTTCTCATCCTACCCGTGTTTCCTACATTTTCTACTATAACGACTTTGTTATGCAATTTCTTAAATTGTTTTTTCTAAGGAATGTGATATGTACAACCTCATGCAAATGAGAGAAGAGTTCAAGGAAGAGTTCCAGAAGAAGCACGGCGTGAAACTGGGCTTTATGTCTGCCTTTGTTAAAGCTGCAGTCCGTGCTTTGCAGGATCAACCCGTTGTTAATGCAGGTTCACATCCTCCCTCGTCTTCCTCGCTCTACTATTTTTTCCTGTCCGTTCTCCCTTAACTGCTCGTTTTCTCTCATTGCTGATAACATTTTCAATTCTCCATACAGTAATCGATGGTCAGGACATTGTGTACCGAGACTTTATTGATATCAGCGTGGCAGTAGCCACTCCCAAGGGATTGGTTGTGCCTGTCTTGCGTGGGTGCGATAAGATGTCGTTTGCTGACGTGGAAAAGAATATCGCTCACCTGGGCACCAAGGCTCGTAACGACCAGATTACCATTGAGGACATGGCTGGCGGCACCTTCACCATCTCTAACGGTGGAGTGGTTCGTACTTGCTATCTTTGCTTTCACCATCTTTTATTTTACTTTTTGCTTGTTTTTACGAGTGTTGTGAGTTTTCTTCTTCATTGTTGTTGGTTAAACTCATTTCGATGAATGAAATGAATGAGTGTAGTATGGATCATTGATGGGAACACCGATCATCAACCCCCCGCAATCTGCCATTTTGGGAATGCACGCCATCAACAACAAGCCCGTAGCCATTGGAAATGAAGTAAAGATCCGCCCCATCATGTACTTGGCCCTTACCTACGACCACAGGCTGATCGACGGCAAGGAAGCCGTCACCTTCCTTCGCACCATCAAACACTGCGTGGAGGACCCCCGCAGGTTGCTCCTTGACCTCTAAAACCTGTCTATCCTCACCGGCTTCACAAAAACGTTCTTCATCCTCCTTTTTTTTTGTTTCTTGGCCCATCGCTGCCGCCTCTTTCGATATGAAGTTAGAGAGAAGGGTGAGGGAGGAGAGAGAGAGAGAGAGAGAGAGAGAGAGAGAGAGAAGAATTAGAAAGGAAGAAAATAGAAAGAGAAAAGTAAAGAAAAAAAAATGAACGAAAGACACCGGAGTGTGGGAGGAGAAGAGCGCGAACAAGGAAAGGAGCAGACAAAGGAAGAGACATGGTCGGTGGTGAGGAGGATTAAGGCAGTGGTGGAGCGTCAGCCAAGGGCGGCGGCACTGCGTTGGCTTCCCTGCTTGCCCCATCAGCACCAACAGGAGAAGGAAGTGGTGGAGGTGTGGTCCTATGGGAAGGTATGGGGCAAGGCTCACCGCATTGCCTCCGCACTACAAAACCTTCACCAACACCACACCGCTTCCGGTAGCAGCAGCAGCAAGAAGAGCACCAAGGAAACGCAAAGGACAACAAGTAAGCGAACCTGCTCTTAATACCGTTATTGTGATCCATTTTTGTTTTGGGTTGGTGGTAGCTCGGTCTAACCTCTGCCTTTGTGGTGTGGGTGGAGCAAGAAGAGGAGGAAGAACAGGGCAAAGTGGTGGTGCTGCTGGAGGAGGGACCCATGCTGCCAGTGACGGAGCTGGCCATACTGCTTGCCAAAATGGTAATAGTACCATTGGATGGAAGCGATCCTCGCCTCCCCTTCGTCCTGCAAGACGTCAACCCCACCGCCATCCTTACCAAAGATGAGGAGCACTCGGCCAAGGTGTTGGCCTTCCTGGAGCAGTCTGCTGCGGCTACAGTGCCTCTATCTCATACTATCGGCAATGAAGTGCAACCAGCGGAGGCGCCGAGAGAGAGCAAGCAAGGAAGGGTTGCTTCTCTGCCGCCCTATAGGGTGCTTTCTATTGAGGCTCTGCTTGCTGGCTATGCCTCTGGCGAAGGGGAGGCGGAAGAGGAAGCTGCAGCAACATCAACGGGCGCAGAAAGAGCGGAAGAGGAAACGGACGAAGAGGCCAACATGTTGTCTCACATTGTATTCACATCAGGAAGCACGGGTAGGCCTAAAGGCTGCATCATAAGCAGGCGGGCATTGGCCGTCTACTGTGCAGCAAAGAACGAGGCCCACCAAGTGACACAAGAGAGCGTATGCTTCGTGGCATCGCCGCACACATTTGATCCATCGCTTGGTGACTTTTTTGCAACGTGGTGGGAAGGAGGGACGTTGGCGCTGGCCCCACGCTCCCTCATATTTACTTGTTTGGGAGGCTGCCTCGCCACCACTCGTGCCTCCCATGTACAGACCACTCCGTCCCTCTTCCGGACCTTGCGCCAACGTACTGCTTCTGGTGATGGCCGGGGTGATACTGCACTGGAATATGGACCGGCACAGTTACCGTGGCTGCAAGTGGTGGCCCTTGGTGGTGAGCCCATGCCCTCTCGCATGGTGCAGCGGTGGGCACCTCATGTCATGCTGCTCAATACCTACGGTGTAACGGAGTGCTGTGTCTATCAGGCCTTTGCAGTTCTATCTTCTGCTTCAATGGACGGCAGAACCCTCACCCGTCCCCTCCGTGGTACAACCTTATTCCTGATGAGCTTGCAGGAGGAAGAAGAGAAGGCGAAAGAAGGCGGGAAGAATGAACCCAAGGGTTTGTCTTCGTTGGTACCAGAGAGGAGTGGCCAGCAAGGAGAGTTATGGATAGGAGGGCTGCAAGTAGGGCAAGGTTATCTTAACCGGCCAGAGCTTACCCAGCAGCGCTTCTTGGAGCACCCTCTGTACGGTAAGTGCTTCCGTACAGGTGACATTGCCATAGCGCTACCAGAGGGAGGCTGGCGGCTTCTCGGTCGATATGACGCTCAAGTCAAGTTAGCTGGTCAGAGAGTGGAGTTGGGGGAGATAGAGGAAGTGCTGCTCTCTGTGGCTTCTCCATCTCTTGTGCAAGCTGTGGCAGTGGTGCTCACTCGATCACAGTTCGGCACCAAGCAACTGGTTGCTTGGTGTGTGCCCTCACCACCTAGCTGTAACCCTCCCGATGAAGATGATGATGTGGATGAGCAGGGAAAGGAAGAGGTGGCGGCAGAGCAGTCCGTTCCTTCAAAGAAGAAGAAAAAGAAGAAGCCAAAGGAAGTTGAATCAAACAGAGACGGCCCTAACGATAGCATAAATGCCACAGACCAACATCAGCTTCTACTGGCAGAGTTGCTACGGTGGATTTGTGAACACCATTTACCAAGACACATGGTGCCTGCCCGGTTCTGCTTCTTAGATGAACTGCCTGTTTCCCCAACTGGCAAAGTGGCAAGAACCGCTCTTTCAAAGAGGCCGCTGCCAGCTACCCCTTCTGCCTATTCAGCGCTTGAGGACATGCCGTACAACAATCCAAACACTGAAGTGGCAGTAGGTTCTGCTACCTCTTCTCACCCGTTGACACCGCTTGAACAAAAGATAGGGGAGGTATGGGCGGAAGAGCTCGGCTTGCCCTATAACTTCCTTCATTCATCTTCCCATTTCCAGGAGCTGGGTGGCGACTCCCTTGCTGCCCTTCGTGTTTGCAGGCAGTTGGCTCACAGCTTTCAGCAACAGCAGCAGAAAGCAGCAGAAAACGAGACTAGAGAAGAAGAACAACAAGGCCTGTTTGGAGAGTTGCTAGGACCACTCTCCCCTGCTGAATTGTTGAAACGACCCAAACTTAGCGACTATGCGCTGTACCTGCTTCGTGCCCTCACTCCTGCTGCTGCTGTATCCAACTGTCGGAATGACCGACTCAAGGGCGGGGAGAGCAACGGCTCTGATGCTTCTTCTACTGGAGTTAGTGCCAGCCCCGACAACGTGCTCGATTGGCAGCGACGGCCGCATCAGTTGGTATCCTTATTGTACAGAGGAGCAGCAGCCGGTGCCACCCAGCTTGTTAACTTTATCCTGGATAGTGGTTCCGTGGATGCCAATGGGGAACTATTACCAAAAACTTCTACTACCACTCCAACTTGCACCAACAGCAGTAGCAGTCGCCATCTAACGCCCCTTCACAGCGCTTGTGCTAATCAACAATTACGAATGGCGAAGCTCTTGCTGCAACGGGGTGCCTCATGGAGCCTGCCCGATCAGCACGGGGTGTTGCCCATTCACCTTGCCGCCCAGAAGGGTCCCGTGCAACTTGTGGAAACTCTGTTGAAGGCAGGGTCGCCGCTGCTGGCCAAGGATCACAACCAGCAAACGGTGCTGCACCATGCGGCGAGGGCAGGTGCTCCTGGCAAACTTCTTGAAGCCCTGTTGAAGCACTGCACTCTGCTTCGTCAATCCACCTCTTCTTCCCATCGTAACAAAAAAAAGCAACAGAACCAAAGCGACGGCAGCGGTATCCCTGATGGATTGGAATGGAGAGATCAATGGGAGCGCACACCGCTGCACTGGGCTGTTATTAATGGACACCGAACGGCGGTGCTGCGCTTGTTAGAAGCCGGTGCATCGCTCAAGACCCAAGATATGGCCGGAGAGACCGCTCTCCAGATGGCCGAGAGACGAGCACGCTGTGGCGCCTCTGAGCGGCCGGACGGTGTTCGCACCTCCGTATTCGGAGACATAGCCAAGCTGCTGGGTGGCTCTGGCGCCACTAAAAACGTTACTCGCTATGCAAGTGTCACCTCTTCTTCCACCACCAATACATAATGTGACGCAAAATGATGATGTTGGGTGATGAACGACAGGGTGATGGTGATGTTGATGATGCGGCCCATATGCACATAAAGGCCTGCCTTGATAAAAGACCTAAAGACAAAAAAACTGGTCGCTGCTGGTGCTGAGGACGAAGATGAGGCCAGTCATCCTTCATTCCTGCAACTACAACAAAAAAACCAGATTGAGCTGGTATTCTGGGGTGACTTTGCTCTCCAGTTGGAGAGAGAGTTACTTGCTCTGCCCGTGCTTCCTTCCCAAGTGCTCCTAAGGCTACGTAACTGCAGGACCAAGGACCTGTGCTCCTTGGTGCTTTCCTCGAGATATGCCCAGGAAACACCGCAAGAACTCCAGATCTGCTTTGATGATGAAGAGCAACTTAACAGTAACGGATGCTATCAATACTGATGATGATGATGAAGAGTAAAAGCCTCTGAGGGTAATCTATCTGTTACTTTGTTGCTATCAATACTGATGATGATGATGATGAAGAGTAAAAGCCTCTGAGGGTCCTCTGAGGGGGTCCAAAAAACCCGCTGGCGAAATTTTTCCAGGAAGGAAACTTTCAGAGAGACAAGGAGAGGGGAGGCGGCGGGAGAGCGGGGAGTGCTGTGTGGTGGTGCCCCTGAATAATAGCTCAAAGGGGTTAGAGAAAAAGGCTAGCCAGGTTACCTTACCCCATCCAGTGAGGGGAGGAGGCCAGCATCGCTGTTTTATCGCGATGACGGAGGAGGTGGGAAGAGCAGTCGAGGAAACGTTGCTAGAGAAGGTAACGGGGTGGGTGGTGTCGCGGCTGCGTCCTCTCCCTTCTGACATCGAGACAGAAGGAAGCAGCACGCCCTTCAGTTCTGCCCTGTTGCAGCGTGAGCATGTACCCTGGTAGTACCCCTCTTCTTTTTTTTCCTCTCCACCAATCAATGGCGACCCTATGGATGGAAGGGTTGTCCCAAACGTATTGTACCCGACTAACTGCTGCTGAACAACAAAGGAACTGGGTAGCATTGCATGTAGTGACATTGTTAGCCAAGTACCCCGGAGGCATCACCCGTACCTACTTGCTCACCATCTCTCTCCCTATCCACTACTCTTCTCCGCGCCTCTGATACTCCCTTCCTCCCTCTCACAACGTATTGTAGGAGCTATTCTATTGTCGGAGCTGCAGGCGCTGGTTCGTTCCTGTTGCTGTCTTTCGTTTGCTTCCGTTTGGTGGTTTTACTGTTCTTTCGCTCACCTGTGAACTGTTACCAATGCATGCATTTTAGTGGGACGAGTGCAGTTCTGAATGGCAACATGGCCTATCTGGAAGTACGTCCTCTCTTGTCTTGCCTTGATCGATCTTCTTGGTCGTTCGTTTCATCTCGCCTTCTCTAGGGCGTTCTCCACTTTCCTCTTCTCTTCTCTTTCTCTTTTTTTTTTCTCTTGGTCGTTCTCTTCTCTTCTCTTGGTCGTTCTCTTCTCTTCTCTTCTCTTCTCTTGGTCGTTCTCTTCTCTTCTCTTCTCTTCTCTTCTCTTCTCTTCTCTTCTCTTCTCTTGGTCGTTCTCTTCTCTTCTCTTCTCTTCTTTGGTCGTTCTCTTCTTCTCTTCTCTTCTCTGGTCGTTCTCTTCCTTCTCTTCTCTTGTCTTCTCTTTCTTTCTTCTCTTCTCTTCTCTTCTCTTCTTCTCTTCTCTTCTTTCTCTTCTCTTCTCTTCTTCTTCTTTCTCTTCTTTTCTTCTCTTCTTCTCTTTCTTTCTTTCTTCTTTTTTCTCTCTTCTGGTCGTTCTCTTCTCTTCTCTGTGCTTCTTTGTGCTGTATCTATTCTATTTGTAACCGAAGGAGCCCCAATATACAGAACTGGAGAGCATTGACCGGTTATGGTGCACAAAGACGCTGCCGCTGGCTGCTATACTGGAGGTCAGCATAGCGACCATACAACGGGTGCCCCACACGCAAATATGTAAACAGGCTTTCCTCTCTCCTATAATGATCAAGTTAATGAATGGCTGATTTTTGTGTTTAACATTTCACCTGATGTCTCTCTGCTCTCTGTTTGGATTCTATGTGGCCTGGGGCTTTGCTTGTTGTAAATGAAGTCCTGCTATCATTGAAAGACGAGCGTAGCAAAAAAACTATAGAATGGTGGGTTAACCTTCTTGTATTCTTCGGTGTAGCTTATTACTTCCGTATACCTATGTAGGTATATGCCTCAAAAGCTGTACTCGCTGGCCAGTGCTCCTGGTTCCCTTTTAACCGAGGTGCACTACATTGTACGACATCCTTATCGTCTTAACAAATGCTTACTATTATTTTATGCATAGAAACGCAAGCTTCGGCTCACTGGCTGTAGAACGGTGTGTACCGCCCAAAGCATGCGCCTGTTACCGACCGATTACAGTGTCATCCTGCTCAATGCGGAGGATGAGGATTGGGTTTTGAACCATTTCACTGACAAGCTTCAAGATCTGACTCCTTTTCGTGCCTCTCATGATTACCGTTTGTGGGTCAAGGTGCGTCAAATTCTTTGTTCTTGCTATTAGAATTTTAACAGCAAGGTTCTGTTTCTGTAAACACCAAAGGTGGAGTGCATTCAGTCAGTACGAACGCAAGCATACGGCCACCACCTAGAGGTAGACGTCACGATCAGAGACGCACGTGCCACTACTCTTTCGCACGGTTCTTTTGTACCTGCTCCGTTCGTGGCTACGCTGGTGCTCTGGGATGACCAAGTTAATATGGCTTCCCTATTTAAGAAAGTACGCTGCAGTTCTACGTTACTATTTGTCGCAAAGTTGCGCTCTAACAACCACCATTCAACTTCAATGCTTATGAAGCATGACCAGCTAGCCATTTTTTCCCCTGTTGCTCCGCATTGGCAGAAACACCACCGGATGGAGTATGGTCCAAAAAGTACCTACATACGTCCTCTGTATTTGCTGCTGTGGTTGTAATGCCTAACTGCTCTTTAATTGCAAAAACTTCCTCCAGCCATTATTTATGTTCTGCCTTCAAGCCCTCCACAAGTGAGTGAGTGAGTGAGCGGTGTGTGTGTGTTTGTTTTTTTGTGTGTTTGTTGTTTGTTTGTTTGTTTGTTTGTTTGTTTGTTTGTTTGTTTGACCACATCTGCTTTTAGGAAGTGGTAGGCTCATCTTCGGTAGAGAGCAGCCATCAAACCTACTCTGTGCCACGAGATGAAAATGTGAGTTTGCCTTTTGCGGCTTTAAGAATATTTAATAGAGCACGTTCTAACGACCTGGTACTAACAGGGCCATTTAGACTACAGCCACTACCCGGAACGTATCCTGTTAAGGCACATAAAACCAAACATGACGTACCTAACTCTGTATGGGCGAGTACAAATGATGAGGCCAAACCAACCGCTCTTGAACAGTGGCGGGCACCAGCATGAACGGGATGCCCGGAGAGGTTCCACTGCTGCCACACCACGAACCGACAGATTTGCGGTCCGTATTCAGGATAGCACTGGAGCACACCAAGACGTAACACTGTGGGGCAGCGTTGGGCGCGCTTTCAGTGTGTCACGGCCAGGCCACCTTGTCCTGATGGAGAATGTAACCTCGTCTCCTCGCAAAGAGGCCAAGGGGAAGTTTTATCTGCTATGTGCAGCAGCCCAAAAAGGACGATGCTACAACGGTACACTTTCTATTTTTGCTATCTTCATCATGTATCACATCTTTAGTGACCAAGGAAAGGACGGTCCTTTCCTTTTAACTTCTTTAATTGTTTTTGTAGTGAGCATGCTCAAAGGCACGTTAGCCTCGTCTGACTTTTTGGATATCACTGTTCTGCGCGACGCCCGTCATATCAAAAACTATGTGTGTCGTGCCGCTGTCGTTGGTTGGCATTTACCATCTTCGGAACGCGGCCTCCTTCAAACCGTTCGTTCGTATTACTTACCTACCAATCCTCCCTTGTTGTGACCTTGATGCCTCCTCCTAATCTTCCTAGCTCTCTCTCTCTCTCTCTCTCTCTCTGTGCGAAACGGGAGGCAGATACAACGTGCCTGCGGGAAGTACGCCAGCAAGAAGGTTACTCCAGCGAATTCTGTTGTGATTTTTGTGCCGTTCAGATTGAGAGTGGAGATGACTTGAAAAAAGTGTTCAATGTGCAGTGGCGGTACACTATCGGTTCTCTTGCTTCTTGTTGGCACATGAATGCCCACTACTCACTTGGCCTTAAATAGCCTGGACGACGGTACCGGTTCGGTACTTGCGTCAGCAATGCCGTCTGTGCAAGTTGACATGATTCAAGTGGCGCCACACACATTTGAGGGGCTTCCTCGCAGCGAGCAAAAGGGAAGGTTGGACGAAGTTATTGGGCAAGAATTCCTGTGCACCATGTCTCAATACCCTGACGAGCATGGGAAACCAGCACATCGAATAGACCAGATAGCGCCAGTTAACGCTTCAGCCATTGCGACCGCCCTATTGAAGCAATTGCAAGGGGCCAGTACTAGAAATCACTAGTTTTTGAGTTGTGATCTCTGTTTTTCTTGTTACCTGTACAGTACTGATGCCTCCTCCTAATCTTCCTAGCTCTCTCTCTCCCCCTCTCTCTCTCAACTATCTTGCTGGGAGGAAGCTTTGGCAGTCGAGGACACAGCAGAAAGTAGGTCTTGGTAGGCAGGTAAATCGAGGGTGACGCCGAACGCACCATAGCTTTGACAGAATAACCGGCCAAACTCTTGCACGTCCAGCAGCAGTTGAAGAGCTATTTTGTCCGTATCGGACATGCTGTCTGGAGCGGATGCTTCTTGCTTGCGTTGCTTTTGGGAATACCTTTTCAAGAAGTACTCAGTTTTGTGGGATGTTTGTAATAGTTCCACCGCCATTTCTTTGTACCTTTTGCAAAAGAATAGCCGGATTAGCAGAGTAACATAGAAGAAAAAAGAGAGAGGAAAGAAAGGAAAAAGACGTATTGCGTACTGGGCAGCCACAGCAGTAAGAACATTACGGCACCACTCGCTTTTGACGTGCCGTTGAGGCAAGTGAGCAGAGTGAGCTTTGAGGAATGTGTCTAGTGGACGTAATATGTTGGAAACATAGTAGGAGTGTTTTGTGGGAACCGGTTTGTTGGTTAAGCGATAGGTTTGTGTGATGCCCTTAAGAGGCTGCAGGCCGTGTTCGCACTTGGAAATAATGCTACCCTGCACCAAAGAGGCCAGTTGAGGCAGCAGGCCTCGTACTTCACCCATTCCTTCCTCATAGCCCTCTGTATGTATTAAGGTTAACAATCATTTGAAGGTTGGCGTTGGTGTATTCATCGAACGAAGTTGCTCACCTTTCATTGCTTCAAAAAGCTCGGCTGGCAGATGGGAATTAGCGTTCATAACCACGACAAAATACTCCCCTGGCAACTGTTGTTATTAAGCAGTGTTAAAAAAAAACAAAAAAAAAAAAAAACAGGACAACGAGGGGCAAATGTTTACTTTTTCAAGCAGGCGTTCAGCATCATAGTGGTGGTAGATATACTGCTCGGTGTCAGCTGGCTGACTTTCTGTTGAAGCAGGAAGCTGTTGTGCGTTCGCCGTTGAGATAATCTCCTCCAACCATGTCTTGTAGCGAGCCAACAACTGCAGCGATAGCTTGTAAAATCGATGAGACAATGCTGGCACGTATATGCCTTGCATCCAACATTTTCCCAGACTTTGCCAGAGCGAAGTGGTGCATGACATTACAAACTCGCCTAGAAAAAGAAATTTAAGTCATAATCGATGAGAAGAGTTTAAAGGCCTTTTAAAAAAAGATATACTACCAGAATTTGCTGCATCGCCGTCTATCTTTAGGGCTGATGCAGACAAAGAGTCCTCAAAAGCGCTCGCTATTTCTTGAAATCTGAAAAGACAAACGCATTCAACAGGAGCCAAAAAAAAAAATAACAAACAAACAAACAAACAAACAAACAAACAAACAAAAAAGGGGGACAAAGTTTGGAGAAAAGCGAAAGATGAAGAAGTTACCGTAATTGAAAATAAATGGGAAGGTTCCATTTCTTGTTGAAACGAAGGAATGCAGGATGCTTTCTAAAAGTTTCCACATGCTGTTTGCTGGAACAAAGTTCTTGAATCCCTTTCACGAATTCCATCGAAGTCAAATAATTCTAAGGAATTACCCACACCAGTGAGTTAATATGGTTTATGCAAACAAGAGAAGGCAAAAAACGCTAACAAATACCTGCAGGAAGGAGTCAGGAATGCCTGGCAAAAATATGCGAGGAATGGTGGCCTCGATCCGAGTGACCACCTCCTCCCAAATAGAATTGCAAAGGAAATCAAAGTCCCGCAGCGATTTATATGTTATACTCAATACGAGCCTGTTCAAAGTCATAGTTTTCGGGTGAGGAGTAAGAGAGAGAGAGAGAGAGAGAGAGAGAGAGAGAGTAAAAATAAAAGAAACGAACATGCAATCCTCGTTAATCCATTGTAACAAATCATGATAAATGGAAGGCAAGCCCTCACATGAACCTCGTCTTCCCATTTCGAGGTGTTGTGGCGTTACGACCTATAAACGTAGGAGTCACTTAGCTTCATAGCAGATTTGAAAAAGAGAATAGTGCAACAAACTTTCTGCACAAAGGGTTCAACCACGTGTTTTCGGTACAGTTCCTCTGCTTCCTTCACACGGTCAATAGCAGCGTAGGTGCGAAGGCAATTTGCCACTATATCCTCGTTTTTGCTGCTCAATCCCTCCGTAAACAATCGTTGCATGCCCTCTTGTAAGCTGTTTTCTATAAAGAAAATCCTCTGCGGGCAAGTAGATGTCATTATCTGTTTTAGAACGGTGAAAACAGAGAGACAGAGAGAAGAACCTTGGAGAGGCCTTGTACAAAGGGATAATGGGAGGCATTGCTCAAATAAAACTTGAGTTGGTTGAATTCGTTGGCAACGCGCTGCACCAATTTGCTGGTCTCCTCGTCAGCGTTCAACAAAATAGCGGCAATGGCCGAGCTGCCGCCCTCACTTGTCTTCGTCGTCTTCGCTAAAGCTGTTGGTGGTTGTGTTGTAGCTGCAGTGACAGCTGAAGAAGAGGTCGGAAGAAGAGGGGCAGAGGGACGCTCCTCCATTTCTCCCTCCGAAATATGAAGCAAGCGCTCTATCTTGGAGATGGCCTCAAAGATGTTGACAAACAGCTCCAACCGCTCCTTCCGTTGGAGGAGGTGCTGTCGCTGAGCCAACTTGTGGTCAAACTGTTGGACGTAGGCCTCCAGCATGTCCCTCACCGCCTTCACCCTATGACGCATGGAGAGCAGCGGCTCCTGCAAGCTTTTGAGGACCTGCTCCAACCCTACCAGGTTGGTCGACAGGTTCACAAAGGACTTGTAGTCCCTGTTGATCAGCTCCACCAGTTCGTTTTGGAGGGAGGCACTGTATTCTTGAAGGTCGTTGAGCAGGCTTTCCAGTGGCACTCTGCGTCGACAGTCCCCAATAAACTCATCCACGTCGAAGCTCGTCGACGACGAGGACCCTCCCCGTCCGTTCGCCCCAAATACTTCTGGCGCAAAGCAGAGTGGCTGGTAGGACGAGGACTGCCCTCCACTGAACATGCTTGGATCTACCAGAAGAGACATAGACGAGGAGGAAGGCGAAGCGTTACTTGTTGTCGTTGTCTTGCTTGCCATTTCGAGTTCCGTTCTTCAAGACTGCTTCTTGTTATTTTTGACCCCTTTGTTGAAATGCTTGACTTGGGGAGTCATCCGCTCTCAGGGCGATAGAGAGAAGAGAAGAGAAGAGAAGAGAAGAGAAGAGAAGAGAAGAGAGGAGAAGGGATAAGAGAAGAGAGAGCAGAGAAGAGATGAGAGAAGAGAGAGGAGAGAGGAGAGCAGAGAGATAAAAGCATAGAGGAGAGGAGAGAGGAGGAAGAGAATTGAGAGATGAGAGCAGAGAGGACAGAGAGGAGAGAGAGAGAGAGAGAGAGAGAGAGAGAGAGAGAGAAGGGGGAAGAGAGGGCATCTGAATTAAAAAAAGAAGTTTCTTTGAGCCAAAAAAAAAAAGGGGGCGAGGTGAGGTGGGGAGGTGGGCAACCAACAAAATCTGCCCCCTCCCCCATCAAAATTGTATGTTCAAAAGGGAAAAAAAATAGAGAGGCAGAGGCCCCCCCCCCCCCCCCCTTTTTTTTCTTTTGGAAACGGAAAAGCATGCTGCTGCTATCCGGCTACATGCTTACATGTAGGGTTGTTCGTATTTGGGAGGCTCGGGGTAGACCACGTTGGGAGTCTCGTAGTCATACTTGATGTCAGGGATCTTCACGTCGGGTACCTTGACATTGGGCAGCTTCACGTTGGGAATCTTAATGTTGGGCAGCTTCACATTGGGTCCCTTCACATCAGGGATCTTCACGTCGGGTACCTGTTTACATCATTGTCAATGCATCATCGACGTAAGCGTGTGGCGTTTAGACTTGGTACAAAGGAGCAGGATGAAGGGAGAAATAATAACCTTGACTTCCGCCAAATGGAGGTCTTCCAACTTGATCTTCTTGCCAGGGATGGGGGGAAGTTCGATGACTTGGCCAGGAATCTCGGGGAACTTGATGGGAGGGATACGGATGGTAGGGAACATGATATCTGCATGAGATTTTCCAGGTGAGTTCAACTTGTTGCAAAAGCCAGGGGCATTCGATAAAAGGAGGAAGTACCAGGGATTCTGACGTCAGGCACCTTCACGTTGGGAAGCTTGATGTCAGGCACCTTCACGTCCTTGAAGTGAATGTCAGGCACTTTGACGTCGCCAGGGTAGAGGTCAGGGGTCTTGATGTCTCCCAACTTAACGTCCTCGAAGTAGATGTCAGGCATCTTAATGTCCTCCGCGTGCTTCTCGTAGGTAACCACAGGGGGAGGGGGAGCATAGTCGTAAGCTCCGGCTTGCACGCTCATGACCATGGTCACGGCCAGCAGCGCCAATACACAAAAGACTGCCTTCATTGGGGATTGTGGTGTTGTTGAGGATTGTTGTTGATGCTGTGAGACTGGTGAACGTAACTGCCGAACGTGGCGTTCACTTTTTATAAGCGATCCTTTTGAAAGTTGAGGAACGGAAATCTCCAGCAAAGAGGACAGCAACTTTCCTGCACCCCCACGTCCCCTCTTGTTTCAAATCAGAGCTGGGGATCGTGCCAAGTAGCCCGGTAACCTGCCGAAAGCGCCCTCCCATTGGTGGGCCGTCCCAGGGTTCGAACTAGGCCTTCCCCACCACCACCAATCGAACGGCAATCGAGAAATCGGCGTAACCTCCACATGCCCTTTCCCTCACTTTTCTCTCTCTTTCGGCGTTTTTCCTTTTCCCGGCGCGAGCAACCTGCAGAAATGCAGGTCAAATTCTCTCATGTGAGTAACGCGCAATGGTTTGGTGTGGCAGTGGTCCTTGTCGACACTGATTTTTCCCGCTGAAAGCCAGTGGGGAAGCGGAGGGACCTTTTTGTTGCCCTTTATTCCCTTGCCATTTCTTTTCAGTCATGTTGTCGACAGAAAAATCTGATAATGTCGACAAATGCCACCTCAGCACGCTGTTGAGGGACACGTCACTACTTCTGTCGACAGTAAAGCACTGCCTTGCGGCAAAGGAAGAAGGGAGAAAAGAGTGAAGGCAAAGCGAAAAGGCCACCTACCACCCACCCACCACCACAGAGAAGCTTGTTGAGTCCGTAGGCAGAAGAAACAAACACGTGATGGAAGAGAAATACAAGGCGGCCAACAAAGTTTTGTTAGACCTGCGTGCGCAGGTGGAGCAGCTGGAGCGAGCGGGCGAAAACAGTTCCATGGGACTGCAGAGCCAGATCTCCATCAACATAAACACTCTCTCCAAGTTTACCACCGAGCTGGAGAACATGGTCCCTCAGCAAGCTGCCATGCGCAGAGAAATATGGCGGATGTACGCTGTTCTTCCTGAGTTTTTTTTGTCTTTGTTTTGTTGCTCACTGTTGGGAGCAGACGAGTGCAAAGCTTGGCCGAGGAGTGTCGTGATTTGAGAGAGTCTATGGGAAGTTACCTCCAGAAAAGACACGTCAAAGCAGTGGAAGAGGAACAGAGAAGAGAGTTGTTTGAGGGCCGACGGCGGAGGGTGAGTCTTTGCTTCTTCGCTCCCTCTCTCTTTCCCTTTTCTCTCTTCTTCTCTTCCCTTTTTTCCCTCTTCTTACGCACACGTACTCCTGTTACTGTAAAAAGGCTGTAGGGACAGGTCTTGAGAGTCTGTACAAGGAGCAAGAGTCTTTGGGTCGCTCCCACCATATCGCTGACAACATAAAAGACATGGGAGAGTCCATTCTTCACAATCTAGGCACGCAGAACGACCTTCTCAAGGTATTCTTCTTCTTCTTCTTCTCCTTCTTCTCTCTTCTCCTTATGCTTTTTTCTTCCATTTCTTTTTTTTGCTTCTCTCTTTTTGTGTTCACTCAGTGTGTCTTCCATTTTCGTAGAACGCGCACCGAAAGATTTTGGACATGGCGAACACGCTAAACCTATCTCGTTCCATCATGAGGGTGATAGAGCGACGGCAATTCATGGACCAACTGCTGGTATACGGCGGTATGGTCTTTGTCGTATTGTTTCTTTTTGTTTTGTGGTATTTCTTCATGTAAAACACGGCTTTTTTATCCTTCTTTTTTCTTTCTTTTTTTCTTTCACACAAAACCGAAAAAACGTACAGAGTGTCATGAGTGATGCTTCTGTTGCTGAGAGGACTCCATACGAGCCAAAAGTTCTGTGATTTGGCCACGATACAGTTCCTTCATGTCTTCTAAGTCTTGTTTGAGCTCCTCCACTTGTTCCGTTTTCTCTCCCATCATTTCCAAGACTGTTGCATAGCGCTGCTCTAACTCTTGCAGTTGTGCTGGTAATGCTGATAGCCTCTTGTTCTCTCCCGCTCTTTTTTGAAAGTTAAAGAAAACAATGGAATAAGATGGGAAAGGAGAGAGAGAGAGAGAGAGAGAAGAGGTAAAAATCAAAAGGATACAAGGCATCGTTGGCAGCAGTTAGTGCTACTAGTTCATCCTCCAAAGCCACTTCAACAAATCAATTAGTCTTTTGACAATGGGGGCAGAGATGAGATGAAATCGTACATTTGGATTTGGCATAGGATTGAAGTTGGGCTTGCAGGTTGGCGATTTCGCCTTCACGAAGGTGCAATGCTGACTGAAGCTTTTCAATCATGGCGGAAGGAGGGAGGTTGGATGACAACAGCTTAAAGCTGTTGGGTGACCATGACCCTACCGCTCCTCCGCTGTTGCCAATGTTGCCGTTCGAAGATGATAATGGCAACGATGGTGATAAAGAAGTGGTGATTGGAGAAGAAGGAGCAGAAACGCTGCCAGTGTTGGAGGGAGAAGACGAGGAAAGAAGATTGTTGAGGTCTTTCTTCATCCTCCGCTCTTCTTTCTCCTTCAGCATTTGCTCCAAACGTGCGTACTTGCCGCGTTCCACCTCCACCTCTTCCTTCATCTGAAGGCGTAATTCCCTCTCCACTTGCTTTCTTTCCTTCCGCAACTGTTGGTGTTGTTGTTGAAGGGAGAGCAGCTGAGCTTGCACTTCCTGTTTTTCTTTCTTTGCTTCCTCTACAGCAGTCCGCAGAGACTGAACCTCCGTTGATAGACGAACAGATGTATTGCTTTCTGTGGAAAGCGCTGACTCCAACCACTTTACTCTTGACCTCTAATGTTCGCGTCAATATAAATGCTCGTTTATAGAGCAAGGAGAGAGAGAGAGAGAGAGAGAGAGAGAGAGGAGGGAGAGAGGGAGGGACGGAGGGAAGGTACCGCTTCTTCGAGAGCAGCCAACGCCTTGCGTTCGCTCTGCTCAGCAAGGTGGGCTCTTTCTTCTTCCTCTTTTATTCTGGCTGTTAAGCTGTTGGTTTGTTAGACAAAAGAAATCAAAAATAATAAAGGGAGTTATTACTTTCGTTCAATATCATCCCAAGCCAGGGAACGAGCTGCATTAGAAGCGCGCAATGCCTCAATCTGTCGGAGCAAAGGGCGAGTCGTCTCTGGTACAGAAGCTGCAAGCTCTTCGTTGCGCGCCTCTGCGCTTTGTAACCGTTCCTGCAGTGAGTGGATTTCCTTGCGTAGCTCATCCTCTCGCCAGCTCTGTTCATCGCTGTGCCGCGAAAGGCTGGCTTGAAGCTGTTGTATGGTTTGCATGAGAGCTGATTGTTGCTCCGTAGCCTCCTCTTTTTGTTGCTTCAGTGTCTGCTCAAACTCAGCCTTCGCCTTGTTGAGTTCATCTTTGGCTTGCTGTTGGGCTTCCCAAGATACCGCAGTGGCTGCTTCTCTTTGCTGTTCTGCGGCTTTCTTTAGTTCTGCCACTTGTTCCTACAAAGGGAGATTTTTAGCATTCGTTGGCAGAAGGAGAGAAGAGAAGAGGAGAACGAATGTGTGTGAGAGAGAACTTTACCTCTAATTCTGTTGTTTTTTGCTTTGTTGCTTCAAAGTTACGTGTTTTCTCCTCCAGTTGACGTGCCGTAGTTTCATATAAATCTTTCATCTTATCCATGTTTTCTAATGTACACAAACATGGAGGTAAAAAAATGCCAGAAAGGAAGAAGGGAGACAAAAAAGATAAGAGAAGAAAGGAGGAAATTGTACCTTTAGTATCAACATATGACGCCTCCAGTTCTTTGATGCGTTGGATTTTAGTCTCAAGCAAAGCCTCCGTGTTTTGGAGACGTTGCTTAAGATTTGCGCTAAGGGCTTCTTCCTCCTTTATTTGGCTTCTGAGTTTCTTGACTACACTCTCTAAAGTGAGTTGCTTCTTTGCAAGTTTTTCTCCTTGTGTATGGAATCAGCAAAAAATCAGAAACAGTGAAAGACTGCTTATCTACAAACCCTCTTCTCGAAGCTCGGTTATTATTTGTTCTTTTTCTTGCAATTCTGACTGTTTGGCGCTGCTGCTGGAATCCGCTACCTTCTTCAGAGCATCGCGTTCCTAGAGTCCCAAATGCAAAATGGTCAAACATATGAAAAGAAAGAGATTGTGGGCAGTCAAACCTTGACGACAGCAGCCAAGTTGCGCTCAAGTGTTCCTAAGCGAATACTAAACTCGCGTTTTAAGGCCTCTTGCCCTTCTTCTCCTCGTGTTTTGTTAGCATCGGCTTCTTCCAGTTTCCTGGTAGGAGAGATTCAGAAAAAAGTCCCCTCTATAAATACGAGGAAATACGTACCGCTTGAGAGTTTGATTGGATTCTTGGAGAGCAGCATTTGCCATAGCAGCAGCCTCCAGCTGACGTTCTCTTTCTTTTAGAATGATGGTGACCATCTGAATTTTACTTGTTAATTCCATCACTCGCAAATCAGTGGAACCTTCCGGGGATGCTACTGCTCGCCGGTCGTTCTCTTCAGCTTTTCGACCATCTTCAACGACGGCGGATACACTGGGCTCGTTCTGAGTTTCCGTTACAGCTTCGCTTTTACGTTCGTTGCTGTTAGTTATTGCATTGCCTTCGTCCGTTTTATCAGTAGGGAGTGACGTAAGTGGCTCTGTTTCTTCCATGGCAGTGGTAGGTATTTGAGTTTGGTCTATGTTTTCAAAAGCATTTTCAGAAGATGGCAAAGTAGTGCCGTCGATGACCGATTGAGTAGGTTGCATTGCATCACCAGAGGATAATTCAGGCGATGGCTGTTCTAATATCGGCGTTATTGCTTGTTCTAGTGGTTGAGTTAGAGGCAGCTCTGTTGAGTCAATAGTGGAAGTAAGTTCAGGAACGACATCATCAGCTTCTCGTTCTTCTTGTTTTAGTCGTTCTTCCTGTTGTTGCTCTTCTTTGTCTTCATCTTCTTGTTGCTTATCCTCGTTCTGCTGCCTGCCGCTTTCATCGTGCTGCGAACTGGTAGGAGGTTGTTGGCTTTCGTTGCTATATTCCGGAGTTGGCTCTGGTTGTTCTTCATGCCGCTCTGCCCCCTGTTCTATGAAAAAACCAGAAGCAGGGGCCTCCGTCTCTTTGCCTTCCTCCTCCTGTTTAGATGAGCTTTCGTCCGTTGAACCAGCTTCATGCGGATGCAGGGGTGATGGTGATGAGGTAGGCGAAGCTACAACAGGGATGGGATTGTTATCTTCTGCAAGAACGGAAGAAGCAGGAGCAGGGGCAGGAAGCGTTTCTGGGGTTGTGGTTGAGGTTGGTTGTGGTGTAGCCGCTGTTGCTGCCTTGTTCGATGGCTTAGAGCGTTGGCTGCTACCACTACCAGCAGCAGCAGGAGGCCGTTTAGGAGGTGTATAGGAAGGCAATAAGTCTCCATTTAAGAGCTCCTCCAAAGGAAGAGCATCCTCCGTCTTCTTCTTCTGTTGCTGTTGTTTTGAGTTTCTCATGGGAGTGGCTGGAGCAGAGTTAGAGTGGGGCGTCAACGGAGCTCCTCCTTCTCCTCCTGTCTGTCGTCTCTCCACGGTGGGAGAGCCTTTGGCAAGTGGCGGAGGGAGCGCCCCTCCGTTCTCCGTGGCAGCATGACGAGAGCTCTCCACCACTGGTTCCACTGCTGGAGTGGAAAGAGAAGGGTAAGCTAGGGGGAAGGAAAGAACAAAGAAAAAAGAAGAGGCAAACCTTGGCCTTGGCTTTTCCTGTCCTCTTCTTCGTCAGGAATGCCAATGGCTTTGTCGATGCTCTTTTCCACGTTTTTGATGGTCTGCGTGGCCGTTTCGATCCACTTGAAGCCGCCCCAATTTTTCATTGTGTGCTCTTGTCGTGGTCAGTCAGCAAAACCCAAAAAAAAGGGACCCCCTCCCGCTGTTTCAAGTGGCGTGGTGGTGGTGGGGGATTGCCGGAATCGGTCCTCTCTTTCACGAAGTTTTCTTTCTTTTCTTTTCTTTTCTTTAATAAAACATTCCAATCATACCAGGCATTCCTATGTTTGTGCTGGACGTGGTCACGTTTCGAGCAGCATATCTCTTTTTACCAAATATAGAATATTCCTGATGTCATTATGACCTAATATGGAGATTCCGCGTCGCTTCGTTCGACTGTCGGTCCGTCTGCTTTGCTTTCGAAAAAAGCGCTAGCCGAAGGCTTGCCTGTTGCTGACACACAAGGGAAATCAGCAGAACGGGGGACAGGAAGCTGAGGGGTATTCAGGGTATAATTGCTGAAGGCAAAAAAGAGAAAGGCCAGCGGTGAACAAACGCAAAGAAGAAAGAAAACAAGCAGGATAGAATAAATTTTTTGTGTTACTCGTATAGTTGGTACTGCTTCTCTTATTAGTATCATTATTTCAGTCTAACTTGAACTCATGCAGGAGAATGAGTACAATCAAAACGAAGGACAAAGAAAAAAAATGAAGGTTAGTACTGTGTGCATACTTTAACATCTCACACTATATTGTTAACCGCCTTGTTGTCATTGACCTCTCCAGAAGCATAAGCGCCTCAGCACAAGCACAAAAAAGAACAAGATGGAGCCTCCTGCCATTTCGCTTTCTCCGGTACCTGAGGAAAGAAAGAAAAAGGGAAGCACCAATTCCCTTTCCAACTCCTCGGAACAAGTTTCTACCAAAGATATTCCGGTCCTCAACACGAAGAAAAAGCTGCGACTCCGACTCATCAAAGCGACAAAGTTAAAGGCGACGGACAGCAACGGAACGTTGGACACATTTGTGAAGGTCAAAGGGCTAAAAGAATGGCAACAGAGCAAAACCATCAAAAAGGTATTGTCTTGGTTTTAAAACCTTTTGTGTTAATTTTTTAAACCTCTCTCCTTCTCTCTTTCTCTCGCGTAGAGTCTGAACCCCATTTGGGATGAGTGCTTCTTGATTGATGCTGAGAATGACATCACCGTCACGGTGCACGTACGTCCTCGATCTTTTGGATCCCTCCTGGTCTCGTTTTCATTAATGGGCTCTCGCTTTCGCTGCGATAGGGATCCTCAAACGGAAAGGATTTTGAGTGCATTGCCACGATAGCTCTAGCCATCGACAAAGACCTGCCCAACCCACAAATGCTGGTGGAGGCCATACTTACGTTCAAATTGGAACAAGGCCAGGTCGAGATGGGCTTGACACCGCTCACCTTTGGAGACAAAACCTCCAAGAAGTTAGACTTTGTGGGCACCAACGTTCCTCCTCCTCCTGAGAAGTTCCTGGGGTTTGGTTATCTCCTTGTTTTTGTGTTCTCTTCCTTGAGGACGTTCTGTAAACTGAAAACGTTGTCATCCAGCGCTCCACGCAAACAAAGCAATTCGGAGCCGAAGAAAACGGGTTTTGGCAAACTAGGTTCGTTCTTGGGTTGGGGAAAGGAGGAGGAAGAGGCCCCCGCCCCCGCCTCCGTGATCAGTGGTCCCACTGATGTGCAACACTTGGGCCATGCCAGCTGGAACAAAGAGAAGAAAGAGTTTGATGTAAGCGAGTTTCTGTTCTCTCTCTCTCTCTCTCACTGATCACTCTCTTCTACATTCATTGTAGATTATGTCGTTGCCGCCCGAGTTCGCAAGACAGTTGGAGGGTATCAACCAGGCCTTGAAGCACATGGGAATGGATGGTGTAACAGAGGAGGAGGCAAAGATGGTCATCCGCGGTGACTTTGACTACATCCGCGAGCGTTATGCAAAGAAGTCCTCCAAAGGGGTGGCCAACACGGAAACTCTGGAAAAACTAAAGGCCAGGAACCAGGCACTGTTGGAGCAGAAGAAGAATGCTCAAAGCAAGTTCAAGAAGCTGAAGGCGGACCTCATTGCCACGAAGAAGGAGTTGGAGGCTTCCAAAGCCAAAGCGGAGAAACAGAAGAATGCGCACAAGCAAAAGCTCCAAGAGCTGCAACGCCAGCTGGAGGAGCAGCGGGGCGAGAAGGAGGAGAAGCAGGAGAAGGTCAACACGCTGAAGGCGGAGGTGCAGGAGCTGAAGATAAAGTTGGACGCCATCAAGGAGGTCTCCAACAATGCCGCCGAGATGGAGCAAGCCCTGGAGGTGGCCAAACAAAAGTTCCAGGAGGAGCTCGACATGAGCCGGAAAGAGATGGAGGAGCAGCTCGAGAAGGCCAAGGAGGAGACGGAAACGCTTAGGGAGACCCTGGAGAAGGAGAAGGAGGCAAACAGCAGCAGCGCTGAGGAGGAGGATGACGAGCATGCTGCAGGAGATGGTGAGAAGGGACGCAGCGATGCACAAGTTTTGGAGCTTCAAACGGAGGTGGAGCAGTTGAGGGAGCTATTGGCCAACAGGGATGCCACCATTGCCGGCCTTCAGGAGGAACTTGCCAAGCAGGCAGCCCCACGCAAGGGCAAGAAGGGCAAGAAGGGGAAGAAGGGGAAGAACGACAAAGCAGGGTCCTCTTCCCCAGAGTCCAAGACGCCAAGGTCAGATGGCCCACCGGCACCAGCTCCACCGCCGCCACCCTCGGCACCACCGGCACCGCCGCTGGCTCCTCCTTCCAACAAACTCAAACTCCCAGAGAAGAGCTCGGTCGAGGCCAATGCCAACAACGATGCCCAAGCGGAGGCCGCGGATGGCAACTCGCATGCCAACCTCATGGATGCCATTCGCGGGGGACAGACCTTGAAGAAAGTGGAGGCAGGGGAGAAGAAGAAGCAAACGGCGGTGGAGGACGACGAGGGCACCATCATGAACCTCATCGCCAGGGCGCTGATCAGCCGCAGGAAGAACATTGAGATGAACCTCGAGGACGAAATAGAGGAGGACGTGGAGCACGAGGGAGAGGAGGACTGGCTCGATGACGACGACGACGACTGGCTCTAACAAAAGCAAACGAAACCAAAAGCATTAGCAACCAAAACCAAAAACAAAAACAAACCACCAAACATACCTTTTTTTCCTCCTTTTTGCCTCCCTTACGAAAAGGCTGTCACCACCAACCACCACCAGAAGAGGAGGAGGAGGAAGGAGGAGAGTTCAAGCATAGCTGTAATACTACTACGCAAGGAAAAAGAGAGGAGAGGCATTTGGTGATATTTGCTTCTTTTTTTTCTTTTTTCCTTTGAAAAGAAAGGTGATTTTCCCGACCCACGCAAAGAGCTCACCAGGATGGTCCTCTTCTTCGCTCTCCTCTGCCGCTGCAGCAGGGGGGGCGGGGGGGGGTCTGTCTCTCTTTCCTCCTTTCTTCGTCTTCACTGCCTTTTCCATGTCGTCCCGATGAGGTAAAGTCCCTGTTTGCGCGCAGAGCGAAGGCAGCAGCGGTAGAGGCAGCAGCAGCGGAAGGAGAGAGACGCTGGGGAGAGGAGCAAGGGTAGCGGCGAGTGACGGACCTTTGCGGCAGAGAGCCAACCAGCCAGCCAGCCAGCCAGCCAGCCAGCCGTAACGAAAAAAACAACAACAACAGACCCGCATGGACCCTTTGGCCAATTTCCCGGAAGAGATCGCTCTTCATGTGCTCTCCTTCCTTCCTCCTGAAGATGTCGCTCGTGCCGTCTCTTTGGTGCGTTGATTGCTCTTGCGCTAGCACTGCTGCCCTGACGATGTATGTGTGCAAAGAATCGAGCTAACCTCACCTGGCTTTTTTTTGAAAAAAATAATATTATGTATTCCTACAGGTCTGTAAGAGCTGGCACAACCTCGCGGAGGACATTTTGTTGTGGCAGGGCTTCTTTAGAAGACATCTTGGAGTGAACCTCCTTCCTGGAGAACCTCCCATTCGCTTCGAGGAGGAGTACGTCTCCCTGCCTGCCACTGAGCTTGAACAGATCAAAAAGAAGTTGGCCGACAAAGTAGCAAAGGTAAAAGATTGCAAGAAGCCGCCACTCACCCCTGCATTCTACTGGAAGGAGCAATACTTTGCACTGCTTATGAAAACGGACGACTTTAAAGCCTCCTTTTTTGTACGTTGCTTTGGTCTGTCACTCTAGTGTTCTTCCATCTTCTCCTTCCTCCTACTGCCTTTCTTGTAGTTTGTTGCTTTCATTCTTGTTTCTTCCTTTCTTCCTTTCTCCCTGCTTTCTTGCTTCCTCTCTTCCTCTAGCGCTAACAAGAATGGGTGAGCAGGATGAAAATAAAAACATATTGGGGTGTGCTCATTACCAGCGAGACTGCAAAGTGTACGCCACTTGTTGTGGGCGGTTCTTTGTATGTCGCCACTGCCACAACCAAGAGTATGATTACCACCACACCATCGATCGCTATGCTGTTCGCATTATGGTTTGTGCTTCGCCATTCATTCCTCGTGAGGCTCTTTATAAATTCTATATGCTTACATAATTGTGTGCAGATGTGTATGTTTTGTAACTGTATTCAACCAGCAGCACAGCATTGCCAATGGCCTTCCTGCCGCAAGTCATTGGGACGGTATTGTACATCCCTCCAATACAAGAAGAGAGGTGAAAAGGAGAGAAAGGAAGAAGTTTGAGAGGCTACAGAAGAGGAGAGGGAACAGAGGAGAGAGAGAATGCAATATATTGATCTTTGCTCGAGTAGATTCTGGTGCGCAAGTTGTGTGTTCTGGGACAACGACAGCAGCAAGCAGATAGTGCATTGTACACCCTGCAACGTGTGCAAGCTGGTCAACCACCCAAGCGTATGGCACTGCTTCATTTGTCACACATCCCTCTCCAAGAACGCAACACACACAAACTGCCAACCTCGCCCAAGCCCAGTGCCCCATAACTCCTCCTCCGTCAAGCAAATACTGACACCTTCCTTCTCCAGCTGATTGATCAACGAATATTTAAAGTTGATATACTCTTTCATCACTATATTTTAAACATCACTGTGGATACTGAGATAGAGGAGTATCACCAGCAGCACCGATGCCCTCACGACCAACGAGAATGGCTTCCAGAGCAGCCACTCGCCCTCTCAGGCCAGTGTTTTCGATCATCAGCCATCCCGCGCTGGCGTGATAATAGAAGCACATAAGTAGAAGGAACAGGATGAGGCAAAAACCTGCAAGCAGCGTGTAGCCTGACAGTGAGTATCTATCCTGTAGCCACCCTTCCAAATAGTGACGCAGAGAAGATCCTTCTTTTGGTGTTGCTGTGGATACTCCAACGTTTCCAGTGGTTGATGCTGTGCTTCCTTTCCGGAGAGGAGTGTCAGATGGGTGCGAGGCTGACTGGTTGTGGGAAGAGGCACCGCCTGAGCAGATCTTCTCACTGTTACAATCTTGTTCGATTTTTTTCTGCGTGGCATCCACTAAACTTTGAAAAGAATTAATGGTTCCCTTCTTTGCGCCCTTTTCCACCGTTCCTATATTGTTGAAACGATTTTCAGAAGGAAAACGGTGAGGAAGCGAGGAGGGGCAGAGAGGGATAGAGACCTTTCAACAAACGCGGTGGGGCTTTGTGCCAGTTTGCCCACACCCACAGCTCCAATAGTGTATGGTTGTTATTCACGCCTGTCATCTTCCAAAATGCTCGTACTGTGAACGAATCGCCTATAAACACAAATCGTTAGCAGACATGAGAGGAGAGAACGATGGAAAAGAGGTACCATAGGGAGCGCTAGGCATTTCGTTCTCCGTTGACACCAATATTGTGCTGAGTCAGTGTTAAGATTGGGGAATATCAGCAAACTCTTTTGAAAGAAGCGAATGGGTCTAAGCTTACTCTTTGTTTGTGCGAGCGACTCGTTGAGTTTGTAATACATCACATTGCCCGCCTTTCACCATTTTCACTGGTTTCGTGTACCGCATCTTACGTTCCATGAAAGTGCCTCCACAGTAGTCTCGTTCGATCCAATCCTCCAAGCTGATTCCTACGAAACGAAAAGTCAGGAAAGAAAAAAAATAGAAAGAGAAGAGGCCTGGAACCTGAAGAGCCAGCTTCTTGCATGACTTGAAACAGGTGGTCGGGACAACCTGTCCCAAAGAAGAAGTGCCAAATATAGGAGAGAGGCGCTGCCACTTGAGCAGTGGCATCAGGAGGGGCGCCGTCCTCTGGTGGCAAGCCCTCTCCTCCCTTTTCGAAATAGGAAGAGGTGGAGGAGGGGTCATCCTGGATGGAAGGCATATCCCCATAGTCCTTTGTTAATGGGTTGTCAGCTGAGGGAGAAAGGGAAAGCGCATTAAGGTTAACTTCTTCCGGTCTGGCTTGGTAAAAATGCACCTCCTTTTCTATCTCCTTCTTTCCTTTCTTCTCTTTTTTGATGGCTTTCTCCACTTCCTTGCTCCGCTTGATTTCCTTTTTCTTTTTCTTCTTCTTTTCTTTCAGAATCTGAGAACCGAGCTTGTTGTGAGTACGCCTGTCTTTGCTGGGAAGGCTCGGCGGAGAGCTCACGTGTAAAATCTCATGCATTGAAGTGGATCTTCGCTTACGTAATTCTACAGATGAATACAGACGCTCTTTCTCCACAGTATTATTCGGTTGTTTCTCACCATCTTCGTCGGTTGGTACCAAGTCGTCATCATTTTCTCCAGCGTCTTCCTCTGCTCCTTGTGGAACAACATTTATCTCGTTCTCTTCATCTTCGTCCTCATGGGCATCATCGTTTTCTTCTTGTTCGTCGCTACTATCGTCCGAGTCGGCCAAGTTCTGGTCATACCTTGCCGCTGCTTGTTCCTCAATGTACTGGTCGCTTGTTCTCAGTAACTCTATATTCAGTCCCTATGTTGGGTCAAAGAGGAGGATGCAGGTTGGCTTTGATTGAAAGGAAGGGGGAGAAGCTTTGTCTTAAAATCAGTGAGTATCAAAGCAACCTTATCGCCTCTGCTCATGTCCCATACTAGCCGTAGCAGATCCTCTGTTCTTTGTTTATGTATCAAGCCTCCAAACTTGTGCTTTTTTTTTTCATACAGAAAGAAAGCATAAGTTGGCAAAGAAGTTGACACAAGCAAGCAAGCAAGCAAGCAAGCAAGCAAGCAAGCAAGCAAGCAAGCAAGCAAGCAAGCAAGCAAGCAAGCAAGCAAAAAGGAATAAAGAGGAATAACACGAACAGTTAAACCAGCAGAAGTGTAGATCTTGAGGCGTGGGCGATGCTTCTGCCGGATGCCCGTCACCCGTGAGAAAGGAATGCACACGGTGGTTCTGTGGGTATAGCTGCTGAAGCAAATAGCCTCTGGGAATATATAGAGCTTCCCTCGGCTTGGCCTTGGCTTCAAATACGAAGCGCTGAACACTGTTTTTCACATTTGGTAAGAACGAAAGAAGGAAGGAAGGAGGAAGGACACAACACAACGCAACGCAACGAGAAAAACCGGAGAGAGAGAGAGAGAGAGAGAGAGAGCAATGAAGAAAGAACGAGAAGCAAAGAAGATGAACCTCGAATGGGCTGAACGCCAGGAGGTATCTCCCACTTTTGGCGTAATTTTTCAGAGATTACACTGCCGTGCATGTGTCCTTTTGTTTTTGGGGGAGAAGGAGTGGTGGTCGTCGCTTCTGCCCTCGAGTTCACCGCGGGACAAGTGATAGTAGTGCCTCGCGCAACACTCTCTTCATTCTTTTTATGTTGGCGGTGGTGGGAGTGGGCTCCGCAGCTGCTGCCCCCTCTTGGCCGTCCAACAGCAGCAGTGAGCTCTTGCGGTGTCCGCGTTGAACTCGCTCTCTTTGTTGCTGTTTCAATCTTTCTTCTTTGCTCGTCCTGTTCCTGTGTTATTTGTTCCTTCTCTTTTTCTCTTTGCCCTTCTTGCAGCTCCTCCGTGCTGGCGGCAGAGGAGGAGGAGGAGGAGGGGAAGGAATACATGAAATCTTGGCTCTTGGCCCTTGGTCTCTTGGAGAGGAGGGCGGGAGAGCAGGCCGGCGAGCAGTAGAGCGGGTGTTGGCGTGGAACGTAAAAGAGAGGAAAGGAGGAGGAGGGGTGCAACGGAGAAGCCGGGAGGAGCTGCGCCGCCGCCGCTTCCCCTTCGCCTCCTTGTTGCTCTTTGTTTTCCATTTGCATTTCCCTCAGTTTTTTGCTTCCATTCTTTGCATTTTTACCATTCCTCTCTCCTCTCTCCTCTCTCCTCTCTCCTCTCTCCTCTCTCTCCTCTCTCCTCTCTCCTCTCTCTCTCTCTCTCTCTCTCCTCTCTCTCTCTCTCTCCTCTCCCTCTCTCCTCTCTCCCTCTCTCCTCTCTCCTCTCTCCTCTCTCTCTCTCTCTCTCCTCTCCTCTCTCCTCTCTCCTCTCTCCTCTCTCCTCTCTCCTCTCTCCTCTCTCTTTCATTCTGTGGTGTGACGAGGAAAGGGCTTTGGCAGCTACATCAAAAAATCTTCATCGTCTTCATAATCGTCATCATCTCCATCTCCATCTCCGTCTTCTTCATCTTCATCTTCCTTTTCCTTTTCCTTCAACGGCAATTTCTTTTCTCCTGCTTCTGTTTCTTCTTGCACCTTTCGCTTTGCTTTGCTCGCATGTACTTTTTTGTTGACCTGTTGCAGTTTATGACGCGACTTGGCTTTTCCATCCTCCAACGTAGCCTGATCTGGTGGCGTTCGCGCTCTCTTTCTCGTACCGTTCGAGGAACGGGGTGAAGAACGATACCCATGGTTACCGGCATTGTAGGCCAACTTCATCTTCTCCTTGTTCTCCCTCGAGACAGAAGAATGCTCCACAATGGGAAAGGGATAATCACGCCCAATGATGCAGCCAGCCTTGCGCTGCACGCTAAGCGGGGCTCTCCAGGGCTCGTAGACGTACTCGCGAGGGAAATGCTTAAGCACGGGCAGAAAGTGTTTCACAAACTTGCCCTCTCGGTCGTACTTTTGGGCAAAGGTAATCGGGTTGTAGATCCGGAAGTAGGCCGTGAAGAACGCAGAGGCGGAGAGCCACAGCCAGTTAGCGTTGTTAAGGGACCAGTCGGCGTCCAGCAGGAGGGTGTCAAAGACATCCCTGCCTTTAATCCAATGCACCCACAAGTCTCCTCTTGTCAAGAAACAAGCCACTTGGCGGTTGTTAGCAATAGAGAAAAACGAAAAGGAAACATAGAAAATATGGTACCAGCATGTCGGGCAAGATGGTGCATCCAACCCCAGTCGTTTAGTTGTTTCATGCAAGCGTCAATCCAGGGGTAGCCTGTGCGACACTCCTTCCACGCGGCAAGAAACTCCTCGTCGTCAGGCCTCCACGGAATTTGCTTGCAGATGGGATTGTTTTCCATCTTGTCAAAGTTGGGGGTGCAGTAGGCCACTAGGTAGAAGAATTCTCTCCTGTGATAGTGGTCAATCATATCGTCTACATAGGAGGAATGAAGCAAAGAACAAAAAGCCAGGGGAAGAGTAAGAGGAAGAGAATGATGTGAAAGGATACCAATAAAGTTGACCAAGTAAGGAGACAGGAGGCTGTGTATAGGATTCCGTTGTTTTGTATACAGCTTGCAGCGCATAGAAGAACGTTCTGCAAGAAACGCAACCAAACTTCATGTAGGGTGAAAGGGTGGTAGTGCATGGCGGTTTTATCTTACATGGATTGCCTTTAGGCTTATCAAACGTGGCCACTTTTTTCTTGTCTGCCAAGTATCGCTCTAGCATAGCCAAACCCTCGCTTTCTCCTACAAAGCCTAAAATTAACCCTTGAAGTCGAAAGAAAGGGGAGAGAGAGAGACCTCCATGCCACGGTGTAGGTTTACTCACAGGTACAGGCGGATAATTCAACTCTTCCAAAGTGGGAACGGAATAATCCTCATCCGGAATAACTTCCTCTTCTTCTCCTTCGTCACTCTCTGGAGTTGGATTGTAGGAAGGCAACGGCTCAGTAGGAGTTAAAACAGGGGAGAGAGGCTCTCCTGCTCTCTTGATTAAGCCCAGAAAGGCTTGATACGTCAACGGCGCCCGTCCACCATTGAGGGCCAACAACTGATCAGGATCCCATAGGGTGTGAGACGTTGGGCAGCGTACCTCCACATTGGCCTCTCTTGCCAGTCTCGCGATCGTCTCATCTCTCACCTGTTGAAGTTTTAATGGGAGACAATAGATGATAATTCAATGAGTATACTTGGATTTTAACAGGTCGATAGAAGAAAGGGAGAGAGAGAGAGAGAGAGAGAGAGAGAGAGAGAGAGCAGAAAATAAAAGTGGTACCTTGGCATAAGGTTCTGTGTCGCGCTCAAAAGTTAGACGCGTGATCTTCCAACGCTGAAAGTAGACAGGCAAGACTTGCACAGGGTCACCCCTCAACACCAACAACCGAGAACGAAGGCCACGGAGGCCTTTGTCAAGGTCCCGCAGGCTCTCCAGCATGAAATTGTACCGCCGCAGGCCCACCGTCTGCGGTTGGATAAAGTGAGGGTCGATCACAAACACTGGGTAGACCCTCTCCGGCTCATCCTGGAGGGCTTGCAGCAAGGCAGGGTTGTCGTGCAGGCGTAGCCCCTTGCGAAACCACACTAAACTTCTGCCTCTCTTCCTGGTGGAGGAAGGAGCAGAAGGAAAAGGTGAGGGAGCCGGTGGAGCAAAGATAAATGGCGATGAGGAAGAAGAAGCGGCAGTAGCAGTAGAAGAAGAAGCAGAAGCAGCAACAGCAGAAGAAGGTTGAGGAGTTTGTTGTTGTCCCTCAACCTGAGAAGACCACCGCTTTGGCACTTCTCCGCTGCCTTGTCCCAACATCCTTCGTCAGGTCAAAAAGCGAGCCAAAGAGCAGATTTAAAAAAAAGTTTGGCAGTTCAGTGAGTGCTCATGGCTTGGAAAGACCAGAAAGATAGCACACCAGGCCAATGCTTGTAGAGGCAAAAAAAAAAGGGGGGGAGGGGAGGGTTGGCCACCTGCAGGAGAGAAATAGCAAAAAAAAGCAGGAGAAGGGGAACTCTGTTGTCTGGCATGTTGTTGCCCCGTGCGCGCGTGAGCACTGACAAAATTCCTGCTGTTGCTGTTGCTGATGCTTTGGCGCGTGTTGCTTACGCAATGGACGGGTCATCCTCCCTGTTGGCCAATTTACAAATGAGTTGTGTGAGGTCCTCTTATAATTAGCAGCAGCACATGAAAAGATCCGCCAAATCAATCCACTACTTTATCACCAAAAACTAAAAACAAACACAAAAACAACAAAAACAAAACACAAAAACAACAAAAACAAAAGACAACACAAAAGGGTCAGTCAGGGAGTGAAGAACGAAGAATGAGAGGGAAGCTTACCTGCGGCGTCGTCCTGTCCGCTTCCCCTTTCATCATGTGTATCGGTCGCTTTCCACCAAAATAAAGAACAAACAAACAAACAGGCTATAGAATGGAAATGACTAACTCTTTATCTTCTTCTTGTGTTCTTTGGGTAAATAATATTATAGCTGTCGCGTACTAAAAAATAAGGGCTGCTAGTTTATATTACTATCACATTAAAAAAAAAAAGAGAGTTACTTGTGCTATGGGAGATATCATGTTGGGATGGTGGCTGGGGAAGGGGCTGCAGTGGCAGGGGTGGTAATGGTAGAGGTGGTGGCGGTGGTGGCTGGGGCGCTGACAAGAGTTACGGTAGATGGAGGTGATGGAGGTGTGGTGGTTGTTATTGGCATGGTTGCCAACGAGGAGCCCTTCCCAGCAAAGAATTTGTCTACATAGGGATGAGACGATAAGAAAAGCAGAAAAGAGAATGAGAGAGAGAGAGAGAGAGAGAACAAGTACCAACGACAGCGGCTTGGGTTTCGCTGTTGAGAGGGCCAAGCAAAAGGCTCTCCGGAATAGATACTACGCAGTCGTTGATTTGGCTGATCCACGCATCCTTCTCCGCAGCAGAACTAGCGAATACCGTTATCTTGTCCACTGAATACTTTCCAGTGGTGTCTCTTACCACTATGGAAAATGCAAATTTGGCTAAAAGAAAAGAAGTCAGTCTCGAAGATGATGAAGAAGAAAAAGAAAAGCTGAAGAACAAGCTGAACATGAAGAACAGGAAGAACAAGAAGAAACACGAAGCAGATGCACAGAGAACCATCTTTGGAGTCAGGAACGTCCCACACGAGCACAGTAGAAACAGGGATGACTGGTGTCTTGGGAATCCATTTCTTGCCGAGGCCAACCCTCCCAGTAGTGGAGGGAGCGGCCACCAACAACACGTCATTAAACAACCACAATCTTGCTCCTTTGACGGTGGTTTTATCCACTTTGACTTTCTTGAATGAATCTTCTTTCACAACATGTCTCATAGAGTTTAACAGGTGTAGCGACTGCGTAATCGGTAAGACAAAGAGATTAAAAAAAGAAATAGAGAGAGAAACGATAAAGAAGCAAGGAGAAAGAAGAAACGAACATCGCCGCCTTCCAGCGAGTTTTGTAGCTCTGAGAGATACACGAAGTTTTCGGTTTTCTGTCGGGTTGTGTTGATTTGAGCAACTACATCTGACAACTTTCGGTGGCACTTAACGAGGCTCGCAAAATCTGGGTGTTGTTCCTCTGTTTGTTTGATTAATTCCTATTGTGTGTGTAAGAGAGAGAGAGAGAGAGAGAGAGAGAGCAGGTAGAGGAGTCAGTAACACGACTTTCAAAAAAATTGAAAAGAAAGAAAAGGTTGGTAAGAAAAAGGAACCCGCAAGAGTAATGGATATTTGGTAATTCGCTGCATCGGTTTGATGAGCCAAGACTGAATGTCCAACTTCTCGCACTCTGGTTGTTGCCTGATGGACTGTTTTTACTCAAGTTAGAAGGTGATAACTTTGGAGAAGCAATCGACATACCTCTAGAACGTTATTGAGTTTGGAGTTTGATTTGTTGTCATTTAGGAACATGATAGCTTTGTTCTGGTTGTTGCAGTAAGCCAAATACATTTTGAGATAGTCGCTCTAAGTTAAAGAAGGAATGAAGCCATTAGGTCATGAACGAAACGTAACTTCCAAAAAGAGATAGAAAGGAGCCTTACAAATTTCAAAAACCGTTCGCCAACGTTCTGTTCTTCCACAGGAAGATCCTCCAATCCGTCCAAAGATGCCAATAGCTCTTTGTTAATGTACGATAATTGTTCCACATTGGCAAACAGGGTTTGAAAGTCGAAATCAGGCTTTAGACCTAGTTGCTCACATCCAGATGTCTTCATAGTCTTCATCCAAATGTTGACAATGACATCCAGGTGCTTGTTATAGGTTCGTTCTGTATCGATGATCTCCCGAAGGACTTGAGCTCTTGGGTCTTTGGGGAAAGGCCGTTGTTGTTCTTCTTCCTTCCTTTGTGTTTCTTCCATTTCTTGTGGTGTCGGTGTTGTGGTTGCGGTTGTGGCAGTTTCGTCGGTTGATGCAGACCCTGGTTCTTGTATGGCGGGAGGAGCAGGAGGAGGTGGAAGAGAAGAAGGAGGAGGGAGAGGAAGAGCGGAGGAGGAAGAAGCAGAGGCAAAGGAAGGAGCAGACTGAGTAAGATTTTGGTGGCTGATGGAAGCACTTCGTCGTCGAGGCGTCCCGTCGTCCGGATCCAGCGATTGAGGATTTTGTGGCTCAACAGTAAAGTTGTTAACCGATAGTTCTGGTTGTTTTGTTGGTAGTTCTTGTTCCCTTTGAGTCTGTGCCAAGAGAAACGATGACGATGAAGCAGAAGTCAACGTTGGTGGAGGAGAAAAGGCGCGACGAGAGGGAAGGGGTGCCATGCTTCTGGATCTCCTTTTCTCTCGTACAGAGAGTCGGGAAAAGTCTTCGTTGGATGAACCCCAAAAATTAGTGGTTGAATCATCTCTTGTGGTCTTCGGAGGAGGCGTAACCGGCAGGGGACGAGGGCCTGCTCGTCGGGAGCCAATAGGAGAGACTATACCAGAGAGAGAACTGGATGAAGTCGAGGAAGAGAAAGAAGTGGTGGCGGGTGTGGCGGATACAAAGGGGCGGGAAGGAATAGCTGGCTTTGTGCCGCGAGGAGGAACTACTGGTTTCTCTACGAACTTAAGATTGTTGTTGGATGGCACTGATGTCACTTTACGCCGTTGTTGGGCTGTTGTGAGAAATATAAACAAAGTCCATAAGAAGAAAGCAGATAGAGAAGTAGAGAGAAAGAAGGAAACGACAAGAGAGAAAAGAACAACGAGAACACGACCGCAACAAACAGCATCAACCACGCAAACACCAACCTGATGTGAAAGCGCCCCTAGCGCTAGGAGCAGGTTGCTGCGCTGAAGCATTAATCCGGATGGAGCGCGAGTCGTGAGTCTGCTGCACGGTGGTAGGAACCTTTTCCTGTGAGCTATTTGCGGCTTCTTGCGGCTCTCCCAGCGACTCGCCCTTATTACCATCCTCCGCCGAGGCTTCTCCGCCTCGAGAAGAGCCTCTGCCACTGCCGTCACTGCCCTCGCCGCCACCACCAGAAGAAGTAAAGGCAGAAGAAGAAATAGGTTCTCGAAGAGTGGCGTTGGTTCGGCCCACAATGGTAACGGGTCTGGTCTTCAGCTTGCTACCGGGAGGGAAAGAGTCTGACCGCTGTTCATTGGTCATGGGGGAGTAGGGGCCGCGGATGGTAGCGTCCCCTTGAGCGATAGCTTTGTCATGAGAGAGCATGGTTGCGGGTCGAGGGCGAGGCAGAGGGCGAGGAGAAGGATTGCGGGTCGATTGGCTAAAGCCAACGGAGGAGGAGGAAGAGGAAGAGGAAGAGGAGGAGGCTGGCACGGAGGAAAAGGTTTGCGGGTCGAAAGAGATGGTCCCCGAGTTCGATTTTTGAGAGGGGTCCTCTGTGTCGTGTTTAATTTCTCTGGTGGTAGCGGGGGACTTGGGACCTTCCTTGGCCAGAAAGGCAGCCAAGGAGCCTTTCCCGCTTCGAGGGACGGCAACATCCTTCTTCCCTTTCTCCTTCTTTTTGATTTTGCTTAACATACCTATCGCCATTTTGTTGGATGTTCTTCTTCTTCAAGCTCGTCCCCTCCCCTTTCCAAATCCCTTTGCCCATAGACCACAAAAAACAGAAAAAGCCGACGGCCGTCGATGGGCTGTATCAGTCACTCGGAGGAAAGGCAGGCCTCCCGCCACTTGTTGGGTTTTTTCCCCAGGCCAATCTCGTTTGCAGGTAGTCCAAAAGATAAAAAAAAAAAGCCGCAGGAGGGGAGAGACCAAAAAAAGAGGCCGACACACCCCACACAAAAAACAAACCTTGCGCAATGCCTTCCCTTTTGTTTTTTTGTATTTTTTTTTCGTTTCTTGTAATGCAGGCGATGGCAGCAGCCGCTCACATATCGCTAATGAATGAATTAAGATGTTCGGGCATTACTCGCGTCGTCATGATGTTTTGACCAAACCAGGAGCAACAGCACAGAGAGAGGCCCGAAGCAGCGAAGAAAGAACGAGAGAGAGAGAGAGAGAGAGAGAGAGAGAGAAGAGAGAGAAGTTTTTTTGTCATTTTGTTAAAAAAAAAGGAGAAGGAGGTTTGGCGGTTGGATGTTTACAGACCAGTGGCACAAAAACGGTCACAGGGCATCGGAGAATAAATGAGGGCCTCGTTCCTGAGCGCTTCGATGGCGTCTCTGATCTGCGTGTCGGTGGCCATGGAGGACAAGGCCGCCGTTATGTTCTGTACTGATATGCCCTTTGGGTCTCTCTCCCCGCGAATCAACTCCAACACCGCTTGTCCCACCTCTGTTCCTACATGCCCACCGCCTCGTTGTTGTTGAGGAGAAAATGTCGGCGTTAATACGAAGGGCCATTCCTGCTCTGCATTGAGGGACCCATTTCCCCTGGCCATGGGCGCGGTGGCGCTCATCAGGAAGGTCCGCGGAGGCAGCTGGAGGACACCTGAGCTGAGGAAAACGGGCTTGGCGTGGTGGATGCCCCTTTTGCGACAGGCCTGGCTGCGGTAGGCATCATGCAGCAGCTTGTGGGTGAGAGGCAGGTGGAGCATGGTGGAGTCCCGCTCCACTTTTTCAAAGAGGAATTGGCTGGCCATGTGTTGCCACCGAAGGCTGGGAAGGAGCCTTTCCAGGATGGCATCTCGTTGAGTGTCTGCAAAGGTGCCCGCGTATTTTTTCACCATTCGAAAGAGTTTCTCTTCTGAAGTTATGTACAGTTTGTCTCTCTGTTGTGCGAAAGAGTGTGAAAGGAAGAAAACAAACGGAATGATGAGAGGAGAAAGCGATACCTGAAGTATAAGTTCCCAAGTGTCCAATGTAATATCAAACAGCTTTTTTTGCTTGTACAGTTGGTACAGGTTCAAGCCAATAAACTCGGCACATGCCGTCTGCAGGGAGGTGTAATGTAAGGAAGATATAACAATAAAACAGAAAATAACAAAGAATGGAAAAAGTACACAAAGGGTTTCGCAGTGAAACCGTTCAGCGGTGGTAAGGACATCGAAGACAGTATGCGTGGTGATGTTGTCCGTAAGAATGACGCCACAGGACCGATTCAGTTCTTCCACTCCAAAGACGTGGGAGACCTGGAGCAAGGGCAGAACCAGCTCCACACCAACGCTCACGCTTCCTTGGTACATCCACTCCAACATGGCGTGAAAAGCTGGCAAGTTTTGTTCCTCAACTTGTACCATCAGTTGCAGAGGCTCCTCGTCTGAAGACGCAACGATGATGGGTGCTTCATCTGCTTGAATGTTGGTGGAAACTCCATCCGAGGGGCCTCCCTCGGTGTCCTCGGTTCTTTTTCGTTTCTTTGTGGCAGTATGTTCGGTCGTTGATACGGCGCCCTGGTCCCGCTGTTCAACAGGACCACCCAGAGCTTTACAAAATACGTCGCTGCTTGCCATCAACACAAGTTTGTGAGCCTTTATACGTTCCTCTTCGCCCTCCTCTTCGTTGGCCCCCCGTCTTTTCTTTAGCACCAGAGTCACGTCAGAGTGTAGCCCTGTTTGTTGCACATGTTTGAAGATACGCAGCAGGCGAGAGTGGCCATGGTCGCTCCTGTTGATCTGCACCTCCGTCAGTTCCTGGGAAGACCGCAAGAGGTCTTTCTGCCGTTGTCGTTCTTTGGTTTCTCGTTCAGCCTCCTCCTTGCTAAGGAGCAGCGCGTAGGCCAGCTCTTGGTCCTCTTGCTCCATCCTGCCAGGACGAAAACCCCTTTCCTCTGCGTCGCTTTCTTCTTCGCTCATCCTTGCCTTTGTGCTTTATTTTCGCGTTTTCGTTTCTTGGAATTTTTTTATTCAATATTTTGTCGACCATCAAATTTCTGAAATTCTTATGTCTGCTTTCAGAGATATTGTCGACATTCATTTATTTATGTCGACTTGCATTCTGCGGCAGGTCTGTCTCTGGAAGAACGTTCGCACACAAGAGAAATGAGAGAGCAGGCAAGAGGATAAAGAGAGTTTACATGACAACAGAGAGAAAAGAGCACAGTCAGCAAAGGCTCATCACCAGCAGTAGCAAAGGTGTTTCTGAGGCTTGCTTCATTTGGTGGCTCTCCTCGCTTTATTTTGGCCACCGTGAAGAGAAGTTATTCGATGCCCCGCGACCGCAACAAGTCCCGTATTTGTTGTTGGGTCATGTCAGCGGTAATGGGCACCTCCTCCACGAGGTCGTCTCCCGCAAAGAAGCGAAGGTACGGTTTTTGTTTGGACGTTCGCAGTTTCCTTGCGTTCTTGCTGCTCGATGAAAGAGAAGAACGAAGAGAACGAAGGGAGGAGAAAAAAAAAACAAAAGCATGGTCATGCATTGGAACAGAGAGCATACAAAAAAGAGTAGTTTAAGAAGAAAGAGAGGACGTACTAGTTGGGCAAATCTCTCTCGAGAAAATTCTTAAACTCAGCATAGTGATGCAAACGTCATGCACACACGACCTTGTGTGTAGCCCAAGCGAGGGGAGGAAAAAATCAATCGATTGGTTAGGAAGAGACAGAGGAGGACAGAGGAGAGAGAGAGAGAGAGAGAGAGAGAGAGAGAGAGCAAGTACCATGACAGCACAGTTCTTTACTTTGGTGGGAAGCGCCTCTCTCTCCAAACCCAACAGCCCAGCAGCTCGCCCCATGATCTGCGTAGCCCACCCCGTTTGCTCCCCCTCTTCCTTGCCCTTGTTCACCGAGGAAGCAGCGGAGAGGCAGTAGGCGGCCAACGCTGCCAACAAAGCCACCGCCACCACCGCCACCACTCCGCCCTTCTTTTTCCCGCCCGGCACCGCTCCCCGTTTTGCCCCATCTTCACCACCACGACTCCCACCAGCCCCCTTTTGCTGGACACCCGTTTTGGTGGCTGCTGGTGGGGACGAAGGGGAGGGTCCTGGTGGTAGTGGCGGCTCGCCCTTCCCCATTTTTGCACGCGCGTAACGTAACTCACCAAGCCCCCTGAACGACGATTGGGTTTGGAGGACTGAAACCCCTTCTTCTGTTTCTTCTCCTTCTCCTCCCTTGGTTATTTTCTCTTCTTCTTGTTGTTGCTTCTCCGCCTCCGAAGTTCGGAAGGAAGGAAGGAAGGAAGGAAGGAAGGAAGGAGTGGAAGACGACGTGCAAAATAATTGCAAAAAAAAAAACAACCGACGAATAAATAAAGCAACATGAACCAGAGAGGTTATGGTGCCCTCCTCAGCCCAAGGTGCTATTTACGCTCCAAAGAAAGACCAACAACAGCATTTTTCAGCAGAGACAGACGAGACAAGAAGAAGAGAGGAAATGGCGGGGAGGGGCAGCTCAGTTCGCTTCATCTTGGACAGGAGCCTCCGAGGCAAGCATGGCGTACCCCTCTTCGATCGGGTTGGTGCTTGGTGAGGAGGAAGCCGCTCTGCGCACCCAAAAAGAGGCCACTATGCAGAGCACAAAGTAGAGCACGGTGCTGACCAAAGCCAACCACCAGCCGAGGGGCTGCCAGCCCCATAACACGTGGTAACCGCTAACGTGGCCATTGCTCTGTGAGTAAGAGTCCTCTCCTGCAGCGCCATAGAAGTTGCCCCACGGCCCGGTCGAGTTGTTTATCCCGTAAAACGGGCCGCTTGCCGTTTGGAAGCGGAACCACTCCGTGTCCTGCGCGAATGCGTGCGGCAAGGCGCCCGCATAGTACACCACGGCAGCGCTCATCAACGGTAGCCCTGACAGCACCAACCAGAACAGCAGCATCGCGAAGGACAGCGGCGGGTTCCAGGCTTCTTGCGGTTGTTGTCTGTGGCTCTGCTGCCTCCTCGTCATCATTCTCATTGCCGCGAGTCCTTTGCTGGCTGCAGGAGCCAGACAGCAGCACTGAACGCTGAACAGGCAGGCAGCCAGGAAGAGGGTCACCAAGCTGAGCATCACCAGGGAGAAGGTTACGGCAAAGACTATGGTCAGCTCCTCGTAATGGTTGCTGCCCCAAAAGCCGGAGGAGTCCGTCATAGGGGCGTTCCGGGTCCATCGCTCGCAGGTGCTATTATGCTCGTTGGAGAATTGTGAGTCACTGTACGTCACCACCGAGTTCCACCAGTAGTACATGGTGAAGGAGCAGTTCAGGTAGTCATGCGTGAGCCCTCCGTGAAACTCCTGCTCGTAGTGGAGCTCATACCAGGGCGTCCCCAGGGCTGCTACCAGCACGAGCACCGTCAGCCAAAGAAGAATCCCACCCAGCACGTTGCAGCTGAACAGGTTTCTCACCAAGCAGTGGTAATGCTCTTTGCAGCCCATCTTCTCCAAAGTTCGTGGTGTTTGTTCCGTTCCTCTGCCCCGTTTCTGCTTTGTGAAGTGTTTACCACGCCCCCTTTCAAGTGTGGTCCTACGGCACAGTTAATTGCCACATTCCGTTGTCAGTCCTTTTAAAAGGGGAATAACAACGACGTTTCCGTCGCCTATTTCTTCGAAAATTAATAAAGGAGAGGAAGCAAATGAATGCGTAGAATTTTTCTCACGCAGCCTCACGGATAGGGGATCTTTCTTTCTTTCTCCTTTCTTTCTGTTCTTTTTGTGTTGAAAAGTTTTCAATGAAAACGTTCGAGGATTTGTTTACTGCCAAAGAAGTGCACCATCTTCATCCTCCTCCCTGTCCTCCTCTTTGACCTCGCTGCTGCCAGAAGAAGGAGGAGTGGGAGGGCAGGCAGAACCAAACGGACGAGTCAGGAAGCAAGTCGGTCGCGCAGAATCCACGAAAGAAGGCCGCGACGGCGTACAGCTGTGAGAAGTGGCCAGGCGGGCAATGTCGCCGTGGCAGGTGGTGCAGTGGATGAGGGATGGGTGGCTGGCGAGCTTGCACACGTTGCAGGGCGCGCAGTGGTACTTTTCCTTCTTGTCGTTTGTCTCCCAGAACTTGCAGATGTCGCAGTAATACCTTTGTGCAATCCACCACAAAGAAGATAAGTCACATGAGAGAAGAGCGAGCGAAAGAGAGGGAGAGGGAGAGAGAGAGAGAGAGAGAGAGAGAACAAGATGCCGAGAAATAAAAATAGAGACGTACTCTCCTAAGGCCCGGCCGTTACAAACAGGAGAGTTGCAATACTTTCCGACCGGTTGCACATAGTTGCACACCATGCATAACTGCATATTAAACGTATTTAAAACACAAACAAACAAATAAGGAGACATCATAGGACCAGACGGAAACGAGGAGGAGAAAACAACAAACAACAGCAGCTAAAGCTTCACAACAAGAACAATGCCTGGAAACGTACCACAACTTGAACAGAGTATCTGTGTGTGTATTTGCCATTATAAGTTTTTAACGATGAAAAAAAAACCAAAAAAATAATAATAATAATAATAAAGGTTACCTATCGATAGTGTGCCTTTTCGCACGAACGGACTCGTTGTGACAATGGCGACAGACATAGAAACGACCGCAGCAAGCGGCATACATCTTGGCATTACGTATGTAGTGAGGGCAGCCCAACAGGCCCTCCTCCTTTGGTTGGTGATAGGAGGGCAGGAGGTCCTCCCGCTTGGAGCGCAGGCCAAAGTAGTGCTCCTTCATGTGGAAGGCCTTGGTGGTGGGAGGGGAGCAGCCGCGCGTCTTTTCCAGCCGCTCCCTCATGAGGAGGGCCTGCTGGTCGCGCTCCGCGGAGGAGAGGTGGCGGTACTCGTTCTCCAGGCGGAGAAAGGGCGCCTGCTCGAGGAGGACGCATACGCCGACGTCTCTGCGGAGAAAGCTCTGCCAGAGCCTGCAATCCTCCAGCAATTCTTGCCAAGTGGTGTTGGTCTATGGTGGTGGGCGGTTTTTGTTCTAAATAAAATAAAAATAAAACAAAACAAAGAGAGGTGTATTTACGAACCATAGAGAGAGCAATGGCGTCCTCTGCATCTAAATGGGATACGACTTGAAGAAGAATCTCGGGAGGAAGGTGAAGGGCAGGATCCATCTCTCCACTTTTGTTTGTTTGTTTGTTTCGCTCCTCTCTTCCTTTTTTTTTTTTTGGATTCACTTATTTTATTTTAAAATTGGTTGGAATGCTAGATATCCTAGGAATGTGGTAACCAAATCCAAAGTCACGTGTGTGTCCTATCTTAAAACGGAAACATGATGAAGCGGAAGGATTTGAATGCTTAGATCCCTTTACTTGGGGTTACCCTTCATCTGCTTCTTATGGGTCTTCAGTCTTTTCGTTGTTTAGCAATTTATATGCCATTCCTTCTATGGTTTGGACCATAGAATCACTCCAAGTTTTTTATCCCCTTGTAGAGATGACAAGAACAGAGCGGGTTACTGTGTGTTTTGCTCTTCGTAGCCTAATTGGAGCCCCCAAGATGGACTTCCCGAAGTACCAGAGTGGCTTCCTTCCTGGCCGTTTGAGGTTGAGCCCAACCGGGTTTTGCGTGCATCGCCGCTGTTGCCTCTCACCACTTTTATCGATTCATCTATCAGAAGCACGGATTGGGTGGGTGGTACCTATCGGAGGTGAGTCCGATACCAATGGCGCTGTTGATGCGTCCTCTCTTTTTCCTTTGGGGCGTGTTTTCAGATGAAATCTTTCATCTAGCCGGCTCTTTATCGGGAGCGTTTCATCCTGATATGCCAGATTCTCTTACAGAGGGTTGAGTCGTTGCTCCTCTTATCTCTCACGACCTATCGTAGCGTCCTCTTCGGCTAACGATGCGAAGTTGTTTGTTTTCATCTACTGTGATTAAATGATGAGTTTGTATCATAGTTCCCTTTTTGCGTTGTTATTTCGGTGTCGCTTCCCTACCTTTTCTCCGTTGCCTAAGTTTTTTTGAATGCGTTGCAAGTTAGACGCTCTCGTCGCCTGGTTTTCAAAGAACCAACTTGTTTTTACCTTCGATAAGAGAAACTTTATCGCAACGGTGCAAAATAGGACTGTGAACCAGCGAAGTTTCTATATTAAAAGATGACAATTAACTTGAGTGATCATTTTCTAGTAAACTATAAGTAGGAGAGTGTGTCACTTTCTTTCCTTCGCATTGGCAAAACAAACCGACAACACAACGAACAATGACTTTTAGCATCGGACGACCACTGCCACTGGTCGGCATACTGGCACTGGTTTGTGCATTCATGCTTGCCACTTCTGCGGTGGCCAGCAATGCGTATCAACTACAACAACGCTGTTCTTCGTGCGCCTCGAGAAAGCTGATTGCCGGAGACGGCTCCATCGCTGGCATCCTCTCCGTTCAAAACGACGAGAAGTATCTCTACATCAAGTACCACACCAGCACGGAGTGGTTCCTTTCCGAGATCCACCTACACGCTACCAGCTCCATCCGTTACCTTCCAAGAAACGCCTATGGAGGCGCCAACCTCAAAGGCTTCTCCTACAAGGCAGTTCTGGGTGTCAAAGGTAGAACTTACTCTGCGAAGATAGAGCTGGACGACATCAGAAGGGGATGTGGACAGTCAGTGATCATCGCGGCTCATGCGGAGGTAGTCAAGATAAACAGCGAATATAAGGTGGTCGATGCGGAAGATGTTTGGGCGTACGGTAATTCCATTGTGTGCGGCAGCGAGGCCTCTTATTTCGCTCATTTCGTCTGTTGTGCTAGTGATGGCGGATACTATGATGATGGTTACTATGGACATGATGGTGACGGCTATCATGATGGTAATGATGGATATGGCGATGGCGACGGAGACGGATACGGTGATGGGGACGGATACGGCGACGGTGATGGAGATGGAGACGGTGATGGATATGGTGATGGAGACGGAGACGGTGATGGCGATGGAGACGGAGATGGAGATGGATACGGTGATGGTGATGGAGATGGAGACGGTGATGGAGATGGAGACGGAGATGGAGATGGAGACGGAGACGGAGATGGATACGGTGATGGTGATGGAGACGGAGACGGTGATGGCGATGGATACGGAGATGGAGATGGAGACGGGGATGGTGATGGCGATGGATACGGTGATGGCGATGGAGACGGAGGTGGAGATGGAGATGGAGACGGTGATGGAGACGGTGATGGAGACGGAGATGGTGATGGGGATGGTGATGGGGACGGAGATGGAGATGGAGATGGAGATGGTGATGGCGATGGAGATGGAGACGGCGATGGAGACGGAGATGGAGATGGAGATGGAGACGGTGATGGAGACGGAGATGGTGACGGTGACGGTGATGGAGATGGGGATGGTGATGGGGATGGTGATGGAGACGGGGATGGTGACGGTGACGGTGATGGAGACGGTGACGGTGACGGTGACGGGGATGGTGACGGTGACGGTGACGGAGACGGGGAGGAAACAGCCTATGGATATTTGGAGGGTTTCGCGATATGCTTCCCTGATGTACCAGACACTACTTTCAACAACTGGGGCTGGACCAACGGTGGCTTGACTCACGGCACATACGTAATGGACCTCTGGGCTGCCGCCGGTCAGTGCGACCAAACAGCAGGCGTGGATGTAGGCGAAGTCACCGTCACATACGGCATGACCGGTACAGTGACGGTGACCTACTCATTGGAGCCTCAGTACACTTTGGAGGAGACTCACGTCTACATTGGAAATGACTTCGTTCCAACGAACAACGCAGGCAATCCCACCGTGGCTCCTGGTCAGTATCCGTACAGCGGCAACCCCGTCGTGGCTGCGGGTTTCACGGGAGAGATCTACGTGATTGCTCACGCGGTCGTCGGCGGTCTATGAGCTTTTTTTTCTTTCCAATTTTCAGATTTTCTTTTTCTTTTCGGAATTTTTGATAATAATTCGGCATTATTGTTACAATTTCGATAGAGAACAATTTTTTTTCAACGGAACGGAAAAAAAATTCTCAGCGCTGCGTGGAGGAAGAATAGCGTGCGAAGGATGAAGAGGATGGAGAGGAGGATTCCAAACCACTGCTGCCGGCGGAATGGTAGCTTGCGTTGATGATGGCCTTGTGCATCAAAGGAGTGGTTGGCGAGAAGGAGGAGAATCCGTTGTGGAAGGAGGAAGAGCGAAGACCGGCTGTCTCGGCCTCGTAGATGTTAGTCGTGGAAGAAGGAGAAGAACGAGCAGCGATCCAGAAGATGGAAAGAATGGCCATGGCAGGGGTCAACTCGAAGAAGACCTGGTTGGCGATGAAGCAGAGGGTGTTGATGAGGTGCATGCTGTCATCTATGACAAAGATGTCTACCAGGATGATCACAAACTTGCAACCAAAGACCAGGGAAAGGAAGAGCGTCAACACGCCCACCAACTTGCAGAGCTTCATGCGAGAGGAGGAGATGAGAGGCAAGTCTCTCAACTTTCGGTAGATGCGGTAGCCATAGAGAAGGAAGGACAACATGGCCAAGAAGCACAGTGAGGAGGAGTAGACTGCCTCTGTGTTGTGCAGGATGGTCAACTTGTGATTCTCGTGGTGGGAATGGAAGGAGAACATCAGCGAGAGGAGAAGAACCCATACTGCATAGACTACCGCGTTGAGTAGGAGGTAGGCTATCGTCATCTTGCGAACAAAGGTTGGCGTCCGGTCATGAGCTCTGTGGTAGGCTATGCTCCTAGTTTCAGAAAAAAAAAAGGTGAGAACGCAATAGCAAGACAGAAACAGATAAGAAGGAAAATGAGGAGAGAAAGCAGCAAGAGAATAGAGGAGAGAGAATCACAGAGAGAGAGAGAGAGAGGAGAGAAGCGCAGAACAAGAAAATACCAAAATAGGACCAAAAGGATAAAGACAGAAAAGAAGATATAGTTCGGAAGGCCGCCAAGAAAGATGGAGAGGGGTGCTTGCTGGCGAAGAGGCTGGCCTAAATAATTGGTGTGCACGTGAATGATCATGTCCAAGTCTCTTGCTGTTGTTCAAAAGAGAGAGAGAGAGAGAGAGAGAGAGAGAGAGAGAGAGAGATGAGGTAAACAAAGGGACTTGAAAGCAAAAACCATTTCGTTCTTCCATAGGGGCAGGGGATAACGAAACTAACCTAACAAAGGAATAGGCAGCAAGATGAGAACGATCTTCATGAGGTTCCAGGAACGCCTCCTCAGCAAGACCCAAACCACAGAGCCAATGCTCAGCAAAAAGCCCACAGAGAAGAGAGCAATCAGAACGTAGAGGCATATCCGCTCCAGCTCGGTGGGTTTCGTGTCATCCCCTCCTCCTCCTCCACTGCCACTTTCTCCACCTTTCAGCCATAGGCCTTCCATTCAACCACCACCAACACCACCACCCTTGCTACACTTTTCTGGTGGCCTGCTGCTTGTTTTAAATTACTTGTCGACACAGGCATTGGCGATTGCCTTCTTTTGCCGCAAAAGGGGTGGTGTGGGTGGACAGCTGACCTGAAGCGGGAACATGGCATTCAGCACAAGGGACAGTGGAAGGCGTGGTAACCTTGGTAGTGATAATCGTCTGTTATTTTTGTGGGGCGCACAGTTTGTGTCCCCCAATTCATCTTTACAAAACGCAAGCAAGAAAGAGCTCTGTCGCACGAGAGAGCGGAAAAAGAATAAAAGCGTTGGTTGGTTGCAAGTTGTTTAATCCTCTTCCTCTTCCTCGCGTCTGGCATTGTCCTGGTCTCTAGCCTCCTGCTCCTCCTGCTGCTCTCCTTCTTCCGCAGCACCGCCACCGGCAGGTGCAGGGCTAGGAGAACGCTCGTCATCACCCCTTCTTCGTTTCTTGCCTTCGGGAGAGCGCGGAGAGGGAGACCTCGAGCCAGAGGGAGAGCGAGATCTATCCCTATCGCCGGGAGCAGGAGAGGGGGATCGAGATCTCTTTCTGGGAGACCTCTCGCGGGATCTCTCCCTTCGGGAGGAGCGAGAAGGAGCAGGGCTGTGCGATCGAGACCTGGACCGAGAGTATCTCCTGCGGCGGTCGGGGCTGCGACTGTGTCGGCTGTGCCTACCGCCACGGCCTCCACGGCCGCCACGAGGAGAACGGCTGCGAGAACGGGAGCGAGAACGGGATCGGTAACGAGGAGAAGGGCGACGGCCTCCGCCGCGACCACGCTCAGATGGAGGATTGGTGCAGTCACGAGCCCAGTGGCCTGGTTCTCCACATCGGAAGCAAGTATCATTGTCTGCTTTTATAGTTTTTTTATTTAGTTTCTTTATTTCAAACGCAAAAGAAAAAGATAACATACCGCGGCCACCACGTTTGGTGCCTTTGGCCCATTCTACGGCGATTCTTCGGCCCAACAAGTTAGCGCCTGCATGCAATGACAAAATGATGTTAAACAAGAGGAACAAATAAAAAAAAGAAACATAAAGAAAATAAAGGAGCAAAGGCTTCATTTAGGGGCGAAAGATTTCGTCAACAATTTGTGAATGTTGTAGACTAATTGCATAATCATCAGAGTTTCGAGAAGAGAATGAACAGAGATGAAGAAGAGAACAGAATACATACCATCCAAGTCGCGAAGCGCATCTTCGGCGTCTCTCTTGTCTTCATATTCCACAAAGCCGTAGCCGACCTTTACGTCGCAGCGGGTGATACGACCATACTTGTAGAAGAGGTCCTCGAGATCACGAGGCCTGGCATCGCTAGGCAAACGTCCTGAGAGGAGAGAAGGAAGCCAAGAATGGAAGGCGAGAGCAGGAGTCAGGGTCAAGGTCGGGATGGTTTGTTCACATTTTTTCTTTTGGTTTTGGAACTTATTCTTGTTTGCCGCAAACAGAATAGACCAAAATCAACAAAAAAATAAAAAAGGAAGCTCTGATGGCTACGAGGTGAGTTCTTTTGTCATCAGAGATGAAAAAAAAGAGTGAAGGGAAAAAAAGGTAAGGGAAAAACGAGCCAATCATGGAATCCAGAAAATTTTGAGTGTGGAAGGGAGCACCAAGGGTTTGGCGGCGGCAAAGAAAATGCAAAATACAACAAAGCCATCAAGTAGCAGGCAGCGGGCGCACCGTGCAGCAAGAGGCAGAGGTTGTTGTGTGGGTCACGATTGGCGGGAATATGGAAGGGAGGGAAAAGAGCAGCGCGGGGGCACACAGCAATAAGGCAACAAAGGCACACACAGTGGAATGGAGGCACAAAGGCAAAAAAAGGGGAAGCAACGAGGGGCAACGGACAAAACAGGATACATAAATAAACAAAAAAAGACCATCAATTGATATGGAAAGATCAAAATAAAAATTTTAAAAACTCCCACTGTGAAATTAGTAGCCACAAAAAAATCTTTGATGGCCTCCCTCACAAATAAAATAAAACGTAAAGAAAATAATTGAAGGTTTGATTGTACATACCGATAAACAGAGCCATCTTCTCTCTGGATTTTGTGAGAGAGGACCAAACCGAAAAAAAAAATAATCACGGCCTGCCTGCTGCTGCTGAATTCGCTGTGCGCGTGGCGTGGCCTGTCGGTTGGTTTTGTCGGACAAAAAATTAAAAAGAAAAAGAAAAAGGAAAAGGAAAAAAAAAAGAGGGAAAGAAAATGAGAAAAAGATAGAAACGACAAAGTATCGATGAAAATCGACGATAATTGCCTGGAGATTACCTTAAATTTAAGGAAGTCGACAGTAATGCAATTTATTGGTGTTACATGATTGGTCATTATTCTCCCGACATGTTTTCTTATTACCGCCTGCAGATAACGGCATTTGTGAACTACTGCAGCAAAGAGCAAACAACGAACACAGTACTGCCTGCCCACTATGAAACGTTTGACGAAGAAGGCCGCGAAGGGAGCTGCTGAGGCTGCTGTATCTTCTATCGAGAGCAGCCCTGACGTAGACTTTTCCGCTGTCGTTGGCGAAGAAATGGAAGTCCCTGAGCTTACCAGCCCAACTCTTGAAGACAAGAAAAAGATAAAAAAGTCTTTGTCTGCTCGTCGAGGTATTCCTTTTTTCGGTGACAAACAACCAAAAATATATTCTAGCTGACACTCCTCTTTAACAGTTACTGGGCTGCTCTCCAGAAGCAAAAAGAGCGGCGAAGATCTGAACGCTGAGAGCGAAAAGGAAGACGGCTTTGACGAGCATGAAGACGTCAAAAGCGTGGATTCGCCTCGACCTGACCATCCTGACGAACCTCAGACCTTTGACGAAGACGAGGAGCCGGTCTCCACTGCTGAGATTTTGGGTACTCTCTCTCTCTCTCTCTCTCTCTCTCTCTCGCTTCTTGGTATTTAAACCATTTAAACAGACAGTGGAAAGCTGTTTAGAGCAAAGCATCCACTCGAACAATTGTTCCCGAAAGAGGAGAGACCATTCGAGGCAGCCACCTCCCTGGAGCTCTACAGAACTGGAAGACTGTACGTCAGCGAACTGCGCGACGTCAAAGTGGGACCATCCGGTGAAGCTGCTCTTGCGGACTTGCCAACTACTTTTCAGCCTCCTTCTCTCCATTTCCGTTCGCTCACCGACAGTGTTGCTTCTCTTCAAGAGTATACGTATGTTCGTTTTTAGCACTTTGAATTTTAAATAACAAGTAACTGATCAGTTCTTTGCTTTCGGTGGAATGCAGATACTATAATGGAGGAGAATCATTGGAAGCTGCCATCAAGTTGGCTCACGGCAAAAGTGTCATTGTTACACTGAAGGATAACAGCCACCATTCGGTGGTGAAAGGCACTCTCATTGGTGGCAATCCAGTTGATGGTGTCATTCTACTTTCAGACGTTTGTACTTCTTGCTCTTCTTTATTGTTCTTCCATGCTTATCGATCTCTCCTTCTCCTCCATCCCTCTCTCTCTCTCTCTCTCTCTCTCTCTCTCTCCCTCTCTCTCCTTGCTTTTAAAATATATATAGGATTCCAAAGAGGTGGTAACGATCAAGAGCTTCGAATCGTTCCGCATTGAAGCGGACGCGTTCCCGGTAAAACCAGTTGTGCATGCGGTGGTTAACACCCAGCAGCCATCTTCCTCTCATCAGTCGCTTATTTCTTATGGTACTTTCAATTTATTCATGCTTCGTTCCGGTCTTATTATTTGACTGTCTTCAAAAAGCTGCAAGTTCAGGAGTGTCTTGGGAGGCTAAATACGATATTGTCCTTCAAGAAGAACAAGTCCAACTGAGTGGATGGTGGGTCATCACCAACAACACCGGCAAAACTTTCAAAGATGCCGCCGTCACTCTTGTCGCTGATGAACCTGAGGAACATGGTTCCTTCTCTCTCTCTCTCTCTCTCTCACTCACTCACTCACTCTCTCTCTCTCTCTCTCCCCGTCTCTTTCTTTTTCATCCACATTAATATCTTCTGCTATTCTTGTCTTTAGAAAAAGATGAACAAGACAACAAAAAAAATGATATCATGAACCTCTTTGAGAAGAAAAAGAACAAAAAGAAGGGCGGCGCCTCTGGAACTCATAGTTACAGGCTTCCTCATCCTGTAACCCTCCCCTCTGGTCTGACAAAACAAGTTCGAATCATCGACGCCAACTTTAGCGTTCGATTGACCAATTTGGTTTGCTCTCTGTCGCTTCTCTACTCTCTAATCTACTCTCTCTCTCTCTCTCTCTCTCTCTCTCCTATGTTAACCTTTCGGCAATAGTATGCTGGCTCTCCTAGGAAGGCATACTACCCAGGCCAGTTGGTGAGCAAAAGCCAAGCCAACCTCATCCCTGATGGAAAGTTCCCCAAGCGAGTCATTCCCGTCATCCAGCTAGACAACAAAGCCGACAACAACTTGGGCCTTCACTTGCCCGAGGGAGAAGCCAACATCTTCATCCGCCAAACGGATGGCCTGTTCCTTCGTCTTCTTCACTCCGTTTGTTTTTTTCTTCTCTGCTCCTCTGTTCTTTGTTCGCCTCTCCTCCATCTGACTATATATTTTGCAAACAACAAACAGACCAAAATGGAGCACAGCAATCCAGGAGAAAGCTTCAACATTCCCTACGGCGAATGCCCCAATCTCACCGCCGAACGTAAGGTCTTGGAATTCAAAAACGAGCCGAAGAAAGGTATTCCTTTTCTTTCCGCATTCAGAGAGAGAGAGAGAGAGAGAGAGAGAGAGGAGAAGGTTAACAACTAACAAACAATAACAATAAAAAGGGTTCATTCGTGAGACGATTCAAATCTCATTGAAGAACAGAGGAAAGGTGGAGGAAAAGGTGGTGGTGGAGGAGGTGCTCTTCAGGTGGAGGAGCTTCAAGATCCTGTTCTCCGCCCCCACATTGAAGCCCAAAAACATTAACCGCGAGTCTAACACCATTCGCTTCCCTCTGATCGTTCGCCCTGGCACCACCGTTATGAGATATCAAGTCGTCTATAACGAAATCCCTCATTATTTGCAATAATTACATCCCCTCCTCCCTCTTCTCTTCTTCACTTCTTCACTGCTTTGTTTGCATTTCATCTGTTCGATTTGTAACCTGTAAGAATGAACTTCTTTCTATTCTTTCTTTTTGTGGTATGTTGTAGTTCGTTATTCGCTTTTTCTTCGTCTTATGTTTCTCCATTGTAGCTGACCCTGTAGCGAGGAAATTGCGAAGTGTCGAGACTGCCGCTCACCTCGCGAAACGTGATGTTGAGGCGCCCGTTGCGCAGCATGTAATGCCGCAATGCCGCTGGCATGGTCTTCGGCACCACTTGTAGCACTGTGTGGACAATCATGCGGGAGGGACCGCCAAAGATGATGACATCGCCGCTGTTGAGACGAACCACATTAAAGTGTTCGTCCTCATAGTGATCCTTGTACCCAAAGTCTGCTGACAGTCCTATCGTCAGCGAGACAATTGGTTTTCCTGTGTTTGAGGTGTTTGTTAGAGCCATTGTTAAAGAAGTAAAGAAAGAAGTTAGAGAGAGAGAGAGAAGGAGAATAACACAAGAGAGAAAGAGAATGAACCTTTCTTCTGTTGAACCAGTTGAGGGTCTTCGCTGTCTTTGTGTGGCTTGAAGGTGGCACCTTCGGTATAAAAGTTGACGAGGGTGGTGGTGGGAGTCATCGGGGGAAGCGCCCCATCCACGGCCATGGCCATAGAGAGATAGTTTTGGCATTGCTCAGCAAAGCGAGGAGGGAAGGAGGAGATGGGCTCAATGAGGCGCCCGCGAGTGCCCATGTTCAGCTTGAGCAGGTTGCCTTGACGTGTGAAGAAACCAGGCGAGCTCTCATCTTTGCCTTCGCCCAAACGAAAACATTCCTGTACAAACCTACCATGAAAATAAAACCCATTTGGACCATTGTTAGCCAAGAAGAGTTCAAAAAAAAGGAGGGAAGCAGAGAATAACGCAAACCAGCGTTGGGTGTCAAGGTCGATGACGTTGCGTAAAAGTACAAGACCAGGTTGAAGAATCTCAACAGTCGCTTGCTCCCTGGCAACAGCAGTTGGCACGTAGCTAATGGGCGTTATCAAAGCAGGTTGCTGAAGCTGCTGCGCCTTTTTCCCCGCTACCGACACGGCCTCCGACGAGGACGAGGAGGCTGCCGAGGTGTTGTTGGTTTGGTTCCGTGGGCGAAGCGGCTTGTTTCCTCCTCCTCCTCCACCACCACCTGGAGGCGTGATACGTTGATTCCTCCTGCCACGAGTAGAAGCAGTCGGCTGCCTCCCCTTTTGTGCCGTTCTTCCTTCCATTGCTTCTTGTTCACTTTTGCTTTTCTCCGCTACTTTTTTTCTACTTGTTTCTCTTCTCTTCCCACCGAACGTTTTTTTTCCCGCCTTTTTCAGTTCTCACCCAGTTTTTCGTGTCGACTCGAAGGAAAACTAAAGATCGATCGTCGTAATGCGGTCGTGTCGACTCGAAAACATGTTGGATGGCGCAAAGGAGGAAAAACAAGGGAAGGGCGATGCGATTGATTCAATTGTACAAGATGACGATTACTCTGTCTTTTGAGTAGAAGAAGAAACACAGGGGAATAATGATAATAAAATAAGATTATTGTGTACATGGTATATAGTTGAACAAACTTCAAACACTTTTTGTAAAAAAGAAGTGCTTGGTGAGGGGAAAAAAAAAGGGGGCGTTCAAAAAATCGGGTTTTTTCTAGAAAGCAATGCAGCACTCATTGCCGCCCTCCGATTTGATCCAGGGATTGATTTCGCCGTCAAAGCCAGGCAAGAGGGGATCCTCCGTCTTCTTGATGAACTCCACCAGCTGCTCGCAAGCCTCGGACACCTTGATGAAATTTTTGGAGAGCTCCAGCTGCTCCTTGATCCTTTCCTTCTCCGCCTCGAGCTTGCGCAATTGTTGGGCTGACATTGTTGTGAGGGTTTTGTTTTTATGACTGCGTCGACCAAGAGAAAGAGAAAGAGAGAGAGGCGGAGAGTAATGGTAAGAACAACGCGCTGGAGGGAGACAGAAAAAAAAGGGGGCCACAAAGGAATAGTTACCGCAGGAGAGGGGGAGTGAAGTGAACGTTTCAGCTTTTTCTGTTTCTTTTAGCAATTAAAAGTTTAACTTTTTTTCTTTTTGGATAAATTTAAAGGATAAAATTGGCAATTTACACGTCAGCTTTTTTCTTCAACAAACCTGCACGAGTTCTGGTTCACTTAGAATTTTTGTCGACGCTGGGAAACAAGCGGGCACACCAAGGGGTTGCTCAGGCAGACAGAAGAGAGTGCTTGAGCTTTCAAAGACGCTGTGCTGTACATTTAGACTTCAGAAGGCCTCCGCTTTGCACCATATGATCAAGTTGACACGTTCTCCAGAGATGAGCTTCTTCGCCGAGTGTATGTGACTGCCCAAATGGAGCAGGGCGTGGCCCACTTTGTGGCGAACCAGGGCCTCCTTCTCCTCTCTCATGTAGGCGTGCATCTTGGCAGGCACCTTCATGATGGCACTGTCCTTGCATCCTTGAAACAAGAGGTCTCCTCCCTCAAACTCTTTGCCCAAACAGACGTTGAGGGTGATATCCGAGTTATCCACATGCTTCTTCAATTCCTTGTCCTCTCCCAGCTTGTACCTCACGGTGAATGCATGGTGATACTTGATGTCTGCTCCGCCATTGTCAGGGAAGAAGACGGAGGACATGGGCAGAATGTATTTGTCCAACATTCCTCTGATAAGAGCTGAGAAGCCAACCGCCTCCATTATCACGCCATAGCGGTTCATTGAGTTGGGTCGTCGCATTTCTTTTTCAACAAAGTGGAAGAGAGGCAAAAGGAAGAAGAAAGGAGGGATCAGACATAGAACAGAGAAGAAGCAGGACGAAGAAAGAAGAGAAAACGAGACATAAAGACATAAGAGAAGGAAAGACCCACCAACGCCACTCCGTTCAAGGTGGTCCAGTTCTTCCAGAAGCAAGCGACAAAACTCGGGCTTTAAGCACGGAAAAGAGAAGACCCCAAAGACGGGCTGGTCCTCGATGACCGACAAGAACGCCTCCTTTGTGCCCAGCTGAACAGCTTCGTTGAGCTTGTCCTCAAAGAACTCAGGGGAGAGCGTGAAGAGCTCAGGGTGCAGCGGCACGTATTCTAGCCCCTTGATGTTCAGCTTCTGCACCCGCCCCTCCCCATCCTTGAGCACTTGGACCTGTGGGTTGTAGCCCAGGGGGTGAACCTCTGCGTCCTCCATCATCCAGGCGTCCTGTGGCTTCCGGTCGCGACTTGGTACGTTCTTCGTGTCGACAATAATACACCAATAGAAATTCAAACAACCCAGAAAGATCATGATCATATCCAATAGAAAATCACAAAATGGTCTTTCAAATAAAAATCAAGGCTCCAACGCCTAAGGCCAGACCTCTCCGTTACGCCTCTTCCTTGCAGTGCTCAAGCTACAGCACCGATAGATAAGGATCCGGGTGTTGTCGTACCATCGCGTTATAGGCGGCCACGTTGTCCCTCGTTTTCCCAGGCACATTCACCAAAGGCATCTCCCCGGCTCTTGTTCCTTCGGTGGAATGATAATGCAACACGGCCACGTCTCCCAGGTCCTCCGTTGGCAAGAGCTCGTAGGCCACGTTCAAAGCGGAGGGAAGGAAATTGTAGGGAGCGTCCAACGCGGCCAAGGTCAAGCTCAGGGAGGCCTGGTCGCAAAACCAGCTCTCTCCTATGGAGGCCATGAAGTCATTGTAAAAGTGCCACAGGCGAGTGATGGGCTTGAAAAGTGTTTGAGGAAGAATGATCACGCCAGCGTTGAAGTAAGGGAACTCCTCCGGTTGAACTTGGAGCCGTTTTTGAGTGGTTGGGGAGGAAGAAATATGTTTGCAACGAGGTTCCTGGTTATGCCACGGCATTGGGATTGCAAGCGCATCTTTAGCGTATTGTAAGATGTGTGCGCTAGTGGTTTTTTGAATGGGACTCTCTATTTTTTGTATCGGGAACATAGAGACGTCAGGAAAGAAACAATGAACATGGAAACGAAAGAGCAAGGAAAGAGAGAGCGAGAGCGAGGGAGGAGAGATAGGAACGGTACCGGCAGGAGAGGCGTAAAAGGAATCGCAGGTCATAGCCATCAATTCAGGAGTTATGTCTCGAAGGATGACGGTATCGCAATCCATCATTATGACAAACTTGAACGCAGCCAGCTCAGCCAACTTGAAGATGTCTACCTTATGTCCTGGGGCACAATTATTTGTGGCCCTGCCCGTTACTCGGATGAGAGGATTGTACTTGGTAGCTGCCTCTAGATAAGAAGGATCTGTAGGGAGTTCTGGGAACATGAGCACGGCGGTTGCGTTGGATAGAGTACCTCCCATGAATCGAAGAGACCTTGATGCAAATACCAAAGTTAGAGGAACAGAATAAAAGAAAAAAATAAGAGGTGGCACGGAAAGCAAAAGAGATCGCAAGAAAAAAGAAGGAGAGCAGAAGGAGGAACAAGAAGAGGAAGAAGAAGAGAAAGGAGTAGAACCAAGGAAGCGGGAGCTAACCTGAGCCACTTAATGGAACGGGAATAATATCTAGGATTGATGTCAGGAGCTATCACGAACACCACGTCCTTGGACGTTATGGGTCTCCTTGTAGCTTCCTTTTCTATCGTCAACTCACCAACAGAAGGACTCGGCTGTTCACTCGGAGAAGAACTAGCTTCCTTTGGAGAAGGGTCGGTATCCTTCGCTTCATGATTTAGTTGCTTTGAGAGAACGGTGTCTGAGGTACCGTTGGTATCAGAAAGAGACGAAGGACTGTCAAGTTCAGACAGAGGAGATGCAGGAAGATGCTGCCGAGGAGAAGAAAGTGCAGAGCCGCGCGTTGAGCAAGTCAAAGAGGAGAAGCGCAACTCGATCAACAAGGCAGTGAGGAGCAAGCATACAAGCCCCACCAGAGTGACTCGTCGCCGCGGGGTTGCATGACAGGCGCCCAGCGAGAAGCACCGCAGCGTTGATTCTCCAAACGACTTCACTTTCACGCTATAACCTCGTTGGTTGATTTAAAAGGGGAGTGCCTGTTCGTAACCCTCAAACACTGCCTTCAGGATAGGTTTCTGCCTTGCTCACGTTTTCGTAACGGTTGAGCAGGCAGCAACAGCAATGATAGGAAACCAAAGAAACAAACTCGAGAGAGAAACAGAATACAACCTTTTAATAATCTCGTTTAAGAGTCGTGAGATGATGGGGAGAAGAGTTGGCGTTCATAGGATTCGAGCTGATCCACAAAACCATGGTTGGGAGATACAATGCTGCGTCTGCTTTTGACATGAGTAAACGCGACGTGAAGAGGCCATCCTTTACATCGCATGAGATACGCCAGAGTTATTGTGCAGGACCTGCTCACTCCTGTTTCGCGGACGATGTTATGAAATAAAACATGAATAAAGTTGCAGAAAAGAGAGAAACGACAAATTGAGAAGAAAGAAGAAGTTAACCAGCTTCACAATGTATCAGCACTTTCTGCGATTCCTTTTCGGCTTGTTCTGTTCAACATATTAAAGAAAAGCATAAACAAAAATGAATGAAGACGAAAAGAGAGAAAAGTAAACCTATGAAAGAAGAAGCAGCTTCAAAATGGTCTGAAATGGTCTGCGTATAAGAATCTTGAATGGCGATTTGATAGTAGCGAAAGGCATCGTCTTCTTTAAAAGCGTTCTCGTGAGGAGTACAGTTGACTATCCGCCCGATTCCGAGTTTCTCCAATACTTCTTTGTTGTTGGCAGCTTGCCAGTCGCCGAGATAAAGAAAGTCATCAAGAATCACTGATGGAAAACCGGTGATAAGGCATTCATCATCATCTTCATCGTCATCATCATCATCCTCTTGTGCTTCTTCTCCATCTTTCGATTGTTCTTCTTTCTCTTTCGCTTTCTCTTTAGGAATAGGTTTTGGAGAAGTGACTATGAACGGAAAAGATCGTTTTAAAGCTTCTATGCCGCCTGTGCCGTTCAAGAAGAGAAGCGAGTTAGGAAGTCTTCGAGAAGGAAGAGAGGGTGCAGGAGCGGCAAAGGAGAAGAGAGAAGAGAGGAGAGCGGAGAGAAACAAAGAACTAGAGCACAAGAGAGGGAAGAGGGAAGAGAAAGAGAGTAATACCTATAATCGTGGAGCAGTAAACAAGCGAGGAAGATTTGCCAGCCGCAACGAGCAGCTGCTTCAGGAAACGTTCTTTGGGTCCCCACGTCCCGTCCTCATTGACGACGGCCAACCTACACATCCAAAAGACCTCTTGGAGCGTCTTTCTGAGCCTGGCCACGTAGTCTTGCACGACGGCGGCATCCCTCGCGCTCTTCTCCACGTCCGCTGCGTCTATGCTGAACGAGAGAGAGCGAAGCACATGAGAGGCAACAAAGTCTTCTTTCGCTCTTATGTCCAAAGTTACAAAACTTTTGAGCAGAGAGAGAGAGAGAGAGAGAGAAAGAGAGAGAGAGAGAAAGAGAAAAGAGAAAGAGAAAGAGAAAAGAGAAACGAGAAACGAGAAAGAGAAAGAGAAGAGAGACACGTTAGTTGTCACCAAAGAGAAGAGAGCAGAGAGGAGAGAAATCAGAGTAGGGAGGAGAAGGAGAGAGATAGGGGCGGAGAGAAGAGAGAGAGAGAGAAGCGACAAGCGAACTCGAAATGGCCACAGGTAAAGGTATTGTAGAACTCAAGAGGCGAAAGAGAAGTCTCGTCTGCGCATGCTTCCGGCAACTCTATCATAACGCTTCTCTTTTCTTTTCTTCTTTGTAATTAATTCCCGAATACAAAAAATAAATAAATAAAAATATTATTATTTACACAACAAAAAGAAGAGAGGAAAAAAACAAGAACGGCATAGTATAAAAACCTATACCACATTGGGGGCGAGAGAGGAGAGAGGGAAAGAGGGATGAGAGTAGCAAACTGAATGCGTTGAAGAACTTCACACCCGAAGTTTTTGCAGACAGTCTCCAGACGGTCACTGCTGTCTCTACTCTCTGTTTGAACATTTAACGGACGGGGACCTTGGCCGTTGGATTATAAACAGGATTCTTGGCCAAGCCGATAGAACCTTTGTTATCCGCAGGGATGGTGGTAGCGTCGCGTCACGTTCGAATAATTCATTCACCATTCGAAACTTGAAAAAAATGAAGGATGGGCTTCTCTGATTTCCAATGTTGAGGAGTTGGCTCGGAGAGGAATCGAGAACCTTGGCTGACAGCATGGCGTACACATGGCAGCAACAACGTCAGGCCGGGTTCCGACCATGGCGTACACATGGCGGCAGCTGCGCTGCGGTAAGGTATCTTGGTGGCCAGAGCTTTGTCGGGTCGTTTCTTGGGGAGACGGAGTAAACTGGGAGAACGATGAGTCTTTGGAGAGGTTGAAGTGTTTGGTTTGTTGACGAGTAGTTTTGCGATTCTCGCGATCACGTTGGATTTCAAGCCCAAGGCTTGGCCGGGGTCGTTCATGTCGAAACGTCAGAGAGAGTTCGGATTTGGTGTAGGCAAGAAGTTGCTTGTTGGAGGTGACGATGAGTAAGTCGTCCACGCAAAGAAGAGAGAGAAAGATGATTTCTTCTCCCGCTTCGGCCTAGGAGGAAGAGGTTCTGATCAGCTGAGGATTGGACAAAACCGAGACTCGATGATTCCAGAATTTTCTTCTGGGAGCTTGCTTGAGGCGGTAGAGACAACGTTGGAGACGCCATACCCAGCCTGGATGTTCAGGATCGACGAAACCGAAAATTGATGTCCCTTCTTTCCTGCTTTTGGCGTTGCTCAGCAATTCGAGGCTGGTCAATTAGTGGCGTCAGGATTGCCTTGTCGTCGACGCTCCCTTTCCTGCACCTGTTTGTTGAAACTGATGCTCCGCTTCAACTCCCTCTTCTTTCTTTTGTTTTTCAACACCTTAAGTGAACAAAAATGGTTTAAACAAACAAACAAAACGCACACAATGACCAGGTCACTGATTTTCCTGGTCTTCACCCTTGCCATTCTCTTCTTCGCCACCGGCAGCACCGCCCAAATCACCAAGTGGGAGGGAGCAAAGGCGGACCACCTCATCGAGGTTGCTCTACTCACCGACGATAACATTGTGGAAAACCCCTACTTTGGGGACTACCGTGGAGAGGGCGGGCCTTACTACGCCTCTCCCTCCTTTTTCTTCGCCATCTTCCTGAGCCAACGCGGCCACAACACGACCTTCCTTTCCAATTTGGGCGATCATTATGGCAGCGTGGAGGACGAGGTGATCGAAGTTCTCTCCAACACCCCGGTCTTGGTCGTTCCCACTTTGGACATTGAGGGGCCTCCTCCGCAAGACCTGCCTGAGGTGTTCACGCAATACCTCAACAACGGAGGAGTGGTGGTATGGACGGGAGACCTCGAATCCCTCAGCGGGCTCTTGTCTCTCAACTTTACCGTCGTTGAAGCGAATAATGGGCCTATTGAAATCAAAGCCAGGCAGTTGACGGAGGAAGTGTTCGAGAAGACAGAAGCCGCCCAAGACACCCCCTTCGCCAACGGCCCCGCCTTTGTGGAGGATTGGGAACGTGACCAAGTGGCCAACATGACCACGGGTTGGCCTGAAGAAGCTGTGTGTCTCTACGCTGCGGAGCAGGATGGCGAGGAGCTGTGTGCTGTGTTCTTCATGCCCGTTGGAGAGGGAGTGGTGGTCTACCTTGGATGGTCCTATTATGCTTTCGACTGGCCTGCGTACGACGACGGCATAATAAAGGTCAAGACTCGCGAGGTGGAGGAAAGGGACGTGATGACGAAGCAATGGAAAGAAGTGTTCCTCTTGGCTGTGGAAGGTTTTGTGGAGCTACCCAACTCCTCCTCCTCGGACCACTCCCAGGACGGCAACAGCGAGTCCTCGCAAGACGGCCAAAGCGAAGACTCGTTTGCTGAGAGACTGACCCCTTTTGTTTTTTGAGGTGCAATGCAGAATAAAATTATTCGCATGAATGCAAATGTGTTTGACAAATGAAAAAAAAATGTGGTTCTCTATGTTGTGGTTGTTGCTAAACCATTCTTTTTTGTTTGTTTGTTGTGGTTTTTCAGGCTCTTTGTTTTGTTTTGAACAACTGCTATCGCTACTTGGAGAGTTCCACTTTGGCCGAGTCACCCATGTCCTCCGGGTTGACCTTCTCCCCGGACATGACGGCCTTGCCGGCGCTCATCACGGACTTGATGGTCCTGCCCACCCCGCTGGTGTCCCAGTACTCGCCCCATTGGCTGCGGACTTTGACGAAGGATAACTCCTTGTCCTCTGGGCCCTCGGGGAAGTAAGGCTTGAGGTGCACGCTCCACAGCTCCCTCTTGGCGGCCTCGCTGGAGACCACGCTGGCCGTGCCGGAGATGGAGATGAAGTGGCCATTGTCCTGGAAGGTCACGCAGACGTGGGGATTCTTCTCCAGCTCCTGGACCTTCTCGCTGTGCAGCCCCGTGGCGAACCAGAGGTCCTCGTGTTCATCGACCTTGCAGACGTACATGGGGCGGGCGCGCAGCTGGCCGTTGCGCTCGGAGATGAGCATGCCCTCGCGGAAGCGGCTGACCAGCTCCTCGAATTTCTTTTCCTTGTCGGAGCCCACGGGTTCCAAGTGTTGGGAAGGCGTGTGGTGTTGTTGTTGATGCATGTGTGAGTGTTGTTGTGTTGGATGCGGATGCCTGCCTTGTTGTTGATAAGAAACGGGTAGTGGTATAGTGACAGGAGAGGGAAACATTTTTTTTTATAAATAGGTGGACAGAAGAGGAAGAAGGGAGGCAAGGAGACAAAGGACGGGTTCGACTTGAACGAGACAACGGGCAGGAAACCAGAGCATTACACAACCATTCTGTGTATTTTCCGCCGATACGCTCCATTTCTTCTATCTGTTTCCCTCCGAATTTCGAGTGGAAAGCTGACGTCACATGAAAGTACGTGGAAACTCTAGCGAAATTCGAACGAAAGAAACAAAACCTGAGGAAAAAGAAGCAAACAGGAGGCTGCACTCCCAGACGACGCTTCTGACGTCTTGGCATCCTCTCAACGTTATGGAGCATCCCAGAGGTGGACCCCGTGTGAGACGTAACCCCACTTCTGCGCAACCACCCGCGAATCAACAACAAAACAAACCCATTTCTTCACCCTTTTCCGCCGCACAAAACACGAACAAAAAGACAGGCCACAAAGTTAACCTCTGGTGGACGCTATGGAACGACCTGCTGATCGACAAGTGCATAGACCAACGCTACCCATGGGTGGTCGGGCTCGTCTTTGCCACCGCCATTCTCTCCTTCAGCGTTCACTTCTTCTTCTTCTTCAACCCTTCTGCTGCCTCAACTACCACTTACCACTATAGCTTTTTCCTGTTTGTGCGGCTGTTGGGCTTCACCTTCCTGCTCTCCTTTCTTTCCATTCGCTCCCAGATATTCGGCCTCATTGGTACCAACGGCATTCTGCCCATTCGTAAAACTCTTCATGCTCTTCTCCTCCACAAACTCGGTTCTTCTTCCGCTTCTTCTTCCTCTTCTTCCTCTTCAACAAATGATAAACGACATGAACTCAGTCTTAAACAATGGGGTTGGCTCCTTCTCAACCTACCCACTCTCTTCTGGATCCTGCCTCTCTCCAGAACCATCTCTGCTTCTCCACCCCCACCCTTTGACAACATTCACACAACGCTTCCATTCAAGAGGACCCTCTTGGAGAGGTGCTTGCTTGCATTGGCATCCCTGAACGAGGACCAGCTCCTTGCTGCCGTTTGCTGGTGTGGCACGCTTTCCAGCCTGATGGTCGTGTTGGTGCCTGTAGGTTGGGTGGTGGTGCCTTGCCTGATGGCCGCCTGGTTCTTGTTCCTTTCGCTCAAGGTTGTGGGGAGGGAGTTTTTTGCCCTCCAGTTTGACTCTTTGTTGTTGGAGGCCGCCTTTCTGGTGATGGTGGAGACTCTCTTGCAGCAAAGCCGAGGACTCATGGAGCACACGGCTGCCTCCCACACGGTCCATTGGTTGCTGGTTTGGTTGACCTTTCGGTTGATGTTTGGCTCTGGTACGATTGCCGTTTTCAAGAGTGGATAGGAGAGCAAAGCTGTGGAAGCAAAAGCAAGGGAGAGAGGAAAGAAACAAGTAACATAACAACGAAACCAAAAACACAGGTATTGTCAAGCTGCTGACCAAAGACCCGGCTTGGCGAGACGGCACGGCACTCAACTACCACTATTGGAGTCAACCGCTTCCCAACTTCTTCTCCTTCTATGCCTACCACCTTCTTCCCAACGGAGCCCATCGTGTCTGCGTCTACTTTCACTTTCTCGTGGAGCTTTTCGCGCCCTTTCTCTGCCTCTTTCCTTGGACTTCCGTTGGAGGTGCCCTGCTCGTTATCAGCCTGCAAGTTGGCATCTTTGCAACGGGCTATTATGGAACGTTTAACTTGCTTTCAGGCTTTCTTGTTGTGACGGTCGTGCCTGATACCTTTTGGCCAACGTTCGTGAAGGAGATTGTGGACGAGTGGTGGTCTCGCTTCAACTTCGCTCCGCTGCCTTCTACGTCTTCGGTGTTTTCCTTCTACTTGGAGGACCCGTTGAGGTGGATTGTCGAGTGGACGTGTTTGGCGTTCGCTTTGCTGTTTGTGCTCTTTATCTTGATCAACTCGTTGGGTCCCTTTGCTGACCTCTCCAAAGGTTCTTTCTTCTTTTCCTTCTTCTTCTCCGTCCTCGTTTGTGTCTTGCTTCATTCTTCATTTCTCCTTTCTGCATCCTACTTCTTTCTTCTGATAGTTTGGGAAACAACAAAACAGGAAGGATAGTGCTATGGAAAGGATGGCATAAATGGAGCTGCCATAGGTACCTCAAGCTCTGGAGCATGGTCAACTATTATGGACTCTTTGGCCGCATGACGAAGCAACGTCTGGAGGTCATCATCGAAGGAAGCCACGACTGGAAGCACTGGCACGAATATCGTTTCCTCTACAAGCCCTCTGGTGGTCCTTCTTTACATCTACAAAAAGAGGATAAAGTAGCAAACGAGCAATGCATGAAGAAATGGAGCAAGTTGTGGTGGGGGCACTTACCGAGGCTTGACTGGAGGTTGTGGTTCTGTCAATTTGTTAGCTTGTCGCCGGCGGCAAGCATGAGGATGGCGTGGCTCAACTCGTTCTTGAGGGAGCTCTTGCGTGGATCGAGGGAGGTGAATGCGTTGTTGCTGAGTGATGACGAGAACGGCATCGATAACATCAACAATCCACCTAAGATAATACGAGTGTCTCTCTACGAGTATCGCTTTGCTGACTTGACTTCATCATCAGAAAGAAGGAAGAAAGACGTGAAGGAGAGCGGGAAGAAACGAACAGTAAGCAGGAAAGAGAAAGAGGAAGAAAATGAAGAAAAGGGGGAAGGATGGGATTGGAAAGGTATGGAAGAGGAGGAAGAAACCGAAGACGAAAAGGAGGAAAGAAGAAAGAGAGCGGAGAGCGAATGGGAAGTGTGCGGAGAAGGTTGGTGGAAGCGTCGTTATGCGCGACGGTTCTGTCCTCCCGTCACGCTCAACGAACAGGGCAAACTCGTCTTTCTTACGCTGCCTCGTTCTTCTTCATCCTCTGCTTCTTCCTCTACCTCTTCTTCTTCAAGAAAATAAATCTCGTTGCCTATAATAAGAGAAAGAAGAAGAGAAGAAGAACGAAGCAGAAGAAGAAGAAGAAGAAGAAGAAGAAGAAGAAGAAGAAGAAGAAGAAGAAGAAGAACAAGAAGAAGAACAAGAAGAAGAGGAAGAAGAAGAGGAAGAAGAAGAAGAAGAAGAAGAAGAAGAAGAAGAAGAACAAGAAGAATAAGAAGGAAGAAGGGAGGAAAGAAGACGAAGCACAAGAGCAAGAAGAACAAGAACAAAAACAAGATATAGGAGGCAAGGGAGAAGAACAAGAAGGTAACTTATTGAATGAGACAAAAAGAAATAAGATCACTGAATGTTAAGAAAAGGGTTCCAAATGCCTTGCACGCTTGGCCGACTCGTGTAAACGGGTCGAGCGCCACCCTTTGGGTTCTTACCACCCCACTGATCCCGCAGATATTGCGCCACGCGAGTAACCTCCAGCGGGTCGACGTTCTTCACGCATACCTTCCTTCTGCGTCCATTGACTGTTTGTAGAGATTAGAGAAACAACAAAAGAAATGGAAGAGGGAAGAGGGAAGAGAGAAGAAAGGGCAAAGAGAGAGAGAGAGAGAGAGAGAGAGAGAGAGAGAGAGAAGGAGGAGGAGAGAGAACATAATAAGAGACGAGCATAAGAGAAGAAAAGCGTACTGTATTCGGCGATGAGGTGAGGGTGTCGGCCACGGCGGAGCACTGCCTCCGCTTCTATTTGAGGGTTTCTTTCAGCAAAGGCCGGGTACTGTGTTTTCAAAAACTCTCTTTCCGAAGCAACAACAAAACAAAAATTAAAACGGGTTTTTTTTTAAACATCACAAGAAGGTTGAGTGAGTGTGCAAGTACCTTACTCCGCGACTGCTACCGCCCCAGTCACACCACTGCACGATCAACCTTTTCATCTGCCATATTCCATTCCGCGACATTGTAGCTAGCTGCTCTCTCCCGCCCGAACCAAGCTTTTTTTAATTATTTTATCGTGGAGGAAGCAACCGAATCAGATGGATTGATTCTTTTTTGTTTAACTTTTTTTCTTTCTTACTTTTTTGTTTTTTGGTCCACGTCGACATGGCAAATTAATGCCGACTTTTTTCATGGACAGGAGATACGATGGGAGAGCGGAGATGAGAGTGGTCGACATATATTTACCTCCCGTATAACACTGTCCGCTTTGCTAAAACTGCTGATCACTGTCGGGAGTGACATCTTGTTGTGAGTCAAATTTTTTTAGTTTACCAAGTTTACCCTTTTATATTACTGCCAACTGGCAGTTTCCCAACGACTGTTTCCAAATGATTGTTTCTCAGCGCCCATTACACTCCTTTCTCGCCGCCGAGCACCACTCCATCACCCAGACAAGCCTTGCCTGGCAACCTCAGTTCTTACTGGGAATGAGCCTGAGGGTGCATTCATTTGGTATAGACCTGAGGAGCACTTACTATTATACATCTGTTACCTAGCAACATACTGCGAAAGTTTTACCAGAAAAATCTTTTTTATCGCAGCCTGTACAATGCCAAAATGGTGGCAGAGATGGCAAATGTGCCAACTCAGGGGATAATTTGCCAAAAAGGATAAAGAAAAATTAAAAGGGGGAAACAAAACATGAAGCGGGGGGACGTTGTTTGTGCGCCGCCGCAAGAAGTTGATGGTTTTGTTTTTCAAGCCTCTGGGAGGAAATGAAAAAACGCATAGTAGAAAAAGGAACCCGTCTTCCTGTCAAGGTGGCTGCGCGAATTCCTCCTTCTTTCTACTCGATTTGGGGTGGGGCTATAAGCTGAGCATACCTACACAACCGCAGCAGAGTTTGCCGCCTCGCCGTTTTCTTCTGCTATGCCGCACAAAGCGTTTGGAGCTGGAGGACAAGCTGCCCATGCAAAGATAGCGCCGTCTGTCTCGATCAAGTACAACAAGGAAAAACAAACGCTTGTAGTTTCTTTTGAGTAAAGGACACCAAATATAAAAAATCCGAAGAATGTAAAGATAGTACTCAAATGAGGAATTCTCAAACCCAGGACCTGGGCCTTATTTGTTGTTTTCCAGGAGATTTCGGGGTTTTTGTGTCGACGGGCCTAAAAATCTAGGCCCAGGCCCAGAAAACCAAAAAAATCGTTTCAAAGTCCAAGCCCTTGATTTTTGACAATAAAAAAATTCGTGTTAATCAATAAAAATCGTCAAATAGTATCTATGGCAAATCTTGTGGCGAAGGTGGAGCTGTGGTGGATCTGGTAGTGTTGGTCGTTGAAGCTCCAACGGAAGGGAAAAGAGAGGAGGTGGCTGAAGCAATGGGCGCACTTGACAAGGAAGCTAAAGAGGTTGTTGAAGAAGATTGTGTTGAAGCAGGAAAGCCAGAGAATAGCAGCGGCAATGTATGCAAAAACTGTTGCTGAAGTGTCACTAGTTGTTCAATGGCGTGGTTGGTTGTTTCCAAGCTTTTGGTGACCATCGTTCTGAACTGGGCTTCATTTTGTTGTAGTTCTTGCCATTGTTGCAGGCGCTCCTCTCGTTTCACTCGTTTTTTATCCTCCTCCTCTTCTATTTCTTCTCTTACTTCATCCTCTTTTTTTCTTTTGTTTGACAACAAAAGAGTCTCCCGTTCTTCAACCTTTTTGATTTTTTCCAACGCCTCACGACATTCTTCCACTTCATGTTGTTGACGTTGCGCCAACTCCGCCTCCTTCTGTTTGATTTCCTCTTATGTGAGGCGTTGCCTTTCTGCTTTCGACCATTGAAGGCGGGTTGGTTTTCTCTCTACTCGTTTCTCCAAAGGGTTTTTTGGTTTGGTCAACGTATTCCACTTTTTACGCAATTGTTTCCAATCACTCACGTTGGTACATAAGTGGCGGTCATTTTTGAGGATGTTGAGGACCTTTGCCCAGGTCTTGCCTTCGGAGTGGACCACATCCACAAACGCCAGGGTTTCCTCTATTGTCCAAGAGGTGCGTGTCTCCTTCTCCGTTGGGCTTGTTCCTTCCTTTGTTGCAGGGGTGGGTGTCTCCTTCGTTGCAGGGGCGGGCGGGTTCATGGCAGATACCTCTTCCTGTTTGTTCTTTTTTTTTATTTTTTTTTATTTTTTTTTTTTTGCTCCTTGCTTGCGATAAAATTCCGATCTTTTTCTCCGCTATCAAAGAAAGAAAGGGAGAAAAAAAAACTCATTGAAGGATGCAGGGGAACGCTTGTGGTAGGGCTGTTTTGCTTTTGATTTCTGTTTTGTTCTTTCAACAACAGCTCCTATTTTTATTATTACTTAGACAACAGATGCTGATAGCTTTGCTGACCAAACAACTCACCTGGCGTGCGACAAAAAAGTGGAAGAGACATATTGGTGCACGAAGGCCTCAACGAAGGACTCCTTGGCGTAAATCTCCAAGTCTTCCACGCAACTCCTTGGGTCCACTTGCTGGTAAACTTAATCCCCACAAGTATACGGGCCTTCTGAGCTTCCAGTTTGATCGGATATATCATCGTGTTTCTGCCGCGCTCCAGCAACCACGGAACCAAAGACACCGACGTACAGCATGTACACTGGCTCCAAAAGCCCGACTGGCTTTAGTACTAAACTACCTGCGGGATGGAGGACGCTACAAACGAGTTGCAGACTTGTTTCATGTGTCCCGGCCATATGTCTGCCGTGAAATCCACCACATCACTCCTATTCTCTATGCCAACTTGGATTACATCCATTGGCCTATGGTATGGCGTCCTCATCCTTTTGAAAATGTTGTTGGTGCACTTGATGGCACACCCCACTTTCGCCATCGAGTCCATCCACGACAAGGCGACCTCTACCGTGGCGACAAGCACGCTCACTTTGTTGGCGCTCAGATCACCTGCTCCCTGTTTGGCGACCTTTACAATGTTGCCCTTATGCTTGGCCATAACAACGACCAAGCCAACTTCGTGATTTCAGGGCTTCGAGCATTTGTGGAAGACAACCAAATTTACCTTCTTGCAGATGGTGGGTACAGACATCATCGCTTGATAACTCCAAGCAAGTATATGCCGCTTTCATGGAATCAAAAGCAAAAGTTGTACTGGAGCGTGGTGGAAACAGTCATTGGCTTAGGCAAGAACTGGTCTTTAGCAGCAGAGAAGTACCGTGGCCAGTCTGTTTTCTTTCATGCAGTCTTGTTGATGTTGGTGTACCAGCTCGTTGCCATGGACTTACAGGACTTCCCCCTTCGCCTCTTGGATGATTAACAATTTTATTGATAAAGTGGAATAAATAATTTTGCTAGGAAATTTCGTGTCTAAAAAAGTTAGGCCCAGGACTTTGAAACGTGTTTTGGGCCTAAGAAGTGGGCCTTAAAAAAATAAGGCCCAAAGCCCTGGGTTTGAGAATTCCTCAATCGGTGTTGTGGAAAAATCTCATTTCTAAGAAATTTCCAGCAACAACACAATAAAAATATTAGTATTTGTCGACGTCTACAAAAATAGATTTGTGTACAATCGCAGTGAGATCTTCGGCTGCTTGCGGGATCTGTGGAAGGGACCCGGAAGGGCTGGAGAGCAACCTAGAACGGCCCCGGACGGGTTGTTGCGTCTGCTTGCCCTGCGGCATGACGAACTTTGCAGCGTGTTGGGGCCTACAGTTGGGTCGTTGGTGGATGTGATATATCGTTGGCAAAGCGCGCAACGGGATTCGTCAGGATGTGCGCTGGACCAAGTACGAGGAGGAGGAAGGGAAACGCTCAGGACCACTGTGCAGGGATAAAAAGTGTCGAGGCCCATCAGCCCTCTGTTCCTTTTCCAAAGCACACACAATAGCGCAAGGTTGTTGCAGCAGCAGTAGAATACCAGGAAACGGGTGGAGGAGAAGTAGGGGCAGTTGGACAGGACAAAGGTCATGGGTGGAGGTTGCGTTATTGCTATCGTTGGAACCTGCCGTATGGTGTTTTGTGAAGGAACATAAGGGAAGCAGACAAGTTGAGTAGAACGAAAGAGAGAAAGGAGGGTCGAAGAGTTTTGGTTTTTATTCAAGTGATGTGGAGGAAACAACAACAATCAACAGCAGCAGTAACTAGGAATGAGCCGGCAACACTTCCGACCGCCTATTACAAGAGGGCCTCCAGATTCTCGGAAGCCTCGCTGACATTGGAGGGCAAGAACTCCTGGCTGACGCAAATCTCCCAACCTCCGTCAGTGAGGCGATGCTTGGGGTGGAAGCCGGACACACCGGGGAATGCGGCTTCGTATTCTTGAGGGGAGAGGACCACAAAGGTGATGGTGCGCTTGGGTGTGGCATCCACGAAGGCCTCCTTGCTCATATCATCAGCGCACAACTTTTCCAAACCAGTGGTGAAGTGTTGCAAGTATTCCTTGACCAAGCGGGCGGGCTCATCCTTGTAATGTTGGGCATGTTGGACGATGGTGAGGTAGTCCGCCACGAAGGAGAACGTCTGGCCAGTGGCCGCGTTGATCTTCTGCACCAAGGCATCGATCTCGGGTGTGACATCACGGATGTTCTTGCGTTGGGTAAGGGAGAGTTTGGGTTCAGCCATTGTTGTTATTGTTGTGTTGGTTTGTGGTTTTGACAAAAAGGAATCGTTCGTCGTGAAACTCTCCATTTTATAGTGGCCAACAGGAGAAAGTTGCCAGAAACCTCAGTTGGCCAGAGGGGAGATTGGTCTTTTATTAATTGGCAAGGTTGGAGTCATGGAGTGATGGGCATTGGTGGCCGTTGCTATATTAATTCCCCTCGTTCAAGTAATAATGATATTTTTAGCGTCAATGTGCCCGCTGCACTGAAAGTTTTTTGTGATCACAATGGCATTGGAAGACGTCTTGCCACGTTGTTGGCGGTGCTGGACTACGGTAGGGTGAGATTATACCACCTTACCAATTAATATAAAAACACTATATAGTTAAGGGAATAAAAGATATAGATAGGAGAAGAGAGAAGAGAGAAGAGAGAGAGAAAGGAACATGGAGGCAAGCGGTTTAGCCAGCGTCTCGCTCCATCACGTCACGGTGTCTGCCAACGAGATCGACGCCCTCAAATCCTCCGATGACGGCCAAAGCTACACCGGAGCTGCCATCGACACCCGCAGCGACAAACCCCCTCCCTTCAGCATGCACGTGCGCGACCTGGTGGCCATCCATCGTTTGCAACACAACTACGTGTTGAACCCTTATGCCAACTCACTACAGAACCCGGCGACCGTCTACACCTCTCGTTTTGTGGGCAAAGCCAGAACCAACGCAAATTATTGGCTGCCCCATGGCTTTGGTTCGTGGCCACTCCTAGTCTTCTTTGTTATTGTTGTAACGGTTCTTTTATTTTTGTGTACAACATTGTTGTGATAAAAGGTGTGGTCAGTGAGGGTCGAAACAAGCTGGCATTGTACGAAGGAGAATTCGTGAATGGGTTCAGGCAAGGCTTTGGTAAGGCACCCATTTTCGAGCGAAACCCGGATCGCTTTGTGGGGCAGTACAGGTCCGAGTTTATTTCTTTTCTCTCGCTCTCTCTCGCTCTCTCTCTCTCTCTCTCTCTCTCTCTCTCTCTCTCTCTGAGTTTTTTCGCTTGCTTTTTGAGTTAACGCGAGAACGTGTGCAGAGGACAATGGGAGAAAGGGCATAGACATGGAGTGGGAGAATTGACGGACATGACCTCAGGCACGACATTCCTGGGAGAATGGCAGTACGACGGTAAGCATGGTCGTGGCCAGGAGCAATACGCGGATGGCAGCAGGTAAAAAACCTGGTCCGGTTCTTAGGGACCATTCCTTTCTCTGAATGCTTCTTCTTTGTGAATGATGATATCAAGGTACGTCGGATTGTGGGCAAACGGAGAGCGCCACGGTCCGGGGATGCTCTGTCGAAGCGACACCAAGGACGGCATCTTCCTCTACGATTACGTCCATGGCAAACCCTCCGTGGGGTCCCACAAGAAGAAAACCATGGCGGCGGATTTGGAGTGGGACGAGTGGTTTGCCGATGTTGCTGCCCTGTTGGACAGAACCTTTGCCGGGCACACGGCCATCACTGGCTCTACCTCCGCCACCGTGTTGACGGTCCGTTGGGAGCTTTCTTCGAAACAAAAAACAAAAGATGATGTCCCTTCTGCGACATTGTCACTAATGGGAACCATCTACTGCAGGGTCTCTCGGGCAAGGCCGGTCTGAAAGAGAAAAAGCTGGCTCGAGAGTACAACACCAAGGAGGTGCCGATGTTCGCGCAACAGATATCGGCCGCGGCAGGAAAACAGATGAGCTTGAACGTTGACATCGACTCTTTCCTCCATGCTGCAGAGAGCAAGGTCACCTGCACGATCTTGACGGAAGGTCAATCCCAGTACCTTTTGGTCCCGTTGGTGAAGGCCATCGAGACCGTCTGCCAAGATGCCATGGGCAAACAAGCCTTTGCGGCAGGTAAGGATCGTGTTTGCTGGTCTTCTAAGGCGCTCACTCACAACGCGAACGTTCGACACAGCGGTCGACACGATCGCCGTGAAGCATGACCGTGCTGTTGGGGAGTTGACGCAGGAGCTGGTTGATAAGACGTGGAGCATTACCGCCAATTTCGAGGATCCAAGCGCCGTGCTCCTTCCCACAAAGATGGCCTCATGGTTAGAACGCCACATTTAAAGGAATGGTTTGGTACCGTGGCCCAAAACTCTCTGCTGCTGCTTCTTCTTCTTCTTGTTGTTCTTGTTCTTCTTCGCTTTACAATCTATGATTATCCTTGTTCAACAGTAACTCTCTGCTGGTGTGGCGAGGCGCATTCCTTTCCGCCGGGAGGGTGGCCTCCACATCGTTCATGATGCTGGACCATTCCTTTCGCCCTGCAGGCAGGGGGGCCGCTGTTCGGATTGTAGGCGAGACGCCAGGGCAGCGCGTTATCCCTCGGATGCTGTCTTTCCTGTCCGGTCAACGCCAGGGTGCTGGTGCCGCTGGGCTGCAAGTAAAGGACTAAGAAAAAAAAAAAGCAGAGCTGCTGCTGCTGTTGAGCTGTTACAGTCGAGCTGGCAGCAGCGTACTGACTTCTTCTTCCTAACCCTAGTCAACCAAGCGATATAACAGCATACTGGTGCATACCAAAGGAAGAAAGCACCAAAAGGAAAAAAAAAAGGAATTGTGAGGTGTGGCCTGCAGTGTGCCCGTTTTTGCTGCAGACTTGACCCAGTAGAGTTATTCAACTCCTTCTTCTTCTGCTTCTTGCCCTTGTCGCAGGACCTCCTCCTCTGGCATCTCCTCCAGGGTCACCCACACGTCCTCGAAAAAAAAAAAAAAAAACGGGATGCTCCAGCTGTCCTCTTTGTCGGATACGCCCGTCTATGACATCTACATCGCGGCAAGGACCAGCGCCTTGCTGACGGTAGCCCTCAAGATGGGCCTCTTCGAGCGGTTGAACGCTTCCACCGACATATCCGTCCAGGAAGCCTCTCAACAGTTCGACATCACTGAAAGAGGCGCTGAAGGTTTTCCTATCTCTCTTCTCTTCTCTTCTCTTCTCTTCTCTTCTCTTCTCTTCTCTTCTCTTCTCTTCTCTTCTCTTCTCTTCTCTTCTCTTCTCTTCTCTTCTCTTCTCTTCTCTTCTCTTCTCTTCTCTTCTCTTCTCTTCTCTTCTCTTCTCTTCTCTTCTCTTCTCTTCTCTTCTCTTCTCTTCTCTTCTCTTCTCTTCTCTTCTCTTCTCTTCTCTTCTCTTCTTCTCTTCTCTTCTCTTCTCTTCTCTTCTCTTCTCTTCTCTTCTCTTCTCTTCTCTTCTCTTCTCTTCTCTTCTCTTCTCTTCTCTTCTCTTCTCTTCTCTTCTCTTCTCTTCTCTTCTCTTCTCTTCTCTTCTCTTCTCTTCTCTTCTCTTCTCTTCTCTTCTCTTCTCTTCTCTTCTTCTCTTCTCTTCTCTTCTCTTCTCTTCTCTTCTCTTCTCTTCTCTTCTCTTCTCTTCTCTTCTCTTCTCTTCTCTTCCTCCTTCACTTCCTCTTTTCACTTTGGACTGACTCGCATATGACAAAGCGATGCTTGTGGGGCTCTATAGCATGAAGCTCCTCCAAAAGCAGGAAGAGCGTTACAGCATGACGGAACACGCCAGACAATACCTTGTGAAGAGCGCCCCCTGCTACCTTGGGGCGTTGATCGAGTTGGAATGGGATGACTTTATAACGCCCAAGTCCTTGCTGCAGGCCATGAAAACCAACATCCCTCAGGCTTATGGTGGCGACCAAGGGAAAGATGGTAATGTTCTTCTCTTCATTGCTCTTCTTGTTCTTCTTCTTCTATATCTTCTCCATTTTCTTGTTTCTCTTGTTCTTCTTCTTGTTCTTCTTCTTCTCCTTCTGGTTCTTCTTGTTCTTCTTCTTCTTCTTCTTCTTCCTCTTCTGCTATATCTTGTCGTCCTTTTCCATACTCATTATGTTCTTTTGTTTGAAAACAAAAACACAAGTGTGGCAGACACATGAAGAGGATGCGGAGAAGACGAGACACTTCACGAGGGCTATGCATAGCATTTCCATTCGCCCTGCTCTGGCTTTGGCTCAAACGTTGAGCTCTGTCTTTCAAAGCCACAAATGTCTTCTTGGTTTGTTACTCTCCTCTTTCTCTGCTCCTCTTCTCTTTCTCGTTCTCTCTTCTCTCTTCTCTTTCTTGCTTCCTGCTTATGTTGGAACAAAATAGATGTAGGAGGAGGTTCTGGAGTGTATCCGATTGCCATCCTGACGAAGCACCGACACCTTCACAGCATCGTCTTTGAGATCCCTTCCGTCTGCCCAGTGACCAAGGAGTTCCTGTCTCGCTATCACGTGGACGATCGCTGCATAACTCATCCTGGAGACATGTTCAATGACGCTTATCCCGCTCACTTTTCTTCTTGTTCTTCTTCTTCTTCTTCTTCTTCTTCTTCTTCTTCTTCTTCTTCTTCTTCTTCTTCTTCTTCTTCTTCTTCTTCTTCTTCTTCTTCTTCTTCTGCTGCTGCTGCTGCTGCTGCTCTGGAGGAAGAAAAAGTGGAGGTGGATATGATATTTTATAGTCAGATATTACACGACTGGCCGCGAGAGAAAGGCAAAATGCTTTTGCAAAAGGCTTATGACAGTTTGCCAAATGGTGGCGTCGTTCTCATCAACGAGAAGTTATTACAAGGTTGTCTTCTTTTCTTTCTCTCTTCGCTTGCTCTTTGGTTCTCTCCTCCTTCTTATTGTTCTTCATGCTTATCTTCTCTTCGACAAAAAAAGATGATAAAAGTGGACCAACGGCAGTGGCGATGGTGTCCATAGACATGCTATTCTGGACGGAAGGCCAGCAGTACAGCGCTAAAGAGCTGTTTGGCATGTTGGAGAGCGTTGGCTTCAAGAGGCCACAAGTTTTGCCTACCATTGGTTACTGGAGTGTTGTTTGGGCTTATAAAGAATGAAGAGAATAAAAAACGAAAGGAAGGCATAGAAAGTGAACAGAAATCTGTTTCGAATGAGAAGAGAAACAAAAGAAAAAAATGATGGAGTTGCATTGGAGAGATATCTCCCATAAAATAATAAGACAACAAGAGCAGAGAAAGAAATGGAAGAACAAGGTTTACTCACTCGTTGTGAAGAGGATCTTGCTGCATAACGGCACGTGCGTCTTGCTCCGAAAGACCGATGAAGAGGGTGAGATAGTGCCAACGAAAGACGGGAGCGTATACGATGGCCATGATGCTGTTCATCTCTCCCCATGACTTGGACGCTGCGTGGTTCAAGAAAGCGATGGAGCCCAGCAGCCATAACAAACGATTCGCACAAATAATCGCACTCCTGTTTGTGTTAAAGAGAATTCATATGATAAAAAGATCATAAGAAATGAGAAAACCAGAAAAGAAGAACAATGTTAAAGAAGAGAAAAAAAGAAGAAAAGCAAACCGTTGATTGTCCGTTTGGGAGTCTCGATAGAAACAGAGGAGTTCACAGGTAGCAGCAGCCCATTGCTCAGGTCCAAACACAAATTCTTCCCCAGCCTCATCGCCAGCGTCCTCTTTGTGGTTGCTAGGAAAAGCCTTGATGAAGGAATATCCGGTGGAGCTTTGCACTATTCTCCCGATCCGGTGGAAGAAAGGCAACAAGTTTTGCACAAAGTTGCTGTCGAGAGGCAAGTCTTCCTTTCCTGTTTTTCATCCATTAAACAACAGCAACAGAAAAGCAACAATGCAGAAAGAGAACAAACCTTGAGAGAGATGTCTTTGGAGAAGAATGTGATAATATTCCTGAAACTTGCGAAGCATTTCCTTGCGCGTGATGACAGGCGCCAACACTCGCATCAGCTGCAAGTTTGGGTCAGGGTCTTGTTTCTGTGACAGCCCTCCTCGTCTCACTTTGAGCCCAGCAGTATGTTCGCGAGAATACAAATGAAGTGCAGAGAATAAAACACAATCTTGAAACGTGCTTTTGTTCAAACAATAACGAGTAAGGCAAGAAGAAAAGAAGATGAAAGAAATAGCGAACCGTTCTGTCACAAAGTCAAGTCGACTTTTGTTGGTAGACGGAGAAACGTCCAACAATTTGCTAAGAGTGATCTTGGCGTGCCATTTGCCTTTCATGCGCCATTCCAACAAGTTACCAATACTTTCATACGCATGGTTAGTACAAAAAAATAACAACAGAGATAAGAGAGCAGCTGTACTCGTTTTGAGGCGATTTGTGGTGCTCTCTCTCGCGATAGGAGCAAACAAAAGTTCGGAGGCCCAACTGTCCCTCCACACAATAGGTCTCATCGTAATAGACACAATCCCCGCGAAGAAAGGCCTTGTTGGCGTCCTTGTGGATGGAAAACTCGCCTCCGTGTATCTGTTGAACGGGACAACCCAGCATGGCATACACCATCAGGAAGGAGAAGAGGTGGACCACGCTGTCGTCGGCGATAAAGCTTCGCGGAGCACTTAAAACCACGAAACCTGTCTTCTCGTTTGCCTCTTGTTCTTTGTTCTCTTCTCTACAATGATAATGAAGAATGAAGAACAACAACAACAAGAGGAAAGAAAAGTAAAAGCGTACTCTGAACGTGGAGCATCACCAGCAACAAGCGGATCCAACAGAGCTCTCACCAAACTATGAGCGCTGAGCTCCCAGTGGTTGAACTGAATGTCGGCATCAACAATGAGCAAGTGAGCACCCTCCCCATCATTCACCAACGCGGCCAACTGCTGGAAGGCTCTTACGGTCCATGGCTTCTGCTGGTACCTCGGATGAGGCTTCCACATCGTCTCTATAGCCACATATCCTTTGCTCTCCCCATCCTCTTCTTGGTTTGTTTTGGTGATCAGAGAGAGAAGAAAAAAGGAGGAAGAGCAAAAGGAGAAGCCAGAGACGATAGAAGTACGAGCGTGAGAGAGAGAGAGAGTGTGTGAGTGAGTGAGTGAGAGAAGAAAGAAGACAGGAAGAAGAAGAAGAAGAAGAAGAAGAAGAAGAAGAAGAAGAAGAAGAAGAAGAAGAAGAAGAAGAAGAAGAAGAAGAAGAACAAGAGAAGAAGAAGAAGAAGAAGAAGAAGAAGAAGAAGAAGAAGAAGAAGAAGAAGAAAGAAGAAGAAGAAGAAGAAGAAGAAGAAGAAGAAGAAGAAGAAGAAGAAGAAGAAGAAGAAGAAGAAGAAGAAGAAGAAGAAGAAGAAGAAGAAGAAGAAGAAGAAGAAGAAGAAGAAGAAGAAGAAGAAAGGAAGAAAAAGAAGAAGAAGAAGAAGAAGGAAGAAGAAGAAGAAGAACAAGAAGAAGAAGAAGAAGAAGAAGAAAGAAAGAAGAAGAACAAGAAGAAGAAGAAGAAGAAGAACAAGAAGAAGAAGAAGAAGAACAAAAAAAGAAGAAGAAGAAGGAAGAAGAAAAAGAAGAAGAACAAGAAGAAGAACAAGAAGAAGAACAAGAACAAGAACAAGAACAAGAACAAGAACAAGAACAAGAACAAGAACAAGAACAAGAACAAGAACAAGAACAAGAACAAGAACAAGAACAAGAACAAGAACAAGAACAAGAACAAGAACAAGAACAAGAACAAGAGCAAGAAGAGAGAGATGGCTGAGAGAGAGAAAGCCGACGAAGAACAAACAAAAACCTTCTTCAATCTCGGAGGCGTTGATGAGTTCGACCATGTCGGCCCTGGAGAACTCGCCCATGACCACCAGGAGGGCTCTCTCCCTGCGGCGCTGCACAAAGACCTCCCTGAGGGTGACCAGCACGGAGAGAATGTTGGTGAGCTCCGTGTAGTAGGGAATGCCGACCACCACATCGACCGCTCGTCCTCTCTCTCTCCGATCATCGGATGAAGAAGAGGAGGAGGAGGAAGGGCGACAGTTGAGACGAGAAGGAGGGATGGTGGCACGGATCTTGGAACGGATCTCCCGGTCGAAGCTGCGCACCTTGTCCCGTTGGGAGAGGTAGCTCGAGTGAAGAAATGAGGGAATCGAGGCCTGGTTCGATGACGGCGAAGCAGAGGAAGAAACTAACTTCTCTCCGGTGATGAAACAAAGCGCCTCGGCGTCTTCTTCGGCCACGGCACCACCGCTTTTCCCCTCTTGTTGCTGCTGCTGATGTGCGTGCGTCGTCGCTGCGGCGTTCGCTTCCATCTTTTTTTTTTTTTTTTGATTTTTTTGAGTTTCAGTAAAAAACAAATATTTTAAAACAAAAAAGAACAGCAACGATGGAAGAAAGCAAACAAGGCGACGTCAAGATCTGGTTGGACTGCGACCCTGGTATCGTGTCCTTTTAATCTTCAAACATTTCAATCGCTCATCAAAACTAAAAAATATAAAAATAAGGACACGACGATGCGATGGCGATCATTTTGGCGGGGCACACGCCCAACGTGCGGTTGTTGGGCATCTCGACGGCGGCGGGCAACCAGACCTTGCAGAAAACCACCAACAACGCGCTCCGTGTGCTCGCTTGCTGCGATTTGTCTCACGTTGGTTTGTTCCCTTCTTTCTTCTTCATCTTCTTCTTCTTGATCTTCTTGTGCTTCTTCTTCTTCTCCTCCTCCTCCTCCTCCTCCTCCTCCTCCTCCTCCTCCTTCTCCTTCTTCTCCTTCATCCTTCATCCTTCTACCTTCTTAGCTCTCAAACACACAACAGAGGTTATAGCAGGGCAAGCCAAGCCGTTGATGAGAGAGGTGGTCGGGTGTCCAGAGATCCACGGAGAGAGCGGGCTGGACACCGCCCGACCTGGAGCGAGCTTCCCTTTGCTGCCGCTGCCAGAGCCCTTGACCGGCAAAAAGGCGGTCGTTCACATGTACGACGTCATCAGCCAACACGAGGACCATAGCGTCACTCTCGTGGCCACCGCTTGTCTTACCAACGTATGCCTCTTTTCTCTTCTCTCGCTCTCTGCTTCTCTGCTTCGCTGTCGCTTCTTCGTCTCCTCTTTATTGCTTGTTCTGACCAAGAGTCTGTTGTGCTGCCGTGCTTCCACCAAACAGGTGGCGCTGCTGTTTATGTTGTACCCGGAGGTGGTTGTTAAGTTGAAGGAGCTGGTCCTGTTGGGTGGTTGCCTTGGCATTGGCAACACCGGCCCTGTCGCCGAATTCAACATTCAGGTTTCTCTCTCTCTCTACCTCGTGCTCGCTCTTCTCTCTTACTCCTAACCCTCGCCTCTTGCTCTCTTTCTCTCTCCTCTTGCTCGCTCTTCTCTTACTCCTACCCTCGCCTCTTGCTCTCTATACATCTCGCTGTGCAACAGTTGGACCCAGAAGCAGCAAAGATCGTCTTTGAAACAAAAGAGCTGAAGATCGTGCAAGTGCCTTTGGAGGTATCACACACCTGCTTAGTAACGTCAGAAATCTTGGAGCGGCTTCGAGCGTTCAACTCTCCTTTCGGCGATCTGATGGTGGACCTGTTGCTGTTCTTCGCAAAGACGTATAAGGAGGTCTTTGACTTTGACGACCCGCCCTTGCATGACCCGCTTGCTGTTGCCTACGCCATGTACCGTTTCCTCCTATCCGTTTCAACCCTTCATTCTTCTCTCTTGCTTCATAGCTTCTCTCTTCTCTTCTTTGAGCTTTGTCGGTATTCTCACTCCTTTTCGTCTTGTTTTACAACAACCAGTAATCCTGCTCTCTTTCAAACCAAGTTCTTGCGGGTAGACATTGGTTCGTCCGCTTCTCCCTTTCTTTCTTTCTTTCTGTCGTTTTAACAACCGCCAAACAAACGCAGAAACGCTGAGCGAGCTGAGCGCAGGCCAAACAGTGGTCGACATCTGGAAACAAACCAAACGGCCAGCCAACGTCCACGTCGCCATGAAGGCCGACATTCCTGCCTTTTGGGTTTTTTCCTTCTCTCCACTCTTCGCTTCTCTCTTCCTTCTTCTCTTCTTCTCTGCTTCTCTCTCTTTCTCTCTCTCTGCTTCTCTCTCTTCGCTTCTCTTCCTTCTTCTCTTCTTCTCTGCTTCTCTCTTTATCTCTCTTAACTTTGAACAACAGGAAATGATGATAGAGGCATGGCAAAGAGCAGACAAAGTCAGTCCACTCAACACAAACCGCAAAGAGAAATGAAGAAAAAGGGCGTTCAGGTGACTGTTTGGTTTTATTATTATTATTCTTCTTTCTTTCTTTCATAATGCAACAAACAAAAATAATTAGATGCTTCCAAAACAAAACATTAAAAAAACAAAAACAAAAAATAATAACTTAGAGTTGTTGTGACCTTATTCGCCGAGTATGGCCTTGAATGCTCGTGAAAGAATGCCCGACTTTTGCTTCAGCTTCAGCTCTTCGTTGTAGAGCATCAATGCGAGCTCTCTGTCTTCCAATTCTTGGCGCTCCTTATCCGATAGTTGTGGCTGCTCCTCCTCTTCGCTTTGAACGAGCTCCCATCCTTCATTCTCCGCTGTTTCATCTTTCTCTTCCTCTTCTTTTTTCATCACTATTTCGATTAATTCGTCGTGTTCTTCTTCCTCTTCCTTGTCATCACCATCGCTCGATTGTTGCTTTGGTGAATCGGCTTCCTCTTCCTCGTCATCGTCTATGCCATCCTCACATTCATCATCAGAACTCCATTCTTCGCCATCATCAGAATCTGAATCATCTTTCTCATCACCCTGCTCTTCTTGGTCCAGATTCTCTTGCTGTTCCTCCTCACTTTCTTCATCAGATGAATAAGCAGAAAGTGAATCCTCGTCGTCGTCGTCATCTTCATCCTGATCCTGTTCTTCTTCGCGGCATTCATCACAAGGATCAGAAGCAAGAGTTTCTTCTTTCTGTTCAAGTTTCTCCTTTGTGCTTCTCAGCTCCTCCTCCATCTCGAGCTTGCTTCTCTCCGATTCACTCTTCATCTCATCGAGCAGCTGCTCCAATTCCAGCAAGCGATCTTCCATCCTTCTGGCCTTCTCCACCAGTTCCAATTCTCTTTGTTGGTGGTGAAGCAAGTCCACACGATAGCCCTGGATCATGGCCAAACTCCTGCGTTGCTGCTCTTTCTCCTCTTCCTGCTCTCGCTGTACTCGTTGGCGCCAACACGCCTCTTCCGTGCTTCTCATCATCGCGGCCACCAAATGAAGGTACAAATGATTTCCTGGTGAAGCGGAGTCGCAAGGTTAACAAAACAAAAAACAAAGCGATAGTTATTGAAATGGATAGGAAGGTGTGGGTACCAAAATAGCTGTGCTCTTGCTCTTCGTTGGGTTCGACTCCTATTTCTCGCAGTTCCTCTACATCGAATGAAGGATGCCCCTCATCCCGGTCTAAACATTAAAAGCTCAACGTCAACCAACAAAGCTCACAAACGCGATAGAGAGAAGGCTAAACAGAAGAAGAGTGAACAGGAATGAAAAACGTACAAAGACAGAGAGCAGTCTTGGCATCTAACGTGGAGAAGACAACCCACTCCTCCTCTCCGTTGCGTTCATCAAAGCCCATGAGGCCCAGCTTGAACAGGAACGAGTAGTGGGCGAGGAGCTGCCGCACGGAGAGCCCGCAGGCGGAGGCCACCTCCCTGGCCCGTGGGGACTGTTGCAGCTCGCTCAGGGGGAGCGGCTCCCTGTGCCGCTGCCCCTCGAAAACGCGGAGCACGGAAAAGAGCTGAGCGGGAGTGGGGTGAGTGTGTTTCGGCAGCATGGCGTGTGTGTCTGTCTCTGTAGGTGAACCACAAAATAAAAAAAAAATGGATGAAAAGATTGAAAAACCCCCAAAGCTGCTGCCTGCCTGACTGGTAGCGGAGAGAGAGAGAGAGAGGTGTTTGTGTTGTGTTGTGGTGTGTGTTTTGGTGCAAATGGAAAAAAAACAAGAGCGACAGGACATAAAAAGGGGATACAAATGGGGGGGAGGAAGCACGGTTCGGTTGCTCCGGAGGCCGTTGCGAAGCCCGTGACAAGTAAGATGGGACGTCTTTCGTTTCTTGTCACCATTGCCACGTAAAAATACCTTGGCAAGGAGAAAGCAAAAAACAAAACGGCATTTTTTTTTTTCGTGAGTTGCATTTCCCTGCCTGCGGTATTACAACCATCAAGCGGTGTCAAAAACCTCGTTTGGTGGAGCGGTGATTTCAATGAGTGGGTTGCTTTCGCAAGTTTCCAAGTCGACAATAAAGGCACGCGCGTCAGCCATCCTACGTCAGCTGTCATCGAAATGGGAGGCAAAACGGTGATGTCATCATCCTCGGAGGAAATTTCCAGCGTGGCTGCTGATGTAATCATTTGCCTTTCATCGAAACGAATCTGGGTCGACATAATTTAATTGCCTTGGCCGAAGCCTCCCTCTATCTCTCTTTGAGGGAAAAATTTGACGTTGGCGGCACCAAAGCGAGAGTAAGAGTGGGTGGGTGCCAAAAACAAAAAGGAAGGAAGGAAGGAAGGAAGGAAGGGGGGAAGAAGGAGACTAAACAGAAATAGATCTTGGGTTGGGCCTTTTGCTTTTTTTGTAGGCTCGATTTCTTGTTGACCAAAACGTCTCTGTGGCCACAAACAAAAAAACTCTACCGCTTGGGAACAGGGGGTGGCATACACACATATACACGCACGCCAACAGCGAATTCTTTTTAAGAAACGGGTCCTCTGTCCATTGAACTGCGGGCGCGCTCTGCTGCACAAAAGCGATTTCTTTATTTTCATCGTGGATCAAAAAGGTTTGGCCAAGCTCCACTTTTTTTGTTTCTTCTCTTCACTTTTTTTTTAAATGTTGAGCCTTAGTAATCTTTTTTGAAATATTGTAGAGAGCATCAAATCATTTGGTAAGGCGCTTTATTTAACAACGATACATATAAACGAACGTTAATCATGGGAGGATGGCTAGCGAGAGAGTACGTGGACGACTACAACCCGGAGGGTGGTGCCACGGAGAAGAAGAAGGAAAAGAAGAAGAAGAAGAGCAAGAAGGACGAGTTTGTTATCGGGGCTCCTGATCACTCGACGTTCAAAAAGCTAACAGACCCCCAGAAGCACGCAGAGGCGGTGCAGATGATTTCTGGCGACACCACCACGTAGAACACAACGCGCTTCAAAACCAAAAGCCTCAGAGGATGATGACGGGGGAAAAAGATTGGGCAGTTTTTTTGTAGAGAAAAAAAAAGGGGGAAAGGAAAGAGGATAGTATGTGGAAACGACGAAGAAGGGAAGAAAAAAGGTGATAGGAGATACGAGCCGTTTGGTGGACGACAATGAAAGCAGCACACTGCATCAGCACTTGCGTTTGGCCTTCATGAGATGTTTTCTTCGGCTTGTTATCCTTTTCTTTTTTTTTCTTTTAATTTATTTTTTTGTTTTTATCTTTAACTCTATTCCTTTCCTTTGTGCTCTTCTTTTTTACAACGAGGATATTCATGTTCTTGTTCTGTTTCTTTCTTTTTTTCTCTCCAGGCATGCAGTCTTTCTTGTCGTTTCATTCTTTATCTTTACCCTCGTTTTTGTTCTCGCTAGTATTCTTCTTGCTTTCCCTTTGTGATTGCTCTCCATCGTGTAGTTCCTTCGCAGTCGTTCGTCTTTCTTGTTTCTCTTCTTTGAATTTAACTTCTCCATTTGGCCGCCCGTCTCCCGTTGGCACGCTTTTTTGGTTCCCTTCATCTGCTGCTCCTCTTCTTTATCATTTACCATTCTCTCTCTCTCTCTCTCTCTCTCTCTCTCTCTCTCGCTGTCTGTCTGTCTTCTCTCCTCTTTTCTCTCTCTGCTTTCTTCTCTCTTCTCGCTTCGGCTCTCTGCTCTCCTCTTTTCTCTCTCTGCCCTCTGCTCTCTGCTCTCTGCTCTCTCCTCTCTCCTCTCTCCTCTCTCCTCTCTCCTCTCTGCTCTCTCCTCTCTCCTCTCTCCTCTCTCCTCTCTCCTCTCTCCTCTCTCCTCTCTCCTCTTTCCTCTCTGTGTCAGGCCAATGACAATTCAAACCAATGCATTCCATGAACAAAAAAGAGAGCAAACCAAAAAAAAAGTAGTAGCCAAGAAGCATGAGTGGACCACCGCCACCGCCGGCTGGGCCACCGCCTCCGCCGCCCGCTAACATTGTGAAGCTTCCCTCTGGGGCCTCTACCGCTGGCAGAGGGGCGCTTCTGCAAGACATTGAGGGCTTTCGCAAAGGAAAGCTTAAGAAGGCCGTTACCGTGGACAAATCCGGTCCTGCTATCTCCAATAATAAAAGTATTCTCTCTCTCTTCTCTCTCTCTCTTCTCTCTCTCTCTCTCTCTTCCTCGTTTCTTTGTTAGCTGTTATGGTTCTTTCTCTTCTTTCTAGCCATTCTTTCTTGACACTATTTTTTCTCATCTTCGTTTGTTTATTTTTTTTTTCCTCATTTTTTGCCCTCAACAAGATGCACCTGGAGGAGGCGGAGGCGGAGGCGGAGGAAGCGTGGGTTCTGGTGTGACTGGCGGGAGTGGAGGAGGAGCTAGTTCATCTGGTCCAGCAGGAATGATGGGAGGAGGCTTCAATCCCTTTGCTGGAGGCATGCCAAAGCTTCGAAAGGCCACGAACCAACCAGCCGCTCCATCCTCATCCGCTCAACCTGTTCGACCCCCACCCAGTAATACCAACACTGCTCCTTTTGTTCCTCAGCTCAGAAAGACAGAGCCAAACAACAGCAGCAGCAATAACATTGCTCCACGTAGACCGCCACCTGCCATTCCTGCCGCTACTCCTCCAGCGACAATGTGTAGAGCGAAGTGGGGTTACGCCCCAACGAGGCCTGATGAGTTAGAGCTGCAAAAGGGGGCAGTTTACACGGTGCTGGAACAGAAAGGACAGTGGTGGAAAGGACAAAGCCAGGATGGAACGGTTGGCATGTTTCCTTCCAACTATGTTACTCTGCTCTCTCCTGAAGAGGCGAAGCAATACCAACCCAAAGCTGTGAAATCACTCTCCCGACCTTCTCCTTCTCCTCCTTCTCCTTCGGTTCCCCCATCAACTTCTGCTTCGACTGCTTTTACCGCAGCAAAGAACAACACTGCTACATCTTCTCCTCCAAAACGAACACCTCCTCCTTTGCCCGTTACCTCTTCTGTTTCTCCACCATCACCATCCCCTTCTTCTTTGTCTTCTTCTCCTCCTGCAAAACGAGCTCTTCCTTTTTCTGTTACTTCTTCTGCTTCTTCACCATCGCCATCCCCTCCGTCCAATGTAACGAATAGAAGGCCAGAACCACAACCCAGACGAAAAGACCCTTTGCCAAGTGCTTCTTCTTCTGTTACTTTCAGAAACAACGAAGCGAATGAGGATAGAAAAGAACAAAGAGAACAAGGTTCAGCAACGTCGACCGAAGGAAATAAGTTGTTTGATAAAGTGACAAACTTTGGGGAAAGTCTTTACAAAGACTTTCGCAGCTGGAACGAGTTTTTGGGGGTCTCTCCTTCCTCCGATGCTTCCTCATCACCATCTTCTTCGTCCTCTGCTTTTAAAGTGCCGGAGGATGTTCTCGTTGCACAAGACAGAGTTCAACGTAACATGGTTTACTTCAAAAGTAACTACTCGGTTCTATTTGCTGTTTGTCTTCTTCTCATGAGGTTGCTATCCGTCTCATACTCTCTTCTTTTTCTTTTTCTTATTCTTGTTCTACTTCTTCTTCTTCTTCTTCTTCTTCTTCTTCTTCTTCTTCTTCTTCTTCTTCTTCTGCTCCTTCTCCTTCTTATCTTCCTTCTTCGTTCTCTTACCTTCTCTTTGCTTTTCTCACATCAATCAACTAACTCTTTTTTGGGAAAATAGTTTTGTATTTCATATGGAGTTGTTCCAAGTGTTATTGACGGCAGTGGTGGGTGCCGGCATTATCTTTGCTCTCCGCAACACGCCCCTTCATGTTGGCACTGTAGAGCTTTCGCAACTGCATCGCAGCGCTCTTCTTCTTTTAGGTACGCGTTTCTCTTCTATCTTTCCTCTCTCAAAGCTATTCAAAAGTTGATCTTGGATGTACCTCATCCTTTGCTTTTGAGCCCCTAAGCTCGTTTCTCTTCTCTTTTCGATCTGTTCGGCCATATTTTTCCTTTTTCATTTTCTATCCTCCCCCATATATTATTATTCCATGCTCTTCTTTCTGTTCTCTCTCTTTTTCTTTTCCAATTTCTTCTTTCTTCTTTCTTCCCCTCTCTTCTCTCCTCTTCTCTCTTCTCCTTTTGTTTCTCTCTCTCTATTCTCTTTTTTTGTTTTTCTGAAGCGTATTTCTCCGTTTTACAATTCTACCAACAGCGATCATTGTTCTTGTGTTCTTCCTGGAGTTGACGAAACCATTACTCTATTTATCACTTTCCAGTTTCTCCGGTAACCATTTCCTTTGTTCCTTTTTCTTTTCTTCCATGTTCGCTGAACTGTTTCGCCATCTCTTTTTCCCTTTTGCTTCAATATGCGCAGTGTGCATCATACATGCCGCCATGAAAATTGTACCATCACCAGAAGCCTCGTCTGCCGATCTGTTAAAACAACATTGAATGGATAAGACCAAAGGTGTTTCAAGTAAAATCCATCCCGCTTCTACCCAACCATTCACTTTGCGACCTGTTTTTTTTGGCAGATGTTTGGCGCAAAGTTCAACCCATCCCTCTTTTCACGCACGTGGAAACAGATGAACAATACAAAAAGGAGAAAAGCGGAAATGTCGACGAAAAGGCTGGTCTTTTACTTCGGGCAGTTTCCATTCGGCAACCAATCAAAAAACTTCCCGAGAGTTTAGGAGCTTCCTAATTTGCCAGTTTTTCCAAATCGGCTTTGTATCTGCATTTGGTATCCTAAACAGGTAAAGCTGACGTGTGGGGTGGCGTATGGGAGCTTTTCCTATTTTAACCCAGTTTGCTGCCCATTTTTTATTCTTTTTTCTTTTCCGACCAACGATCAAAGCTGAATTGAGAAGGACATACAGGCTACAAAGCACGACACATACACACACATAACAACCCGCCGCACAGAATATGGAGAATTTCAGACGGACGTCCCAGAGAGCCCTGCGTAGAACGGGCTCACAAAGCAGAAGCATTGGGTGTATGGTTCGGCAGAAGAGCGAAGAGGCATTGCGAAGCCTCAGGGAGGCCACTGCCGTTTTCTCTTTGAACAACTCGGGTCACCTCATTCTGAACAACACACGAACTGGTACGTCCCGTCACAAACTATTTGCACCACCACCTAAGCACGACCTCATTTTCTCTGACCTTTCTCTACGTTTAAAAATATTTATAAAAAATAGGAAGAACAAGAGCTGCTCCACGAACCATTTGTTATCAACAACCATTGTCCATGATAATTGCTCAAGAGGAGCTCTTGTGCTTTGAGGAGGACAACAACTGTACCCCAACTGTAATTGGCGATACCATCATCAGAAACAGCTCAGAACAGGCGCCCACAGCTGCCTCCCCAACAATACGACGAAGAGGCCGCCAGTCGGTTCGTTCGCGAAGAACGCCCGCCGTATTTAAAGGCTTCTACCGACGTCTCACAAGGAGAAAAAATTCGACCGAATAGGCCTTTCTCCCAGCAGGGACAAAAAAAAACATGTGTAGATTTCGGCAATAGGGGGAGAAGAGGTTTTCGTGTACAGCATTACAAACAAAAACAAATATTATTTACAAATTTGGAAATTATTATTAATTATTTCGGAATGGGATTTTGTCGTCGGTTCGACTCCAACGGATTGCAAAAGCGGTGATATTTCATCGCAAATTTTTCTTGGAATTGTTAAAAAAAAAGTAAAACGATAAAAAAAATAAATAACCGAAAAAAAAAAGCGAAACCATTTGATGCTAGACCTCAGATTCTTTTTCTCTGTTGAGCCATCAGCCCTTGCTGAAGACCCCAGCGAGTGGCAACACGAGTCGCATTGTTCTTTGCTGCTGGGTCCTCCTCGTTGGTATGATCAGGCATCCCTTTTTTTTTTTCTGCTACTCAAATGGCTTAAACGAAAGAATGAAAACAACAAAAAAAACTATGCAGTGGAAAGACTTCATTGTTGTTTCAGTATGCTTATAACTATGCAAAGAGCCATGCTCAACGACCAAATGCTGTATTCTTTCTCTGCATGAAGCAAAAGATCTGTAACCAGCTGCCCCTCTTTCCTGCCGCCATTGAACCGGACATGACTGTCCTTGAAAGGATTCAAATGAAGTTCTCTCTCTCTCTCTCTCTTCCTCTCCTCTCTTCCTCTCCTCTCTCTTTCTCTCTTGTCTCATCGTTTCTTTCTTTCTTTCGTTTTTTTCTTTTCTGTTCTCTCTTTCTTGTCGTTTCTTTCTTCCAATTCCGCAGGTACATTGATAACGAAGCTGAGTTAAGAGCCTTCTGTGCGAGCCTTCACCTCATGCAACCGCCGCCCGAACTCCTTGCCATCGATGACCTTTCCTCATTTTTCGTGGAGGGAGCTACCTCCGCTGCCACTCTAGCCAAAACGGCCGCTTTTGTTCGTGAAGCTGCCAACTATCTTTCCTCTGTAAAGTTCGTATTCTTTCATTCTGCTTCCTCCTTTCTTCTCTCGTCTCTGCTTCTCAATTCTCTTCTTTCCACCTTCCTTTCTTTTTTCTAACTTGTTGAACAGTTCAACAAACCCATTCTCAACAGTTTTAGTATCAGACACGTTGAACTTGGAAGCAATGCCTTCTCACTCTCGCGCCACCGCATTCTATCAGCGGTGGTTCCCTCTGGTGCTTCTGCTCCAAGGCCAACACAACCCATTCTCTCTCTCCCTTCTAGATGGCGCTTCTTCTTCCTCGTCCTCATCAACAACAACTACAAAGGCAACATTCGAACTGTCAGGAGATCGCTTTCGTCTTCTCTCTTTCTCTTCTTCTTCATCTCACCAACAACCATCTTCCTCCTCTTCTCCTTCTCTCATTCCTTAACAAAAAAAAGGTCTCATTTTAAACTGCAGTTTATTCATTGTTTAATACTCTTCGCTTTCTTTCTCACGAAGAATGGCGAGCAACTCTCGGAATCCCTCTTTGCACTTCTCCACATCAGCAGCAAACGAAGCGGAGGTGGTCGGCAACGCGCCCAACGCCATGACATACTCCTCCAAATGCAGCTCCGCTTTGGCCGCTCTAAACTGCGCCACGTCCAACGAGGTGGCCCGCTTGGAAAATCGATACGCCATCCACTCTTCCACCAAACAGAAGAGCACTTTTAGGATGTGAAGTTGCGGAGAAAACGGTTGTTGTTGAGGACGAAGAGAGGAAGATGAGGAAGAAGAAGAGGATTCAGGAAGGATGGTTGTGGTCGCTGAACTGCTCCAGTAGGAATCGCTCGAGTGGAAAAACTTGTTGTAGATTTGAAAGAGTTGCGGGAAGGGCACGCCGATTTCGCGCATTGTTTGGACGACCCATCCGTAGTGCCATCGTTGGTACTCAAAGCTCTTGAGCTCCAAATAGTTGCACAGCCACGCTATTGTTTAAATGGTATGTCTTTTAGCAAACGAATTACCAGAAAAAGGGAGAGGAAAGGCAAAGGAAAGGAGGACGAACGGATGGGAAGCACAAGCTCGTTGGGATACTGGAGACTTCTTCCAACGGAAACGATGCGCGTGCGCAGCGAATCCACCGTATAATCTGGACTGTCCGCGTTGTATAACTCTGTAAAAAGGATTTTCTGTAAGAAAAAAGAAAAAAAAAAGAAAGACAGAAGCAAAAAGATAAAATGAACCTTCCAACACGATGTTTTCCCAAAACTTTTTGACCAGAGCGGGATCGTTGTGGCCAGAGCACTTCAATATGGCCAAACAACTCTCCCAAAGACCGTATTTCTTTGCGTATTTGTTATACAACTGTTTATAAAAGTCAAAAAGTTAATCATGGAATAAGAACAGAAGAAGATAAAGAAGATAAAGACGACAAAGAAGCAAGAGCAAGAAGAAAGAAATAAGAGCAAGTACCTCCGAAATAGAAAGCAGCTCATAATCCAATGACCTCTTCGCATCCTCTAGTTCGTTCTCGCTAAATTGGACAAAATGGGGCAACCGCCTGCCCAACTCCTGCTTGATCTTCAGTTGAATCTGCGCCACGTCCATCTTCTGCTGCAGCTCATGCAACATCTCCCCCCTCCCTACGCAACTCTTGGCGCAAGAAACCGCTCTCGCCAAGTAGTTCTCCACTCTTACTTCCAACGTCAATCCTTCCTCTGCTCCTCCCTTCCGCTCGGCCAAACGAGCGTTACAGAGTGCAGCGGCATCAAAGCGTCGTTTGTGGATGTAGTATTTGGAGAGGAGCTCTAAAGAGGTGTGTTGCAGGTAGTCCTCGATGAAGGGGCTGTCGAAACGGATGCAGCTCTCCAAAAGTTGGTGCGTGAGATTGTGTTCGGTAAACCAGTCATAGAGAGTGATGTGCCAGAGCTGGTCGTTGCGAGAGTGTTCATCGGCGAGGGCAACTTGCAAGGTTTGGGCCTTTTCGCGCTCGAGTAAAGTGGGGTCTATCGTGGGTCGTGCGTGGAGGACCTCTTGTGGTAGTTTGTGCGAAAAGGAGGGAGGAATGCCGGCTAGGAGCTCGTCCAACACGGAGATGATAGGCTGGTAACATTGTTGTCTCGCTTCAAAAGTGGCTCTAGCTGCTGCTTCTCCTGTCTCGCTCGTTGAAAGAGAAGGTTGGAGAGAATCATCCCGTTGTAGTTGTTGTTGCTCCTTGTACCAAGATAAAGCGAGATGAGCGGGATCAGCTCCCTCTGCACAAAGCAAGCAAAGAGAGACCACGCCGTGATAGTAGTGCAGAAACTGAAACTCCTCGCTGATAGCCTGCAGCTCGGCAGGAGTCATATGGGCAGCAATCTGTAGGAACATGCGAAGAGAGGGCACCAAGTAGTCTTCTCTCTCGCGAGCCGTTCTTCCAGTTTTGGCCTTGTAGAGTAGCTCTTCTGCTTTGAAGCGGATCCTGTCCTCCTCGCCAAAGATGGAGGGACAGCGTTGACGAAGGAGTTGGCAGATAGCATCTACGGATTCGTGAATGTATTCGTCATCGTTCAGTTCTGCTCCTCGCCTTCTTTCCAGGGTTGCTCTTTTGCCAATGGAAGAAACGGATGAGGAAGCAGCAGAGGAAGAAGCAGAAGAACCGCCAGAAGATGTAGAAGCATCAGCAGATTTAGCGGAAGTGTTGACAGCACTACCCGTGTAAAGGCTTAGCAAAGCGTTCACCAATAAGCGAGTGAGCTCAAAGCCAGCCGGAGTGGTCACCAACTCGGAGAAAGTGATACGAGTGAGTTGAACTTGAAGCTCCTCTGGAATCCTGCGTACCACGCGAGCAAAGCGATGATCTCCCAAAATGGAGAGAAAGGAGAAGGTCTCTTTGCAACGGCGCAGGAGAAGATGAGCGTGGGCGAGAGAGCGCTGTTCAGCGCGTTTGGCCTCGTCTCCCGACTTGCGATGATAAAGCTGTTGCAAACGGTCTTGCATTCTGGCAGAAGCGGCAGGAGAGCGTAAATAGTGTCGTTCCTCTCCTTCTTCATCCCCGTCGACGCGAATGCGAGCAGCAGCACGTCCAGCTTGAGGGGATTCCAACTCTCTTTGTTGCAGAGAACTATCCGAAGAAGCAGCAGCTCGAAGTTCAGCAGGAATGGGTGCAAAGTGGGGGTTCTGCTCTAAGAACTGAAGAAGCGCCAACAAGCTCTGTTCTAGATCCAAAAATTGGGATTGGTTGAGGCCTTCCACAATGGTGATGGGACGATTCCACACCGGCCGCAAGATGCGAGAGAGATATAGACAAAAGCCGTTGTGACTGCCTGAGAAGATGATCTCTGGTCGGCGCATGATGGCTTGTCCCATGTACATCGCTCCTCCAGTTGAGGCATCAGCCGCAGAGGGCGTTGCTTGTCCTCTGGCTTGAGCTCGTGGTGTTGTTTGTTCTGTTTTTATATTTTAATGGAGGTTTTTGTTCATAAGTTTAAAGAAACAAAGTAGAGTAGAACAGAGAGGATAAAGACATACGCGTCGGTTGTGAGTAGGCGCCACCACCAGGGTCGTAGCGAGGATGACCACCATGCTTGAAAAAGGCTCGCGTAGCCCACAGAGCCACGTTAGGATCAGGTGCAGTAACAGACGGAGAGAAGTAACCTCGACCATCCGGAGTGAGAGATCCTTCCATTGCAGACCTTGGCGACGATCGCGTGTTGGACGAGGTAGCCAAAATAAGACACATTGCACAAGCCTCAGTACTTCCATATTGCTCAAAAAATTGCTGTAAAACAAATAAAGAGAGAAATGAAACGAATAAAAACAAACACAAATGGACAGAAAAATAAATGAGAGGTTAAGTGGGTTGCAAAAGAAATAGAGAAGAAAGAGAAGCAAGAAACGAACCGTAAGAGCATCCGTGTCAGCTCCACCAGAATTGAGCAACAGTTGCAAAAGATGATCCACAGGCCTCATCTTGACCAAGAAATGGAGGCCCGTGTTCGTGAGACAGAGATACTGACGCGGCGGCACGAAGTGTTGAACTGCTAACTCGTTGCTCAAATTTTCTAAGTGGGTGCTATCCTCCGCAGAGTAAATCTCTCCGTCGGCACCGATCATGGAGGAGGAAGAACTCGCTCCTCGCATTAAAGACAATGAAATAGGGACTTGGGCAATACTCCACACTTTGCCTTGTATTTCCAGTACTGTTGCTGTCTCGAAGAAACCCGGTCGCGATGATATAATCATTGAGTCTCCACTGTATTTTCCAGCAGTTAGAATAACAGAGGTAGCACGAAAGGAAGAAAAGAGCAACACGAAAGGAACAATCCAATATGAAGAATATAACAAACACGAATAGAAATAAACATGTCTGAAGGTAAGAGAGGAAAACGCACTAATAGTTTCCACGTTGGCGCATTAGAGTCTCGTTAATATCAGGTGATATGGCCAAAAGTGTGTCGCTTTGTTCGCTTCGAGAATCGGCCATCAAAAGTACGCCGTGCGAGTAAAATGTAGTATCAACAGAATACGTTCTCACACGTTCGCGCTCTCGTTCTTTATGATAACAGGCGTTAGCATTATAAGGTAGTGATGGAGAGAAGAAAGAAAGAGACGAGAGAATGAGCACCTTGGGCGGTTCCAGGAAAATAGCCAGACCTAGCAGCAGCAGGAGAAGATATAGGGGGCATGGCGTGAGTCATAAAGCGAGAATAATCAGGTGGCATTCGAACGTGAATCATTCCCAAAAGAGTTGGTCGTAGTAGAACTGAGGAAGATACTCCCTTTAAATAATAATAAAGAAGAATTAAAGTGAGATAAGGGAACGAGGGGAGAGAGAGAGAGAGAGAGAGAGAGAGAAATGTACAGAATCCATGCTATTGGTGGTAAAGTAAAATCGAACGCCAGTCGAGGTAATGGCAACAAGGTGAACCCGCTTAGACTCAGAGGGAGGTATGACATGAATGGATTGAACTTTAATCTGTTGTTTGGGAAAGAAATTGAGTTTGCAAAGCGAAAAAAAAATTGCTTCTGTGTAAAGAAATGTACCTCTTTCTCTTTCTTCAACTGTGGACAGAGCGAATAGGCCAACTTCACAACATCTCCAACTTGTGTGACCACGTTCATAGAATCTCCCTTTTCGCCAAGATCAAAAACCTATGGGGTGATGGAGAGAAGCAACAAGGGAGTTTGTTAAATCACTGAAGACAGTGTGATGGAAAATAATATTACCTGAATGCTGCCCTTCTTTGAAAGTGTGTAAAGAATGTGACGAGCCTCGTCGACCACAATGTTGGTGAGTGAATCCTCTTGTGCGAATCTGAAGATAGTAGGGAAAGGAAGAGAGAGAGAGAGAGTGTGTGTGTGTGTGTGAGTAGGAAAGGCATGGCTTTGGATAAAAAGAAACATACTTGAGAAAAGAGGGCATTAAAGATCCCAAAATACTGGCTGAGTGATTGATCTTTCTACACCGTTTGCTGAACCAGCCGTCCTCCGCCTACTCATAGCAAGCTTCCGATTAGGACAGAGAGAGAGAGAGAGAGAGAGAGAGAGAGAGAAGAAAAGAAGGAAGGCTAACCTGGTAATAGAGCTCGTAGAGACAACCGTCTTTGCCAGCCATGAATATACGGCCATCCTTCGTTCCAACAATTTCCAGCATATTGACATTATCGGAAGCCAGTGCCAATTGTGCTTTTGTTCAATAGAAAATAAGAGAGAGACGAGAGAGACGAGAGAGAGACGAGAGAGAGACGGGAGAGACGGGAGAGACGGGAGAGACGAGAGAATGCTTACTGGGATGTAAACTTAGCTCGCCAAAGATTGTGTTTCCATCAAAGCAAACAGCCAGTATAACAATCTCAACAGGGGTAGCGAGCACCAACAGGTACTTGATCTCGTCCACAAAGACGTTAGCTTTGGGAGTAACCAATCCCACGCTCACTATAATCTGATCCAAACCGTCATACACGCAAAAGTCGCTCCTACGAGAACACAGAAAAGAGAAAAGAGAAGAGCAAAACAAAAAAACGAACGCAAAGGAAGACGGACAAAGTAGAACAAAAGGAAAAAAAAGAAGAAAGAGAACAAAGAAGAGAGAGAGAGAGAGAGAGAGAGAGAGAGAAGATGGAAATAAAATAGAGTGAGAAAAACATGACCACATCAACAAAAACTATCGAGCTTCAACGAACCCGTCGTCATAATTCCAGAGGAACAGCTGGTTGTCGATGGTAATCCAGGCTCGGTTGATCTGAGGAAAGATGCCCATGAAGCACTTGCATTCCAGCCGGCTGTACTGCTCCAACAAGACCTCCGGCAGGACCACAATCTTCTTCCTGTAAAACTGGGGGCGAACGCTGAGCGTGTAGTCGGCAGTGGCACCAGAGGTGAAGAGATCCCAAAGCTCAGGGAAGTTATCGTCGCGGTCCAGATTTTGGTCAATCTCTTTGGCGGCTGCGCGCAGCGCCTCCAAGATTTTGCCGTCAAAGGGAACGGCAGCGGCACTTCCCGGCGTTTGAAGAGGAAGAGGATCAGCAGCAGCCGCGGCGGTAGTGGTGGCGGTCGTCTCAGCACGAAAAGAGGGAGAAAACATTTTTTTTTTCGTTTTTGTGAGGAGAGTGACCGATTTCGAAAATGATTCCGCTCGAATAAATAACAGAAAAGGAGTAGTTTGGTGGTGTGGTGCTACTCCTTCTTTTCCCCTCTCTCACAAAGGCGAAGCAGCGCTTCTTCTCCTTCCCTTCCTCCTCTTCCTCTTCTTCGCTACTCCGTTCACCACTCTTTTTCTTTCCGCTTTTTTTTAACGTCGACAAAACAAAAAAATGGCGGTAAATCATTATTGCCGTTGGTTCGACTCTGGATGGAAGCACTAAAGCTGGTGTCTATCATTGATTTTTGTCGACATTCATGTCCACAAATTTTAATTTTTGACGACACAACGAGAACAAAAAAAAAAGTCTTTTATGGCAACACAGAAGGGCAACGATTCACAATGGCTTGCTCTAGTTTCGGCAGGTACACCGAAGGGCTGCTCCTCCGCAGCTCCACAGAGCAGCCCTTGTCCAACAGGGTGGCCACGGGCCATAGCCTCTTGGACTTGGGTTCCAACGGAAGAGTCTCCACGTGTTTGTCGTTGAGGAAGTAATGGATCCTTCCGACGTTCATGTCCACTAATGCGCCCAAGCGATCACCTTCCTTCCAGCCGAATGGCACCGCACGGATGCGTGAGTAAGCTGTTGGTGAACCCGTCACTGTCGTTTAAGAGTCAGAAGAGACAGCAATGAAGAAGAGGACAGCAAGCAAGAAAGGCCAAGACAAAATACAAACCACTGTGAGAGGCGCTGGTGGTGTTGCCCCAGCTGTAGCAGGTGGTGGAGGGCCTGGTGCCATCCGCTCTCCAAAACGCGCGTATTCTGCAGTCAAAGTCATCGTCGATAAAGCCAACGCTCCAAATGGAACGGTTTCTCTTCAGGATGACAAACTCCACCGCGTGAATCCCAGTCGTGAAGCAGCGATTGCCACGAACGCTCACATAGCCGCTATGTAGAGACGAGAGGAGGAAAGAGAGAGAAACGAGGAAGACCGCAAAGATGAGATGAAGAAAAGGACAAACAGCAAATATTTGATGATTTTTCGAAAGGACCAACCTGTCGTCCCATTCAACAACGCCCTTGCGAGGGAAAAAGAAGGTCTCCTTGCTGACTTGCGAAGCGCAAGCGATCGAAGTGACGTTTAGCTGCTTGCACAGCACGCTAAGTTGGGGTTGGGGCAGAGTGGCCTGCGAGGGATCCCAATCCATCACCCCCACTGCATTTTTGAAGTTGTTTAGAAGAATGAGCAAAGAAACAAGAGAAGAAGGAGGAGAAGAAGAAGGTGATGATGAACTTTGATAGTTTTGTTTCCAGGAGGATTCAGGATCGATCTTGTAGCAAAGGTTCAGGTCGTCGCGGCAGCGCTGCAGCCAAGACTGCTCGTCCGAGGCCGCAGAGAGGCATTTGCTGGAAAGTAGTAATACAGGCAACAGCTCTTGCGTGGGAATGAACTCAAAGATAAGGCACAACAACTCGGGGGGCAGGTCTTCCAAACCGTCTGGCTTCTCCACCTCCATCTTGCTGCACTCTTCCTTTTTCTTTCCAGAGCAGAAATTAAGGGAAAACCATCGTTACCATAGCAACCTATGTAAGGTTCCATGTCGTCGTGATGTGTTTCCATGGTACACGTTTAATTGCACAGCAACCGGAGCATTTTCATCATGTCGTCGTGAGAAAATGGTGTCATGTTGGCGCGTCTCGGTCTCTCGCTCTCTCGTTGGTAATTGCTTCTCTCTCTCACACACCACAGCATGACTTGTTAAGTGGTATTTCCGAAGTTTTTTTAAATCGGGGTATGAATAGTGTCATGTACTCCCACGCACTTCCGTCACCCCCAGAAAAAAAAAGAAAAAGAAGAAAAGCAAAGCAAAGAGAAACGGCTGGTACGTCGGCTCAGAAAAAGCCAAAAAAAAAAAACAGAACGTGCCTTTTCGTGGGTGCCGACGATAAAAAGAGACAAGCTTAAGAATGCGCACACAGATTGAGTTAAAAAAAAAATCGATTTTTCTTTTTTTTTCTCTCCTTTTTTTGCCGCACTTCACGTAAAATAAGCAAAAGGCGCGCTGTTCGAATTACGAATTTTTTTTTGTTGGTGGGTGGGGAGAAGGGGACAAAAAAAAGGTAGCAGCAGTTTGAAGAGAAAGAGAGACAAAACAAAAACGGACACACGCAACGAGTAGCGATTAAGCTTGTCCAAACCTTCCTCCTCCCCCTTTTTTTTTTTGGTGAGCAGAGAAGCTTGAAAGTTTAAACAACCAAGACCATCCAAAAAGGTTTGTTTGTTGTTTATCTATTTTATTTATTTTTTTGGTTGGAGTCTTTTTTTTTTTTTTTTTTTTTGATGATGGAGAAAAAGAAATGGGTGAAAAACGAGAAGAGAGGAGAAGACAACGGCGAGGATGAAGATTTGTTTATTTAAGGCGGAGAGGATTACCAAGAAAGAGGATGCGCGTAATTCTTCTTTTGAAGAAAAAGCAACAAACGTCATCGTTGGGTGGGAGTATGGCGGTCGTTATTTCCAAGAAACAGAAAAGAAGCGAACGCGAAGAAGTGGAAGAAGCAGCTCTTATTTTTCCCCCCTATTCTTTCTCCTTCTTTTCTCTATTCTTGCTTCTGCAGATATTCTCTTCTCTGCCTTACTATTTTTTTATTTTTCTTCCTCCTCCTGCTTGTTCTTCTCTGAAACCTTGCTTTTTTTTCTTTCATTGTAGGAAGGAAAGAGCAACAACTCTAAAGAAAGCCTTTCCTTTTGTTATCTCCCCCTCGCAAACGACAGCACGACCACCACGATTAGTCCAAAACGGAGTTGAGGAAATATCATCCGCGGCATCGTAGGAGAAAGAAAAAGAGAAAAAGGAAAAAACAGTCCTTTAAAACCGAAACTAAAACCGAATCCGATTCCGAATCTTCATCGTACTCCGACTCTGATACAGTTTCAATTATTACGACTAGTCATGAACCTCTTCAAAGGAAAATCGTTTTATGGCGACGAGTCCCTGGCTGCTCCCCCGCTGGGAGGAGGGGACCTGGACTCGTACACCATTTGTCTCGACGAAAGTTCTTCTCCGAAACACAAGAAGCCCTCCGCTTCTTCTTCCCCTTCCCTTTCTTCCTCTTCCTGTTCCCTCTCTTCTTCTTCTTCTTCTTGTTCCCTCTCTTCCTCCTCTTCTTCCTGCTTTTCCCCAAACATTGCGGAAATGAGAAGGAAGGAATGTATGGGGGACCTCATTTCCCAATGGCAGAAGTTGGGCTACGAGGACGACTCTCTGTTGTTGGAACCGGGCAACGCCAAACAGGAAGAGCAATGGAAGGTCCAACAACAGCATCAACAGCTCTTTTTCTGTTACGAAGGGGATATCAGCGGTGGGGATTCCGAAGAAGACGTTGGGAACGATACTCTTCCTTCTTCCGCTGGTCCTCAAACGAGTGCTATTGGAACAACCGAGAAGCAAGCCCCGAAGCTTCGGCGAAGGCCTTTCAGTGATGTCATCATGGGAAAGGTCTCCGATAGACAACAACGAAGAAAGGACAACAACAGCGGCAGCAGCTTGCGTAGGAGCGGAAAAAGAAGCACTTGCTCCTCTCAGGGAGAACGAGAACAGAAGAAATGTGTAACTGCAACAACCACAACAACAACAACAACAACAACAACAACAACAACAACAACATCAACAAAGCAGCGGCGGAAGGCTTCCAAAGTGCGAAAAATGAACGAGTCCCTAAAACCTCAACTGGCCTCTGCTCCAACTGTTGATCCCGATGCCGCTCGAAGTGTGATATGGAGTAACAAAACTCAAGCAGAAGAAAGAGAGCGAGATTATCCTGCAATGGATGCTGGCTACATCGACGATGACGACAACGACCGTGACGATGACAGTGAAAGTGAAGACGCAGATGAGCACTGTTGGCGTATTCCAGCTACTCCCCCTCCTGAACCAAAGCGAGGCAACCTTGCTAGGTCCAGAGCATCCTCATCACCTGGACTGTCCCAGTCCTCAGATCGAGCATTAATGCAAGCTCTTAGCCAACTCGCCGAAACTAGCTCTTCTTGGTCTAGCCAACAAACTTTCACCGAAAATGTACGACCTTCTCCCGGAAGTGATGGAATTAACTACCCAGTTGCTCACTGGCCTCAACCAAAGGAAGCGACTCATGAATCCAGCTGTCTGCCAGCTATCGTCGTTCAACGTGCCGAACTACCAAGCCCTCAATCTCTCATCGAACGAAGAACCCCCCACCGATTTGCTGACTCGTCTTCCGCTTTGCTTGCTCCTCCAACACCTTCATTTGTTGCTTCTTCGAAGAGCGTCAACGCACCACTAAGTGTACCTATAACGTTACCAACGACAGCTATCGAGTCCCTTCGTGCTGCTTTGCCAATAGACCCATCCTCTTCATCTTCTTTTGGCACTGTCTTTCCTTCTTCTTCAGTGACGGCAGTGGAACTTTCTCCTGCGGGAAATGGTTATCTCATGGTGGATAGTACTGTTCCTTGTTTAAAACGCACTGTCGTCAGAAAGGAAGAGGAACAAGAAGAAGAGGCCGATGAAGAGAAAGAAGAGATTGCAACTTACACTTTACACGGCACAAAACTGCGTCAAGCCGACTGGGCCAACGCGTCTGCGCTTTCTTACATTCCAAGCGAGCTATTTGCACATGTTTGTATTCCTCCTTCTTTCCCTCTCTCTCTCTCCCCCTCTCTTCTTCTCCTCTCTCTCTCTCTCTCTCTCCCTCTCTGTTTCTCATTTTAAGCTAATATTTGTACTTGGTTTTGTTAACAAAAAATTATAAAAACAGATATTTTCTTATCTTGATTGGAGGTCGATATGCAGTCTGACTGCTGTCTGTGCCAGTTGGTATCAACTCTGCTCGGACAATGGAGGAGGCCTCTTCCTCCGCCAACGGGCCGAAAAGAACTTTAACTGGCTGTTTTGGTTGTTGGAACGGCTGCACTGGCAGGTCGACTTTATCGAGACGCGGGAGGACGAGAAGGAAGCTGCTTTGCAACAACAAACGGCAAGAATGAGAAGTATCAACAACAGCCACCAACAAACCGCATCGTCGCTGCAAAAAGGTGCAATCTCAGGCGCAGCCCAGCAGCCACAGCAACAGACAGAGAAGAAGTTTGACATGCATGCTCGTAGTGGTTCTCGAATCGATTTTTTGAAGGTTTGCTTTTCTAAATTCCTTTGTTCTTTCTGTTTTCTGTATTTTCTGAAGTTTTCCTTCCTTTATAATTAGGCCACTGTATTGCTTTTGAAGGACTTTTTCTCCAAAGGAGTTAAGGGCATAACGAAGCATACAGCGAACGAAGTAAACGGAGAGTTCAACGCCCACGTCGAAATGTTGGACGTCACTCCCCGTTTAGAATACGTTCATTTGCTCTCCATTCTCAACAAGCAGTTGCAGGAGACAAGTCAGCTTTTGGTAGAGGTGCAACAAGGCCTTCGTGAACTTAATGCTAATTATGATATTATCGAACTTAGCCTTAGAAGGTAGATTTTCTCTTCCATCTATTTCTTCTTTTTCTTCCATCTATTTCTTCTTTTTCTTCTTCTTCTTCTTCTTCTTCTTCTTCTTGTTCTGTTTCCCTCTATCGATTTTGTGTTTCTCTTTCTCTCTTGTTTTCTTTTTGAAAACTAACTGTAGCGTTATTAGATATTATCATCATTTTCAGTGTATGTTCACGCCGGCTGGCCTGCCTTCGCCTTCTTATAAATATCCCTCTGAAATCATTGACGACTTGGATGTACGTTTCATTTTTTTTTTTTTTTGTGCTTCCATTTTTTATGTTGACCCTCATATTTCTTTGCTTTTTAGGCTAGAAGAGTGTGGGAAGAAAATGTCGGCGCTGACGTTTATTATTGCTCGTTTGATGTACGTCTTGTTTCTTTCGCTCTCCTCTCTCTCTCTCTCTCTCTCTCTCTCTCTCTCTCTCTCTCTCTCTCTCTCTCCTCTTTGTTTCGAAAAACAAAATTGACCAATAAAACAACATAACAGCGATTCTATGAAATGCTCCAGAAAGAAATGCCGCGCGACGCTCACTCCCACTCAGAGTTCCACTTTTACATGCATTACTTCCTCAACTTCCCCAAAGACGACACGGTGACCGTCTCCAAGTGGAACCTCTTGACGAAGCTCTTTGGCCCTTATTCCATCTTTTACACCAACTTTTCAAAGTACGTTTTGGGCAAAGGCTTTCTTGGGCTGATCAACCGAATACGTGCAGAGGAGATATGTAAAATGTATCCCGGTTGTCTTATCATTCGTTTCAGTCGAACTGTTCCCACTGCCTTGGTAACTTTCTTCTTTCCTTTTTCTTCATTCTCATCTTTTCCTTCACTCGACTAACGCACAAACAAAAAATAGGCATTCAGCATACAACGCAGAGAAGGGGAGGAGGTCTACCATGCCACCAACTCCGCCTTTCAACGCAAGAACCTGAAGCTCAAGGAGAGCGAGGAGAACGTCCCCATCGACGTGCTCATCGAGAAGCGCTTCCCAACGGCGCGACTCATCCCGATGAGGGTGGATGGGCGAACGGTCATGGAGACTTGTACTATTTCTGGCTATGTGGACAGCGTGGAGTCTTACTTGGACATTTCTTCTTCTTCTTCTTCCACTTCTTGCAATTCTTCTTCTTCTTTTGGCGAATAGACATTTGCATTTTTTTTGTGGTTAAGAAGAGGAAGTGAAGAAAGTGTGTGTTTGATAGGAAGAGTTTGGAGGAGTGTCGAGAACTTGTTGTGAGTATTCGATGTCTTTCTTGATGTCTTCTATCAACGCCTCTGTGGATAGCGATGATGTCAACAAGAGAGAGAGAGAGAGAGAGAGAGAGAGAGAGAGAGAGAAGAAAAGAGGAAGAATAAGAAGAGAAAGAGGAAGGAGAGAAAGAAAACCTTTGGAGATGTAGTCGAGCTCCGGTCGAATGTATCCCAAAACGATGATCCTCATTTCTTCCCCGTAGAAATCTTTGCCATAATCATGTATGATGTGTGCTTCCTATTGTTTGTATTTAAGAGAAGAGAAGAGGAACGAGTGAGAAAGAGAAGAGGAGAGAGAGAGAGAGAGAGAGAGAGAGAGAGAAGAGAGAGAGAAGAGAGAAACGTACAATCGTTTTTTCCTTGTTTTTGTAGAAAGGGTTCCAACCTATGGACATGGCCACTTTGTGCGGCACAGACCCGTCCAGAGCGGGAACGCAGCCCCACCCATGATACACGCCCACCGGAAAGTCTGCCAACAATGCTTTGTAATCATCGATCGGTAGATTGGCTTTTTTTTTTTTGTGGTTCGTGTGAGTGAAGAAGACAATGATGTGCAAACAAAAGCGAAAAAGAACCAAAAAAAAAAAAAAACAAACAAGCAAGGTACCAGTGGGAATGCCGAGCTCTTTGCTGCCACGACCGAAACCTTTGACAACTTTGCCTTTCAGGAGGAGCGGAAATCCCTGGATGGAGGTGTCGCTGCCTCGCACGTAGTTCTGATTGGTTTTCCGGCCTTGCTCCGCGAGAGCAGAAGAAGGGATCTCCTCCAGCGGTAGGGAGGTTCCTTCTTGGGTGGGGCCGTTGCTCTGCATTGGTGTTCGGTTATCTTCTTCTGCTTCTCCTCCTCGATGGGACGACATGGACTTCTTTTTTATTTGGTTGCTCATCTCTCTCTTGTCCTCTCTTCTGTCCTCTCTCCTGACCACCGATAACTATTAATGATAATTTCAGTATATCAACTATAGCCTCGAACTTTTTGCGATTATTTGGATATTTAAAAATTTATCGAAACTATCGACCACATCTTTTTTTGGAGCGGGAATCGATTCGGAGCTATGGTGGGAAGGCTTCATGTCGGACAATATAGTCCACATCCCACCTACCCGCCTGCTGCATGGCCAATATCTTGTTCACCTCCTTCGGTGTCTTTCCCCATGGACCGAGCACATACACAAAATCTTTGAAAATGGTGGACCTTCTTTGTACAGACACCAACAAAGTCCTTTATTCGCATGGCCGTTTGCCGTAGCGCTTCATTTTTCTTGCCTGGAACAAACGTTTTAGTACGTGAAGTTTTGTCTCGCAGGGGACAGCGGTTATTAAAGTACCCTGTTGGCTGAGAGGCCATAGACTACATTTTGAACAAGATGTGGGGATTGAAGAATATCAATCTAGACACAGCCACTTCCTTCATGGTTTTTGTTTCGGATGGTAACCGACTGACCGCTCTCTTATCTTTGAAATCAACAGTGGCGAATGCGGTGCATACTGTGCTTCACGGTCTGCTGCGTCAGTCACTCTACATTGTATCTCACTACCGTTTATTGGTGTGGTGGCGTATTTTCCGGCTTCTATCTGGCGTATAAATAAGCAAACTGCTATTGTAACGTTTGGAAGGATAGAAATAGTTCTCTTGTACTGCATTGGGTCATGATGGAACCGACACAGTCCGGTGACGTCCCTTGAGTATGGAGTGTTATCGGGAGAAAGATGTTGAGGCTGTCATGTCCGGGATACCAGCGGTTATTCGACTCAAACACCGAGATTTCAACTAGCAGCAGCACGCTTCAAAAAAGAAGTGAGAGCGAAGGGAAGAAAAACGGGAGAGAAAGAACGAAGAAGAAGAGTCTTTCGTAATTTGTTTTATTGTGACAGGGATGTTTAGCGTGGTGCGAGAACACGCCACGACACAACCAACTTAGAAGCACTTGCGGTGCACTATGCTTGGTCCTGACTCGTCGTACTCCTCCTTGGAGATCCACATCTGCTGGAAGGTGGAGAGGGAGGCCAAGATGGAGCCACCAATCCAGACGGAGTACTTACGCTCGGGGGGAGCGATGATCTTGATCTTCATGGTGGAGGGAGCGAGGGCGGTCAACTCCTTCTGCATCCTGTCAGCGATACCAGGGAACATGGAGGTACCGCCAGAGAGGACGACGTTTCCGTAGAGGTCCTTACGGATATCAACGTCGCACTTCATGATGGAGTTGTAGGTGGTCTCGTGGATACCAGCAGACTCCATGCCCAAGAAGCTGGGTTGGAAGAGAGCCTCAGGGCACCTGAAGCGCTCGTTACCGATGGTGATGACCTGACCGTCGGGAAGCTCGTAGGACTTCTCGAGGGCAGAGGAAGAGGCGGCAGTCTGCATCTCCTGCTCGAAGTCGAGGGCGATGTAGCAGAGCTTCTCCTTGATGTCACGCACGATCTCACGCTCGGCGGTGGTGGTGAAGGAGTAACCACGCTCAGTCAAGATCTTCATGAGGTAGTCAGTCAAGTCACGGCCAGCCAAGTCCAAACGGAGGATGGCGTGGGGAAGGGCGTAACCCTCGTAGATGGGCACAGTGTGGGTCACACCATCACCAGAGTCCATCACAATACCGGTGGTACGGCCGGAGGCGTAGAGGGAGAGCACAGCCTGGATGGCAACGTACATGGCGGGGGTGTTGAAGGTCTCGAACATGATCTGAGTCATCTTCTCACGGTTAGCCTTGGGGTTGAGGGGGGCCTCAGTGAGCAAGACGGGGTGCTCCTCGGGGGCAACGCGGAGCTCGTTGTAGAAGGTGTGATGCCAGATCTTCTCCATGTCATCCCAGTTGGTGACGATACCGTGCTCAATGGGGTACTTGAGGGTCAAGATACCACGCTTGGACTGAGCCTCATCACCGACGTAGGAGTCCTTCTGTCCCATGCCGACCATGACACCGGTGTGACGGGGGCGGCCGACAATGGAGGGGAAGACAGCGCGGGGGGCATCATCGCCGGCAAAGCCAGCCTTGCACATGCCGGAACCGTTGTCAATAACAAGAGCTTGCACTTCGTCTTCCATTGTTGTTAGTTGGTGTGTAGTGTATGAAATATCACTGTAACGAAAAAAAAAAGTTCAACCAGCAAAAAACTCAATTTATAGCAATCCGCAAAAAACTAGTCGACACAAATCAAATATTACAATACTTGGGCAACCAATGGGAAAGCTACACGTCTGAAACTCCTAAATTTTTAAACTGGAAATTTCTGTGATACCGCATGTTTATTGGTCGAGCGGAGTTGTATCAGATTGATTTTTGATTGGGCTTTTGAATTTCTTCCGATCAGCCAGTAATCATTTGAACTGAACTGATCGATCTCAAATGTTTGATTGCGCCCTTTGGCGCAACAGAGAAGGCTCACTTAAGCTGGCCCGTCTTGTCGAAATCCTTGTCTTGCACCACACCAGGCGTTCGTCGGAAACATGAACGAAGCAAGAGGTAAGTTTGAAGAAGAGATAAAGCAAATAAATCCACCGTGATGGGTTCCAGAAGGAAAGCGTGGGAAGCTTTTGTTTTTTTCCTCCCTAGCAACCTATCATAAAGGTCCTTACATTATTGTTCGTTTCAAAGTACATCTTTCTTTTTGGTGTTTTACTATTCATGTCCCGTGAGGTGTTGTTGTGTGTGGCCGAATTCCATCGCGGTTTCCCTTTTCTTCCGTTTCTTCTTCTTGTTCCTGTTGTTCTTCTTTCGCATCTGGCGCCTTGTTCTCTGCTATTGTAGTCGTTTCTTCCTTTTTGTTGCAGTTGTGTCTTCTTCGTTCCTCCTCTCTAGGACTGGAAGAAGCAGAGGTGGACGAAAAAGAGTCCGTAGAGAGCGTGAATGAAGTGTCGTCCTCCTTTCTGACCCGGCTTTTTCGATGTATGTCCACTGATTCTTTGCCACTCTTGCATCCTACCACCCGCCTCAAAGCACGTCCTTTGTTATGTGCCGTTTTTTCGCGTCCTTCTCTTTCTCCTCCTCCTTCTTTCACTCTTGTTGGCCTCTCCTTTGTCTTATCCGCCACTCCTTCCTGTTGTCCTGCCTCTCCTCCTCCTTTCTCTATCTCCATTGCCCGTCCCACCCTTTGTTCCTCCCCAAACCATTCTTCCCTGTGTTTGGGTGGCCACACTCCCGAAACGTTTTCTCCTTTCGCATCCCCATCTTCTTCCTCTGCACGTCCTTTTGCTCTTGTTTGTTTCAGTTCATCGTTATAAACCTCGTCTTCTTCTTCTTCATCGTCTTCATCAACATCGTCATCTCCAATGTATTCCATTGAACACGACTTGAGCGTCGATGAATTGGCGAAGAATGGTCGTCGTGTTAGAACGTTCTTCAACCTTTGCCGCCACCATTGCGTGTTGTCGTGTGTCAGTCCCATGATGAAAAAGAAGACAACTCCTTCATGCAGAAATATTTAAGTGAGTTACTAACAACAAGAAGAAGGAGGCTGATAAACAGAAAGATGGTAAATGACAAAACCTGCAAAGCTCATGGCAAATACGTTGATATATTGCAGGGTGAGCGGATCAGGAGCGGAAAAGGGGCAGTCGTTTTTGCTATCGGAGGTCAACATGCAAGCCTCCCATGAAGCCTCGCTCTCATAGAGGTCTTCCTCCTCCATCAAGAAAGCCAAAATATAGAAAGAGAGAAGAAGGAAGCAGCCAAAGAAGAAAGAGAAGCAAAAGAATACAACAAGGCGCCATTGCCTCATCACACCATTCGCTCCGGTCATCTATTGCAAACCAGAGAAAACCAAACCAAAAGCTTGAGCATATGATAAAGAAGATAGAGGAAAACAAAATGGAGTGGGGAGAAAGAGGAAATGAGAACAAAGACAGAAAGAAAGGAACGCGAAATGAAGCTAGAAGAATCAGAATAAAAAAAGAAGACAAAGGAAGAGCGGCGGATAAGGAGAAACACCTGATGGTTAATACTAACCTGATGAATGTAGACTAACAACAAGGCTAAAAGAATCATCCCAAAGATAAAAAAGACGGAGATGGGCACCCAAAAGATGATCAGTTCCAATCCTACATACGAGAGTTCCTTATGAGGGATGGCCTGGTTAAGGAAGCAAAAAGCCAGGCCCAGCCCAGAGCCCAGGATGCCCGCTCCACCCGCGATGATGGTGCTCACAGAGGCCACTCCCCAGGCCAACGAGTGCATGGTGATCATGAGGCAGCGCGTCTTGCGCTGCAGGCCTTTCTTGTCGAGAAGGACGCTCATCAGCATCTTCCCACAGACACAAAGCCACCAAACGGTTGTTGCCATGCTGAAGAATACCATCATCCCCGCTGCAATAGCACGGAACGTAATAAGTTTAAGAAAGAGAGTGAGGAAGAGAGAATGCACCGATGCAAAAAAAATAAAATAAATAAATAAAGCGCACCAAAGAATGTGCAGGTGGAGCTGGATGCGTCACTAGAGTTTGTACAGCGCATGGGGTCTTGTCCATAGACGAAAGACCATATAATGTTGATGCCCAGCATTACCCAACAAAAGGCCAACCAGAACTTGATAGCATATCAAGCGTATTTAAGTATGAGAAAGCGGAGGCACAAGAAGCGTTTAAAGGAGAAGAAGAAGAAGAAGAAGAAGAAGAAGAAGAAGAAGAAGAAGAAGAAGAAGAAGAAGAAGGACAGAAGGAGAAGAAGGAGAAGAAGAAGAAGAAGAAGAAGAGAGGAAGAAGGAGAAGAAGAACAAGAACAAGAACAAGAAAGAGGAAGTAAGAAGAAAGAGGTGAAAAATAGAGAAAACGAGAAGGAAGAAGAAAGCAGCAACTTACTACAGCATCTGAAAGGACAGATATTTTGTGCTTGAGCATGAGGGTGAGCAAGAGCACGGATAACAAGCTGACCGAAGATCCGGAACCTGCCACAAGCATGCCATCCGTCACTGCCCAATTCAAGTAGGGAGAGGGACACGGAAGAGCGCACTGAACGTCGTTTACGTATCGAGTTGTTTCCGGACATGGACAAACGGGTAACCCTCCTGTTTCCAAGCCACTTGAAATGAGACTCACTACAAAGAGGAACAGGGTGATAAAGAAAGGAGGAGAGCAGAGCATAGTAGAACGGAGAGAGAGAGAGAGAGAGAGAGACAGAGAGAGAGAGAGAGAGAGAGAGAGGAGAAGATAGTTACCATTGTAGTCGGTGACGGTGCAGGGTTCGTCAGAGGATGAAAGATTGCTTTCATCCTCATCGCCATAGGAGCACCTGAGTCGATGATATCGAGAAACAGGAGAGGAAAGAGCATCTGCACAGAGCCGCACGAATTGGTGACAGAGAGAAGGGCAAGGCAAGGGCCAAGCAGAGGAAGAAGAGGAGCCCTCCGAAAATACTGAAGGAGAAGAAGGTTTGAAGTTGCTCGCATTCGTCTCTTGGACACATGGAGGGTAGTGCAAAGCGCAGAGAAACTCGGTTGCCGCTATTTGACAAGCAGGGGAATATATAACAAACTGTAACAACTCATCTCTGTAGTTATTTTCGTAAAGAAGTGTTACAAAGGTGTTTTTGAAGGAGCGGATGAATAGAAGAGGATGAAGGGATCAAGAAAAACAAAAAAAAAGCGTACTCGAGTTGAGCGGAGATGGTGTCGTCGAGAACGAGAGAGAGAGGAAGAGAGTAGTTGATTGCATGAGCGCATGGATAGAAGATTGTGTAGTTGGACGTGCAGACATCCTCTGCAAAGCCAAAATCTTTTTGAACGACTGTTTCGTTGTTTGACAAACAAAAAGCAGAAAAGAAGACGTAAAGTTTGTTTGAAAAACAAAAAACACATTATAACCGTTTGAACATCAACTCCGCAGAAAGATGAAGTACCTCCAAGAAACAACGCAAGAACCAAGGCAAAGCAGGACGGTGTCAAAGAGCTCATTATCTTCTCTCCTTTTTTTCTCGTCGTTCTTTGGGGCACTGTTATCGACTTTCAATACGGAGAAATAAATACCGAGAGACTTGGTTCTTTTATATGTACCCTGGGCAAGGGGGAGAGCGAGTCGAGGAGGAGGAGGAGCGGAGTAATGGCCCGATGCAGTGAGACTCGTGCGCGGTACTTCGAACCCCCCTCTATGCGAGGGCGTTGCGCTCCTCTCTCCCTTTTCGTGTTTTGGCTTCCGTTTTGGGGTCCCTTTCTTCTAGTTGCGTAAAAGGACACGTTCTAATCATTTTGGGAATAATTATTTGGGCAGATGCAACCCATATTAGGTTAAAATGTCTACAAGAAAGACTATAAAAAGATAACGACGATGATGCTTCCAATTAGGTCATGCGAGGTTCAAAAAAGTTATTGGAATAGATTTCTTCTCGATCGAGGCAGCAAGGAACAGACTACTAACCGGTGTTGTTTCTAGTTGTGAGCAGCTTTTCACGCCCTCAAAAACCAGCTCCCTTTCCGGACTTCCCCCAGAACAAAGAAAAATCGCGTTTTGTTTATTTTCTATAACCTTATATGGATAAATATTAATTAAATAAAGTCGACAAAAATTAAGGTTTAATCTTGCGTTTTCGCTATAAAAAGAGCTAGTGACGTCCTCTTTCATTATGTAAGGTAATGCATGACGAGGTCCCAACTCGTGGCAAAAACCACTGCCACCGGACGAAAAAGTGAGAGAAGAAAGAAAGCAACTGCCGCGAAAGAGCCTTTTGCTTTGGGGTATCAAGGGAAGGAGGAAGATTCGGGTTTGTCCTGTCTCTAGGATCTCCAAACCGTAAAAGGCGTTTGCTTGGATCTTGTGTACCAAAAAAAAAAGTTATAAAAGAAGGCGGATCAAAAAAAAAAGCTTCAGCGATTGGTAATTGTGCTACACAGTTATTTTTTTTTTCGTCATGTCTGTTTCTTCTCCTTCGTTGGATGGGCCTCATGAAGAAGCTGATTGGATCAGAAAACAAAGAAAGGTTCGTTCTTTGTTGCCTCTCCTCTCTCTTTCTTTGAGAGAGAAACCTAAAGATTACAAACAAAACAACAAAATCATAGACCTTTCAAGCATGGTGTAACCACTTCTTGCAAGAGAGAAACCTAAAGATCGAGCGCTTCGAGCAGGACCTCAGTAACGGGGTCCTGCTGGCCAACCTATTGGAGCTCTTGTCCAGAAAGAAGCTCATCACCTCTTCCTTCAAACAAGTTCCCAAGATCAAGCTTCAGGCCATTCATAACCTCAACGTCTCCTTCGACTTTCTGGAGAAGCAGCACATCAAGCTTGTTAACCTTGGCGCTGAGGGTTTGCTCTGCTCTCTTTTCTCTCTTTTCTCTCGTCACGCTGCTCTTCTTGTTCTTGTTCTTCTTGTTCTTCTTCTTGTTCTTCTTGTTCTTCTTGTTCTTCTTCTTCTTGTTCTTGTTCTTCTTCTTCTTCTTGTTCTCCTTCTTCTTGTTCTTGTTCTTCTTCTGCTTCTCTTTTTTCTTCTGCTGCTTCAAAACTTCTTTTCTTTTCACTTGTTTCTGTTCTCTGTTGTAATAACTTTCCACACTGCAAATAGATATTTATGATGGAGACATAAAACTCATTCTTGGTCTCATTTGGACGCTAATTCTGCGTTTTCAAATCCAACAAGGAGAGTTTGATGGTACTGTTTTGTTTTGTATGATTACTTCATTTGTTGTTAACTAGCGTTACCTTTTTTTCGTTTTAAAAAATAGAGGAGGGAAAGAGGAAGGAAGGCACAGAGACAAAGAAAGTTTCTGTTCAGGCACAGCTTTTGTCCTGGTGTAACGAAGTGCTTTCGTCACAAAGTGTCTCAGTCACAAACTTTCAAGAGAGGTACGCCGTTTAACGATTAATCTTATCCTTGTATTTTTTTTAAAGGAAAAAAACGTTTTTTGTTTGTTTTGTTTAGTTGGCAAGATGGACTTGCCTTCTGTGGACTCTTGAACAGTATGGACCATGGCGGCAAGGAAGCTCTTATCGATATCTCCACACTCAATCCTGTATTTATTCCTTCAACCATTTTTCATATACTGTTCCTTTTTCTTACTCTCTTGTTTTTTGCTTCCTGTTTCTTCTCTCCTGTTGCTTGTCCCTCGTTTCTTCTCTCTCTCTCTCTCTCTCTCTCTTGCTTGCTCTTCTCTCTCTGTCTCTCTGTCTCTCTCTCTCTCTCTCTCTCTCTCTCTCTCTCTCTCTCTCTCTAATTTCTCTGTGTGTCCTCTCGTTTCACTCTCACAGGAAAATCGGAGAGAAAATATGGAATTGGCATTTGGTAAAGCTTACACTTTGTTTGGCATCCCACGATTGTTGGATGTGGAAGACATGGTGGAAGGAAAGCCAGATGACCTTTCCGTTATGACGTACGTTTCTTACTTTCGTCAGGAAATGCGACATCGGCTGCATGCCATACGCAAACCATCTGCAGCGCACACAATTGCAGCAGGTTTGTTATCTTTGTTGCTGGTCTTATCTTTTTCTCTTTTTCTCTCTTGTGTTTTCGTTAGTCTCACATTCTCAAATTTAAAGGAGATGGTTTGGAAGATGGAAAAGTTTATGCAAATGAGGAGTCTCGTTTTATCGTCTTCACGAAAACTGAAGATGGCAGCCGTTATCTAAAGGGAGGAGAAAAAGTGCAACTCAAAATCTTCACAAGGTCAGTCATCCTCTTTCTTCTTCCTTGTTCTTGTTTTCTTTTCTTATTCAAAACTTGTTCTTTCTTTCTTGTTTTTTCATTCGTCTTTGTTATTCTTTTTTCTGTGCAAAAGAGAGGAACCAAAGGATGAAGCCAAGACAAAGAGAAGGGGGTCTACTATTTCTATAGGTAAGAGAAGCAGCTTCTACCACCCAGGAGACGACATCTCCGAGCAATGCCACATCTCTGTACAGGACAACGACGATGGCACATACAGCGTTTCCTACGAGGCTCCACATAAAGGCTATTATATCATGTCCATTACGCTGAACGAGGAAAACATCAAAGATAATCCAATGATGATTATCGTGAAGCCGCCGAGAGCCTGTGCTAGCAAATCAACCATCATCGGCGACGGCATCCAAAATGCAAAGATTGGCGAAACTTCTTCCTTTATTGGTTCGTTCTTTTGTTGGTTCACACTCTTTTTTAATAGTTTTGTTAACCACTCCTTCTTTTCACCTACAAAGTGCAAGCAAAGGACAAGCTTGGCAACGACTACAAACAAGGAGGACACACAGTAACAGCCAGCATTCGCATCGCGTGCTCTGTGACCGACAATGGAGATGGCACCTATACCATCTCCTACACTCCAAAGCTTTCTGATGCTCTCTACTTGGATGTAGAACTGGATGGAGAAGCCATCAATGGGTCTCCATTCCCAGTTGCTGTGGAGAACTCAGAAGCATTGGAGAAGAACAAACATCTTTTAGAAGCAGCAATGAAAGAGCTCAACGACACGCAGCAGGAACGAGAGAAACAGGAGCAGATGAAAGCAGAACTGGCCAGAAAGATCGAAGACGAAGTAAACAGAACAGCTGAATACGAACGCGAAATGGTGGAACTGAGAGAACAAATGAGGAGAGAGACACAAGTTAGAGAAGAGATGGCCAAAAAGAAGGAAGAGATAGAAAAACAGTTGGAAATGTTACGAAACGAGCTGAACGAGACCAAACAACAGGAAACGAAGAAGAGAGAAGAGTTGAATGCCAAAATCGAAAACTTGCAACAAACTCTGGAGCAAGAGCAAGAAATGAGGAGAAGCATGGAATGTCTTCGGTCAGAATTGTTCGAGGACAAAGCGAAACTCAGCGAGGAGGTTAGTCTGTTGGAAAGAAAGTATGATGAAGAGCAACAGAAAAGATTGATGGAAGAAGAAGAACGAAAGAAGATGGAGTCCTTTGCAGAAAATCTTAAGCGTGAGTACGATGAAGTTTACTCTAAGTACGAACAAGGTCTCGCCATGTTGGAAGAGTTTCAAGCCTCTCAAAAGATCTATCAAGAGAGCATTGAAGAGTTGAAACACAAACTTGCGGAAGAAGAACAGGCCAAAAAGAATTTGGAACGCTTTCAAAAGACTCTGAGAGAGACGCTGGCGGAAAAGAACGGACTTGCCACTGAATTGAACGAACGTTTGGCCCAAACAGAAGAACGCCTGAAGCAACAGAGCGAGAAGAAAGCTTCGTCCAAGAAAGAGAAGAAGCTTTTGGAAGAGGAGCGACGACAGCTTGCGTCTGCCATAGAACAACTGAAAGAGCAGCTGGAAAGTGAGTCCAAGGCGAGAAAGGAGCTCGAGTCAGTGCAAAGCAATTTGGAAGTGGAGTTGAAGAAGAGGAGACAGAGCAGAGCACTCCTTCAAGAAGAAGTCGACATGCTTCATTTCCGTCTCGAAATGGACACGAAAGACCTGAGCAGCGAACAACAGGCTCGCCAGAAGCTGGAGCAAGAACTGGAAGAACTTACGATGGCATTGCGCATGCATCAACGCAAAGGCAAAGATGGATCCTCTCAAATGACAGACAATCTTTCCGCTGAAGCCAAGAAGGAACTGGAGGACCGAGCGAGAGATCTTGAACAAAAGTTGAGGCAAGTTAAAGGCAAGTATGAGCAAGTGGAACAAAACGCAAAGAGCATCGAGGAGCAGCTCAGAGAGGCAGTCAAGCAGAGAGACGATTTGGAGACATTGCAAAAAAAGCTGGAGGACGAGTTGAGAGCAAGACGAAACTCGCGGGCGAATCTACAGGAAGAGATGACGAAGCTTAAAAAGATGTTGGAACAGAAGGATGAGACTGAAAAGATGATTGAAGAGGAACGGAGCAAGGAGCTGCAGATCTTAAAGAAAAAGTTGGAGGCAGAGACTAAAGCGAGAAAAGGATTAGAGGAGCTAAAGTTGAGGTTGGAAGAGGAACTGCAGTTGGAGCGGCTTAACATGATTCCTACCGACCATCTCGACGAACTTGAGGCCGAGTTTGATAACGCAAAGAATCAATTAGAATTGGAATTGCTTGGTATCTCTCTCTCTCTCTCTCTCTCTCATCTGACCTTTCCCCCCTCCATTCTTCTCTTCTATCTCTCTTCTTCATATCTAATTGTGTTGTGTGAACTACAGAGAAGGAAAAGCAGCTTCATGCCTCTCAACAAAAAGCACTTAAAGAAGAAAGAAACAGAATCGAACTACAACGCGAGTTGGACGAGCTGAAGAAACGATTGACAGAGGTGGTCTCCGCCAAATCGACCTCTCAAGCAGTGATGATTTATCATACGGCCAGCAGTACACAACGCGAGATGGAGAAGAGAACAGAACGAAGAAAAGCTATCAAAGCAAAGACAACCAAAGTATCTACAACAACCACTACAACGACCACTTCCGAGGCGACAGCAACTGCTGCAACTGCAACTCTCACCTCTCCCCGAAGAAACAGCACTTGGATGACTGCCCAGTCTCCAAAAATAACGGAAGTGACCGAGGAAGAGGCAAAAGCAGAGGCACAAGAAAAGAAGAAAGAGAAAAAGGAGAAACCGAAACAAAAGAGAACTGAATCGCGGAGGAACTTAATTTTGGATGATTTGAAACAAGACATCATGCCTTCTGCCAACAACACTCGAACAACCTCAGCTGGAAATGGCAACGGATATGCTTACACCCCTCGCAAGGTTTCCTCTCTCTCTCTCGCTCTCTCTCTCTCTCGCTCTCTCTCTCTCTCGCCTATTCTATTCCATTCTCTTTCCTCCTCTCCTGATCCTCCTTCCTTTTTCTTTGGTACTCAACCTGAGCAACACAGGGTGATGAAATTGATGAAAAAGTGGCAGCTGCTCTTGGCAAAGGAGGTCTTTACGAGCAAGTTCCTCTAGAATATGTTCGCCCTGGAGTGTATCGGCTGGGAAATAAGAACATCTCTTTCCGCATTCTCAACGGCTACCTCGTCATTCGTGTTGGCGGTGGCTACATGCACTTTGAAGAATGGTACATCTTTCTCGTTCTCTGCACTACTCCGCAACACCACTAAACAACGAAAAAAAAAGGGTGGAAAAATATGGCAAGAAAGAGGGTTTGAAGGTGAACACAGGAACGTTACAAAAAGGAACTGTAGGTGTTCATGTGCGAAAAGCTGGAAAAACAACGGTCGGTCGCTTTGGAAAGGACTAAATCAAAAGAAGGCGGTGTTGGTTTTAAAAACTGAAGTTTTTGTTGATATATGAATAATGTTGCAGAAAGAAATGGTAGAAACAATCAAAAAACAAAAACCTGTCTTTCTACGTGGCAGAAGCATCGTGTTGTTCTTCCTCTTCCTGGCCAACAGCACCTCCTTGAGCTATAAGATAAGCAGAAGTGCCAGGAAGGGGTGCGTTCTTCCCTTCCTTTCGTTTGAGGGAAGCATAACGATCCAACAAGTACTTCTTCTTGATTCTTTGGACAATGGAGTTTAGCATGCCCAACCACTCTTCCGTCTGCGCTTTGGTGCTTTGTATTGTCCACCCGTTACTTCCGTGCGATAGATAGAAGGCATCATCTGAAGGGAACATTAAAGAATTTGGTCAGGAGAAAAAAAAAAACAACACAACACAACGAACCTCTATCACTGACGGTCATAAGCTTAGCAAACTGATCCAAGGGTACCTCTGCTTCGAGGGTGTAGGTGGATCCTTTCTTGGTGTGATGGCTGCGCGGTTTCGACAGCACCAGCAAATCGTTGAACAAGAAGAGCATCATTTCCTGTGGCGTTTGCGCCGTCTGCGACGCCACCAAGAACATTCCTTTGCTCAAGAAGCGACGGGCTGGCTTCACGAGATCCTTCAATCCAACCACGCTGTCCTGAATTGCTCTCGTTTGTTCCTGCTGCTCGGCGAGGCGTTTGCCCTCATTGATGTAGTCCACGACACTGCCGATCTTCTCCAAAGCGGCGACGAGGTTCTCGTAGTCCACGTGGGATTGGGACGTGTGCCGCAGCAGCTCGCGAAGGAGTAGCGGGTACTTGCATACCCGTTGCACCGGTTTGATGAGATACGCCTCTAAACTTAGACCTCTGCACGCTTGGTCCTGTTCTGCTTCCTTTTATGTTTGCAGTCAGAACTGGGGATGCAACAGCATACTATTTTGAAAAAAAAAAATGGAGAGGAGTTACCAGAAGGAAAGCAGCAAACTCCTTGTTTTTATGTCGCAGTGCAGAAAGAAGCGATAGTTGTTGGCTTTGACCCGCACAGTAGTTACTATACATTTTAAAGTACTCGGACTGCGACCGACCAGCCAAAGCAGATTAGCACCAAGTACTAGAAAAAAGAATTAAAACAGGGATAGAAGACGGTTATTACCATTTGCAAGAAAATATCTCCAAAACGTTCGCAGTCTGGAGGGGGTTGGCGAACGCGCCGCTCCAGTTCTTTGAGAATTTGCATGTTCAGAGGACGGATCACCTCGATTGTGGAGAAGATGGTATTAATTTCAGCTTCGGACAATATCCCTTTTTGCCGAATGGGCAATATGAACATCTGTAGAGTTTATGGGTGGAGAAAATTATCAGTATAAATAATAAAAGACAAAAGATTGAGCGAGCGAAGAGCAAACCTTGATGATAACCCCCAAGTCCTTGACGTAGTCTCTTTCTGTGTCCACTGTCTCCTTGATAGCCATAGCCCTCAAACGCATCGCCTTGGCTTCCTCCTCCGGAGTTGCAAATACTGGTGCTTCCTCCTTCTTCTTCTCCTCACCCTGAGGGCCTCCCCCCGCTTCATCATTGCTGGGATCGATCGGAGCCGAGCCATAGCTGCTTCGAGGAGTGACCAAAGGAGAAGAGCCTCCAGAACTAGCGCCTGAGCGAAGATGGTTGAAGAAGATTTGGGTGCCGCTCTGCTCTTCGATGACGAAGGCGGTGACGGTCTTCTTAAGCTCACCTTCCGGAGCTGAGGTGTCGCCACCTTGAGGGGACGTTTTACGTACAGAAGAATTGTTGGTAGCGGAACCATACTCTGATGCCTTGCGTTTAATGGCGACGGCCCTACCGCCGTCTTGTTGTTGCTGTGGTTGGGAATTTGGAGTTATCTCTCCTTTCAAGGAGGGAGAGGAATTGGTTCGCTGGAGGGTGTTGTGCTGTCTTTCCTTCTCCTTCTCTTTCGGTGCCTTGTCCTTCTTCTTTGTCTTCATCATGAGGAAGCCCCTCCTCTGTTTTTTGTCGTCTTTTTCGTTATTGTATTGCGAGGTTCTGGCGCTCTTTGGTTCTTCGTCTCGCGGTGAAGCCCTTGGCTCTAATGAGTTCCTTTGGTTAAGAGACGTGGCACTTAGACTGCGTGCCAGATTGTGCAGCTTGGGAGGCGGTTGTGGGGGCTGTTGTTGTGGTTCTTGTGTTGATGGAGAGAGAGTGGAAGCATCCAACGCTCTTATATCCTCACAACTGGCTACTCTTCTATCGTTGGGTAGTTGCTTTAGTGGCAGGGTTGGCTGTTGTTGTCGACGTACTGTTGGTGGAGTGGCACCAAAGAAGGCTTCCAATTTGGAAGTAGAACCTGACGAAGAAGTAGGTGGAGAGGAAAGAACAGGAATGCCGGGTTGCACTCTCGACGGCCTCAGCGTGGTAATAATGGGAGGAGGCTGCAGCGGTGGTGGTTGCGATCCAGGAGAGGACCCCAAAGTGGCTTCAAGCTTGGAGGCGGCAGACATGACAGTGCCTCTAGGGGAGTGTGGCATTAGCGGAGAGGAAGGGGTAGTGGGAGAGGGGATGGGAGAGAGAGAAGGCGGTGTCCTTGGAGGAGGACCGTTATTAGGCGTAATTGTCGGACGAAAGCGGGGTGGCACTGCTGGTGGCTGGTGAGCCCCGGATCGTCGTTGACGGATCACCATGCCTTGTGGTGGCGATTGTGGTTCCTGTGGAGTTTTTTGTTGTGTTGTTGGAGGCTGAGCTGCCATTAAGGGTGTGGGAGATGGTGGCTGAGCTGCCCCTGGTGTCAGCTTTCGTAGTTCTTGTTCTTCCTCTTGTTTGCGTTTCAGCCGTTGTCTTTCTTCTTCTTCTTTACGCATCCAGTCTTGTCTGTGCTCTTGTTCTAGTTGATGTTTCAGCTTTCGCCTTTCTTCGTCTTGTTCTTCTTGTAGTTTCTGCTTTCGTCTTTCTTCTTCTTCCTGTTGACGTTTTAACAACCTTTGTCTTTCTTCCTCCTCTGCCAGGAGTTTTTGCCTCTGTCGTTCTTCCTCTTCTTGTTGACGTTTCAGCCTTTGTCTTTCCTCTTCTTCTCTTCTCAGTCGTTCTTCCCTCTCTCGGGCTCGTTTCTCTGCAACAATCTTCTTTAAGCGGCGACGCAGAATAGCAACCTTCATGGCTCTCTGGATGCGAATAATTTTGTCTATCATCTTTTGTTCTCTCTGCTCTTCCAACTGTTCAGCCTATAAAAAGAATAACAGTATCAAGTGAGAGAAAGAAAAGAGGGAAACACAAAGAGAGAGAAGAAAGAGAGAGAGAGAAGAGAGAGAGAGAGAGAGAGAGAGAGAGAGAGAGAGAGAGGAGGGGGAGGGAGAGAGATCATGATACAAAAAGAAATAAATAAATAATAAAACAATGACATTAACGAAAGAGAAGCAGATAAGAGTTTCTAACTAACCAGTTCTGCTTTCAAGAAGACTTTAGTGTGACCCAACTGAACCTGGCTCTTTTGCTCAGGAGGCAACTGGTCTACAAATTGTTGACAAACACTTCTACAGGCCGACTCAGATGAAGTATCCACCGACGCAATGATAGCTTGGCCAAGAACATCCTCCAACAATGGCTTATAACTAATGAAAAAAAAAGTTTGTAAAAGAAAGGCAGAAAAGTATTAACAACAGAGAGAGAGAGAGAGAGAGAGAGAGAGAGAGAGAGAACATAAACATACCGATTTAAGAACTGTTTATAGGGACGACGAGAAGCAAAGCCAGCCTTGCGAATCTTCACAGCTGCAATCATGCCAGAGTAACGAAGCTGTCTCAAAACCTCCACCGCATCGAATCTGGAGGGAGCGTTGCCTGGATTTGTTTTCACACAGCGAATGTAATGCGGGTTTGTGCGCTCGATGGTTTGCATCAACAGAGTGAGTTGCTGCTTGAAGGTGCTGGCCACAGTTACCAATCCTGACTTTCTTCTAGCGGTGTTAGGGGAGGCGGCATACATGGAGGATGACCCGCCCGCTGACACTCCTGGTGCTTTTGGTGGAAGTTGAGAGCGTTGACCGGTCATACGTCTTTTGAGACCAGGTCGTTCAGCAGGCAGCGAGGCAGCCATGTTGTCCACATCAGCCACGAAGAAGAGGAGTTTGAGGAAAGGGTCCTCGCTCTCCTGAAAGATGGTCTTGAGGTCGGCATGCAGAGTATCCTTGTTCTTCTCTAAAAAGTGTTGAATGTCGTAGTGCACCTCTCCAGCAAAATGACGAATGGTGAAGTGAAATGGTTTACGCGAAGAGGCGTAGCGAGCGTTCTTTTTATCGTGCTCCGCTGTTATTTTATCGAGCAAGCTCTTCTCGTTGCCTTTTGGTACTTGACACTCCTCATCCAGCAAAGAGAGAATGCCATATGGCTTTTGTTCGATGAGGTTCAAGCAATCCTTATTATCCGGGAAGGAGATTTGTTGCCACTCTACCCCCTCCATTGCGTATTCTTTCTGTTGGCATTCAAACAAGAACGAATTGAGCTGTTGGAAGAGCTTCTCGTTGGCGTAGTTGATGGTCAGTTGCTCGAAGCTGTTCTGAGGAAAGACCTCAAAACCGAAAATGTCGAGCACTCCAATTATTTTGTTGGGAGCTGAATTGGAGCGATGGTCTTCCTCATCGTAGAGAGTAGCATTCACTCTTGATACCAACCAACCAAACAGTCTTGAATACAAGTCTTTGGCCAGTGCATCTCTTCCTATAAAGTTAAATATACATCGAGTTAAGAAGAAAGATAAGAAAAATTACAAAACACAAGAAGGGAAAGAGAGAGAGAAAGAAGAGGGGGGAAGAGAGAGACCTTCAACGGCTTGCTCAGTGTTTAGCGGCACTTTATATACGGAAGCGCGACCACCACTTGCAAAAGTACGAGAGCAAAGAGCTGACTCCAACACATCCGGAATGAGTCCCAAAAGATGGCAAGCTTGCTCTAGAGACGACCTGGCGTTACTATCTATCTTAGCTTCGCGGGCAGCGTTGCACACGAAGCTTATGTTGCCCAAGTGGAGGATGCCTGCCAGAGCTCTAAAAACGTTGTCTTGTTCCTCATCTGATATGCCTATGGTTTGCATACAGGCTTTGACTTCCTGAAAATTGTTGCTTAGTTCTTCAGCGTCTGTTTGTGTAAAAATCCAAAAAAAAAAATGGTTATGTTGAACTTGCCAAAGAAAAGAAGGAACGACGAAGAGAACAACAAAAAGAAGGGAAGAGAGAAAGAGAAAGAGAAAGAGAGAGAGAGAGAGAGAGAGAGAGAGAGAGAGAGAGAGAGAGGATAGACCTCGCGCATCAAGTGTTGCGTTCAGGCGTTGAGGGTTTAAATAATGAAAGTCCGTAACTTGAAAACCTTCCAGTTGATATTTTTGTTTCTCTTCGGCATTAGAGCCAAGAACCAGTTGATAAAATATGTGGTAATTGCGTTCATTTGGAGCTTGGGATACAATCCTACTTTTCTCCAATAGATAAGTCTGGATCATGGCTCCTGTGATGTGGCATCGCTCATTGAAACACACCTGAATGAACTTGCCGAAACGACTACTGTTGTTGTTTTTCACTGTCTTTGCGTTGCCAAATGCCTTTGAACGAGCAAAAGTAAGAACGATGAAAGTAAATGTAAGGCTCGAGAGCGAGAGAGAGAAGTGAGAGGAGAATGCGAGAAGAGGAAAAGAAAAGAAGAGGAGAAATGCAACATTCCAGAGAGAGAGAGAGAGAACCTCAAGCAGAGGATTGGTCTGAAGGATTTGTTGACGCAGGTTTTCTTTGCTGCTTGGAGCAGCTTCAGCAAGGTATCTAAGAACATACTTGGTAGATTCCGTTTTGCCTGCTCCACTTTCGCCGCTATGAGCCGAAAAGAGTGAAGAAAGAAATAAAAACAAACGTTTTAGCGAACAAAGAATAGACAAAAACGAAGCGCAATAAAAACAAGAGAGGAGAAGAAACAACCAAACCTGATAAGAATGGATTGGCTGCGACCAGTATTTTGTAAGTCAACGAACGCTTCGTTGGCGATGGCATATATGTGCGGCGGCAATTGATGGAGCCTCTTTCCACCATACTGCTGCACCATGTTCTTCGAATATATTTCCTCCAACGCCTTGAATGGATTCAGTGCTATCAACATTGGTCCCACATATGTCTGTTAAAAGAGCCAACATAGAGTATGGCAAAGAAAGATTAGACACAAAAAAAAATCAAATGGAAACGTCAACAAAATCAACTGTTGGAACGAAGGACGTACATAAATCTTGTCTTGAGAATACCGCATTCGTAGATTGTACAAGAGACTAGCCTCGCTTAGGTCATTGCTCCGCACCATGTCTTCCTTTTCCGTTGTGCTCTCCTCTTCCGCTTCAACCAACGAGTCCGCTTGAAAATGTTTTTGCTATTTGTTTGGTTTCAAAACAAAATCCAAAATCAAACCTTTACTCCAAAGGAGAGAGATGAAAGGGAGAAAGAAGAAAACGAGGCGCTCGAAAAAAAAAAGATCCAAACCTGTTGGGCGGGTGTCTCCACCAAAACGCCAGCCGACTCCATCATGACCACCGTGCCCAACTCCCATCCATGTTCTGCATGAGGGAACCAAACCTTTTGGCCCTTTAAGTTCATCCGCATTGCGTGGTCAAAGGGTTTTTGTTATATAAAAATATTAATAATAAGAACCAAGAAGCCGCCCGAACCGTCCCAGCCAAATTCGTCAATAATAAAAGAAGAGGCAATATATATATTTTTTCTTTTGTGGAAGAAGGAGAAGGAGAACATACCTTTTGGACAAACATGCTGGGGAAGAATCGGTCGGCACGAGTTTGTGTTTCAAAAGCAAAAGCGGGGGTGAGCTGACGCTAAGTTTTTTTTTGTGTGTTCCTCTCTATGCGCTTTTTTTTTGGGAGAAGGGTTTTTTTTTTCGTTAAGTTGTTGTTGTTGCGTTGTTTCTCCAAAAGTTTTTGCGCTTGTTCTCTTCTTTTCGCTTGGGCCGTGATAGCAAGATCTCGCTTTTCGCGAGATGGAAAATTTAGGAGAATCGACATTTTTAATAATTTTTTCATTTTTTAAATAATTTTTTCATTTTTTTTCGACTATGTGCCACGGAACGAAGCACAACAGGAGGCTCTGCTTCGGCGGGATGGGGAGTAGCGCCGCAAGGAGGAGTCATGTATTTTTCCGCAGAGACAAAGGGGAATAGCGTCAGTGGTTTGCCTGCTCCTGCGGGATGGGGGCATCGCCTTGGCGTACGATGGCGAACCACCACTTGGCGATCATGTGGTTAAATACTCAATTACAAGGAGAGGGCATGGCGTGGCAAGCTTTTGCTCCGCCTCAACATCTGCCGTTCAGATGACGTTATTGTCTGGTACAATATTTTTGAAGAAAGCAAGTGATCTCTTAAGCCAGCGCAGGTATCTGTTTTTATTCTATTCTTTTATTTGTTTTAAAGAAAAACTGCAAACGGGCTGCACAAGAGGTGCGGATGAATCCCGGAAAAATGTGACGTGTGCTATTGTCCGATGATGGTGATATCAGCAAGTTACCGAATGGAACTTTTTCAATTATTCGCTAAATGCTCGCTCAGCCAACTACTAGAGCTAATTAACAAGGTTACATAGTGTTTTCTTTTTGGGCTGTAACGCGCTCCTCCTTTGCGGTAACACATAACGACGGGCGAAAGAGAAGGTGGAGGAGGTTATGCGAGAGAATGGCGGAGGCGGACCCAGAGAAAGAAAGACAACGTTTGATAAGGCTGCGATTGGAAGAAACGGAGTGGACCAGCGGGAGCAGCGAAAGCGAGGGAGAGGAGGAGATCGTGGTGACGCGAGAATATGAGGTCAGCGCCGAGGGGGACGTGGTCCTAAAGAAAGAGGAGACACAAAAGAGGGAGCTGAGTCGGCCGATGAAAAAGAGCGGGACCCTGACGGGCAGTGGAGAGAAGTCTCCGCGGCCAACGGAAAGCAAACCAGAAGAAGGAGAAGTACGGCGGCAAGAAAAGAAAGCTAATGAAGACGACGCCGCTATAGAGCCGGAGGAAAAAGCGACAGAGAAAGAAGAAAAAGCTGCAGCAGCAGCAGCAGAGAAAGAAGAAGAGGAGAAGGGAGCAATAAAGGAGAGCAAAAAAGAAAAAAGAAGAAGCCTCAAGAAGGAGAACAAGGAGGCAACCGAAAGACAACCCTCAATAATTCCTTCAAAAGTACCAACTTCATCTTCGGGTTTCAAGTCTCCCAAAAGAAAATCCGCAGGAGGAGGACGAGGAGAAGAGCAATGGGGCAACGGAGTACATTCAAGGGAGAGCCAAGCAAACAAGAACAATAGTTGGAGGAGGTCTCAGGACCTCGTTTCTCTTTCCAAAAAGGGTTCTGGCAGCAAAATATCCCAAGACTCCAACAAAACGGGTTCTCGCAAAAGAGTACTCAGCGAGAGTTTCAGTTGCGACAACTTTGGTTCGTCAACATCCAACAGCAACAATAACAACAAAAACAATTCCTCTTCTGTTCTTCCTTTTTCCTCTTCTGCCCCAGTTTCTTCAGACGTGATTTCCCTTCGTCCTGCTTCTTCTTCTTCTTCTTCTTCTTCTTCTTCTGCTTCTACTGTTGCTCCTTCCTCTTCCCCTTCTTCTGCTGCTGCTTCTCCCCCGTCGTCTCCACCGCCCAAGATAGAAGAGCCCGTTACAGACACTCCTGCTGCCAAACATTCAAATGCTACCTCCGAGAAGGAAAAAAACCTTATGCCTCTGTCTCCACGTACGGCCATGAAACCTACTCTTCTCGCTATTTCAGGTTTGTTGCTTCCTTATGTTTATTGCGTCGTTGGTAACGTTAAACCACGTTTTTGTTCCAGGTGGCAAGTTTGGCAAAAAGAAAGGCCAGGAGGAGAAAGGCGGCAGCGGCGAATTCTTTGGGAAGGATCTAACAAAGACGGTCAGCGCTCTATATTCCTACTCCGATCGTTTGGCGATTGTTGAGGCCGCCAATGCAGATGCTGTGTTGCCCTTCCAAACTCGTGCTGACCTCGCAGAATACGGTATTCATCCCTCCTTTGTCCCTACCTTTCTACGATTGTTTATCTTTTCTCTCGTTTGTCCTGGGTTATTCTTCTTGCTCTCTTTCTTATTCTTATTCTTATTCTTCTTCTTCTTCGTCTTTTTCCTTTTTCTTATTCTTTTGCTTATTCTTTATTTTAATCTTTAATTAATTTTGTCTCCATTCTATGCATTCACCCACCTCAGAGAGACGTGAACGACAGCGAAAGGCGCGATTGGAAAGAGAAAAGGAATGGGAGAGAGAGAAAGAGAGGGAACGGGCGGAACGAGAACGAGAGCGGGAAGAGGCAGAACGGGAAAGATTGGAACGAGAACGGGAGCGAGAAAGAGAGAGGGAGGCACAACTACAAGCAGTGGTACACAACGGAGTGACCTCTCCTGAAGCAGAAAGAAAGCTGCAAAAGTGGTCTTTGTTGCTGAAGCTTCCACAGAACGTGTCTGACTTGCGCAATCAGTTGAAAGCCGAAGATGAGATGAAGGATTGGAGCCCTCGTCTTCTTGAAAGAACGATATCGGAGCTTTTGTTGGTGAATCCAGAAGAAGGCGAGCGACTGTTGGAAGAGAAGATAGAGATGGAGAAAAAGCGAAGAAAAGAGCTGAAAAGAAAGTCCAAGCTGGAAAGAGCTACATTAGCCTCTCCTGTGTCTTCAAAAAAAGGCTGGAAGCGTTTATCTCCCGAAGAAACCCGACGAACTTAACCACGCCCTTTTGGTGGCCTTTGCAAGCGCGTGTGTGCATACCCCATTTTGTATTAGCAATAGAAACCATTTTTGTTCTTTTAGTGGTTTCATCAACCTCATCCCAGTTGTTTCTGCTAGGGCGCAAAGCGAGGACAAAAAAAAAAGCGAATGGCAGCCAGATAGAAGATACAACGGAGGGGAGAGTGTGTTTTTTTTATTTAAACAAAGGGAATGCGGTGGGGTGGACCGTTTCAATAACTCTGCGGGGTGTGCCATGCAGAGCCGATCCGCGGTGTGAGGCGGTTCAGCCGGCAAGCCAGCGAACCAAGTATCCCCACACCCCCTGGTGAAAAATAAGTTTAATCTAAGAGACAGTCAGGACGACTGTCATCTAGAGATTAAGCTAGATAGAACAGATACTACACTTGATCAGAGCCAATAGGCCGAGAAGATACTTTCTCCCTTCTCCGCTTCCTCCTTTTATACCCTGCAGGCGAAGCCTACCACTTATGGGCCAAAAAAAAGTTGTTTCTCTTTCTTTTGGTCGCCACATTCCGTACATTCTTGTCGTCACAAATGGATCTGCATTCTTGAAATACCAGTCATACCAGCATGCTCCTTTTCCAAATTGAATAAATCTCTCATTTATTCTGGTTTTGGCCCGATTCTTTTGGGTGTGTTGGTGCGGTGCATTTGGTTACGGTCAAACACAGAGGGACAAGACAAGACAAGACAAGAAAGAAAGAAAGAAAGAAAGAGGGAAGCCATTTGTTTTCTTTAACAAAAAAAAAAATTCCAAAGAATGTCGCAATCAGAAGAAGAGAGGAAGAGTGAAGAGGAAGAGGAGGAGGAGGACACCGACGAAGAGGAGGACGAGGAAGAGACCACCGAAGAAGAACAAGAGGTATTTCGGCTTTTGTTCGGTATCTCTTTTGATGGCGACTTACTACTACTTTCTTTTCTGCATCGCAAAAAAAACAACAAATAGACTCTTGTAGATCTGTTGTCCACCAAAAACCCATCAGCACCTTCTTTTGAAGGTTTGTCCTCACCTCTTGTTTTGCATTATCTCTCCTCATCCTCATTTTGTGTTCTTTTATAACAGATGTAAACCTGCCCGAGCTGTTGTTCAAACGTGGTGCCACAGAAAAACAAAAGCAGGACAACGCCTTCTTCGTGCGGCCGTACCAAGACCGAGAGGCCGCTGGTTTGGACTGGGTGGAAACCTCATGGGGAGAATACGCTCATCGCGTGCGCGTGCTTGCACGGGCGGTGTTGAGCATGGTCCTTCCCACCAAGTCAACTGTAGCTATTCTGGCCGAGACCTCTCCTGTAAGTCTTGTCTGCTATTTAATCCCTCATTCTCTGTGCTTCTCTATGTTTTCATTCTTGTTGTCTTATGTTGTTCTTTCTTGTCGTTTCTTGTCGTTTCTTGTCGTTTCTTTCTTTTCTCTCTCTCTCTCTCTCTCTATTTGTTCCATCTTCCAGTTATTTTATTGTTATTTTATTCACGTGTTTTGTCCATTTCTTTTTCTTCTTTCTGAGTAGGAAGCCATGATGCTCCACATGGCATGCATGGCCGTGGGGGTTGTGGTGGTTCACCTCTACCCAACTACCACATTACCAGAGATCGCAAAAATACTTGAACACTCGGACGCGTCGTTGCTCTTTGTTCAAGGGTTGAAATACAAGCAACACGTTCAAAAAGGACTGAAAGCATTACGCACAACCCGCTTGAAGAACGTTGTCTTTATCCCTTCTCATCCCCAAAGTCGCTATGAGAAGGACAAGGGCTCCGAGAGTGGCTCTCAACTCTACCGACAGAGCGGTTCTGTCATCGAGCTACAGCAGAAGCTGGTGATGTCTTGGGACGAGTTCCTGGATCGTGCTCAACAAGTGGGAGATGAAGACGTGGCGGAAAGAACGAGTGCTTTGAAGATGGAGGATCTTGCGGTCATCATCTACAGTCCATCAACCTCCAAACTTGTCCCCCGTGACAAAGAAGAGAGGAAAGAGAAGGAGAAGGAGACGGCAGAAATTCAGTGGAAGGGCAAAGGCGTCATGCTAAGTCATCGCAATCTTTCTTTCACCACACAAATGCTCTCCAGAGCCTACAACACCTCCGAAAAGGACGTCCTCGTGTCGTTCTTACCGTTGGCTCATATCTTCCAACAACTGTGGACCATTTACGTCCCCATCTATTCAGGTTGCAAAGTTTACTTTAGTCAGAACGTAAAGCTGAAATTGATCAAGAAGGAACGAAGAAGAACGGTGAATGCTTTGGGAGCTGTTTGTTCTCCTCCTGTTGCCAGAGAAGGACCAGAAAAGGAGAAAGAGAAGACCAACAACAAAGCCTCGAGCAAGCAAATCACGATTGAAACAGAGGAAGAAAAGGATGAGAACGAGATGGTGCATGCTAGGGATAAAACAGTCGAAGAAGAAAGCGAGCTCTACATTTCGGAAGACAATGTTCTGTTGACAGATTTGACGGACGTGCAACCTACCCTCATCGCTGCTCCTCCGTTGTTCTGGAAGAGAGTGCATTGCGCTCTGCGCGCCAAGTTCATTCGCATCAAAGAGAGGATGGAAGAGGAGCAGAATGAACAAAGAGTGAAGATCATTAGCACCAAACACAAGCTCAACAAGTTGAAAAAGAAGATGAAGAAATCTCCCGGCAAAGCCAAGATGAAGAAGCTGAGAAAGCAAAAGAGGCAGCTCAAAGAGCAAAAAGCAGCAGCTAAGGCGTCCATGGCTGAGATTCAGGAAAAACACTTGGGAGAAGCTCAAGTGCTAGTGGAACAGTTTAAGCTTTCGGTGGGAATGCTGCGTCTGCGCTTGGGTCTGACGGGCCTCTCTCATATTTCAATCGACCTCATCGACTTCTTCCAAGAATATGGTCACGTTCCTATTCATGCCATCTACGTCGTGCCTGAATGCAGCGGAGTGGTTTGTCTCAACACACCAGAGTATGACAAACCCGGCACTGTTGGCTTGCCTCTTCCTCATACCGAAGTCAAATTGGTGGATAACGATGAACCTCACGCCCTCACTTCGTCAAAAGAAGAGAAGAAGAATGCAGCCGACAAAGAAAAAAATGAGGATAGTAGCGATGATGAGGATGACGAAGAGGACACTCCTATTGAAAGAGCGATACTCATCAAAGGAGACAATGTATTTATGGGTTATTGGAAGGTTTGATTGTTCTTATTCCCTCCCCCTCCCTCCCTCCTCCCTCCCTCCCTCCCTCCCTCCCTCCTCTCCCTCCCCTCTCTCTCGTTCTAATTCTGCCCTTTCCTTTTGCTACAATTGCAAACAGGATCCATCTACCACAGAGGAGCGCCTGAAAGATGGATGGTTCCACACGGGAGATCTGGGCTACATTCTGCCGCATAAGGGATCGGGCTATTTGGTCGTCTCTAGGAAGAAAGGAAGGTACTTCAGCGACAACCAAGGCAGATTGGTGCTTCCCGAGAGAATAGAGAAGCTGCTGGAGGAATGCCCCTTGGTTGAGACGACAATGGTTGTCGGTGAGAATCGTCCTTATCCCGTCGCTCTTGTTGTCGCCAAAGATCCTTCCCACACACGCACCCTCAAAGAACTCTATGATGGTACAATACGCTCCTTCACTCTATCTTTGTTCTGCCATATCCCTCTCCTCCTCCCATCTTCTGTTCCATCTTCTCGTTTGTCTTTGTAATAACCGTTCATCCTTGAAATGTACCACAAACAGAGTTAGCCTCCCACATCGTGAGCATAAACTATGAGCTGCCCAAACACGAGCGCCTCACAAAAATCAAAGTGTGGACCCGCTCCTTCTCCACTGAGGCAGGCCAACTCAACCACGTCCTCAAGATCAACCGACAGAGCGTAGCCAAAGCCTTCTGCAAGGAAATCGAGAAGCTCTACAACGGTTCCAGTGAAGCCGAAGCAGCCAAAAGTGCAGCCGCCGAACCGGTTGATGCAGCAGCGCGTTCCAGAGCCTCCACCTCTTCTGCTTCCGCTTCCCCTTCTACGTCTGCTGCTGCTTCTCCCAGCACTGCCACCCGCCGCGCCTCCCAAACTGTGTCCTCCCCTTCACCTTCTCCTACTTCTGCCACCTCTTCCTCTTCGACTGTGCCTGCAGCTTCTGCTTCAAGCAGCAGTGGTGGCGGTAGTGGAAGCGGAGGAGGGATGCGGATCTCTCGAGTGAAAGCTGCTGTTGCTTTCTTCGATGCATGGGCCAGAGGAGAGCCGGCCCAACCTCCTCGAGTCTTCATCAGCAAAACCAGCAGTTGCGAAGGCGTTATCTATCTCGATTGAGTTCTCTCTCCCTCTCCCTCCCTCTCTCTCTCTCTCTCTCTCTCTCTCTCTCTCTCTCTCTTTGTATTTCTTTTTTTTGTGGTTCCTCCATTCATACTCCTCTCTCTCTCTCTCTCATTTGTATTCTTTTGGCTTTGATAAAGAAGTGATGGATTGTCCTGTTATAAACGCCCTTTTAAAAAAACAAAAAGTAAAACAAACATTAAAAAACAAAATAACCAACTTAAAAAAAAAGATGGAAAGGAAGCCTAGCGAGACTTGTGATGCAAAAACCAGTGAAAAAGTAAAAGGTAAAACCTGCCAAGCTTTGTGCTTCTTGCTTTCTCTTCAACCCGTTCATGATTGGAACCGCCGCAACTTAAAAAAAAAAAAGCAAAAGAGGAGGAGGAGAGCAGAGACTTTCTGCTGGAACTGCCAACAGAGCTATTCCTTCCGATCACAGCCCAATTGAACTGTCATGACCTCGTTGCTGCTGCTGCCGTATGCAGGGCGTGGTACGGCCTCTTCACTGCTGACTTGATCTGGGAGCCTCGCTGGTGGCACCTTCTTTCCTCCGAAAACGGTTCGTTCAACGTCGCAACCCACCAAATCACCAAATCACTTACAATCTCGTCTCGTCTGACCGCTACAAAAAAGAAACATGGGAAGCAGTAAAAGAGCGGCAACAGCCTCCGGAAGAGTGGCCGCCCTGTCTTGGACCTTACCACAAGAAGTTCTGTGCTCCTGCGCCCGCCTTTGAAGAGGTGGTTGCTTCCTACATCTTCACCCGAGAGCAGTTTCGTCCTCCGCTGGTGTTCTCAGAGTCTGCTTGGAAGGAGAAGACCAACAAGAAGACTTCCTCCATCTTATCCTCTGTTCTTCAGATGGCAACGAAGAGGAGCAAAGAGAGGTCGTCGACTGGGAAGAGGCTGCAGATCCTCCCGCCGCCATCGCCATACCGCAAGTTTGTGATGTGGAAGCTCAGCGAGATTCAAGAGGGTCGTAAGCCATTGTTCATAAAGGCAAGAAACTCTTCATTGTTCTCTTCTCTCCTCTCTCCCTCTCCCTCCCTCCCATTCTCACTGCCGATCTAACAGCACACTTTTGTAACAGATTGTTGCAATGGGCAACCTTGGGGGTTTGGCTTTTTTGCTCCTTTGACATTGTCTTCGTCATAATCTTCTCTTTGTTGTTAACAACCATGATTGCATACCCAGTTGGAAAGACATCACTTATCGCCAAGTTCTGCAGAGGTGATAGTCTCGACGTAACGTCCGAGACGTTGCCCATCAAGTTTCAGAACTATACAGCACGGTACCCTTCCTTTCTATCAGTGCATCGGTTGCACTGATCTGACTCGGAATTATTTATTTTCAAGGGTGTTTCATGAAGGACGAGAAGTGGCTCTGTCCCTCTGGGATACTGAAATGTGGGATACGAGGCAATTTTTGGAAGGGTGCAGGTATTGTATGCTTTATTCTGTATTTCCTTGTTTGGGGAGTTTGGTGTTAGAACGCTTATTCTCTCTCTCTCTCTCTCTCTCTCTCTCTCTCTCTCTCTCTCCCTCTCTCCCTCTCTTGTTTTGAATTCTGCTATACTAGGAGATACTTTATTCACAATGCAATTGCAAGAGGAGGAGAGGATTACACAACCATGCGCCTGCTGACGTATCCCAACACCGACGTGTTTCTTTTTTGCTTTGCTTTGGACGGTAGTGTCCCTCCTTTAGCTTCCAATTCCTCTTCTAATGACTGTGTTTTGAGTTTAGATATGGAATCCTTTGAATATGTGGAGCGTAAGTGGGTGCCTGAGGTCCAACTTTATGCACGTCATACGCCTCAAGTAAGAATACTTTGTGGCACAAAGGCTGACCTTATGGTATGTAAATATTTCCACGGTGCAAGATCTTGTTTGTTGACTGTGGAACGCTTTCAGAAGAGCCGACAAGTACCAAGACTTAAAGCAGTGGAAGCTGCTCGTCGCATGGGAGCCTGTGCTTACGTGGAATGTTCTTCTGGTGAGTATTCTTTCTATTTTCTTTATGTCTATTCCCTTTTCATCCTTCTTACATCTGCTTTCTCTTGCGTTTCAAATAGCAACTGGGGATAATGTGGATTTAGTTTTTGAAGCATGTTTTCACGCAGTGAAGGATCACCTGCTAGACAGCCCAACAGAACGCTCTGAAAAAACAAAAGATGTGCAACACATGACCCTAAAACAACCAGACGAGTTTTATGGATTTGGAGGGCTCATTTCCACTCCAAATGCTAATAAGAAACAAAACTATCCAGGAAAGATTTCCACGAACAGGGTTCTAACAGCGAGATCCATGTTTGAAAGCAACAACATGCAAGTCATCTGTGATAAGGACCTCTATTGCTTCACCTTGGATGAATGAAATGTTTTGCCAAGAAGAGTATTTTTTTTGTTTGTTTGGTTGTTTTTGGTTGAAAATAAAGTGCTACTGCAAAGGGGAAGAGGAGGCAAACACTAACAATAAAGTAGAGGTGACAAAGCCCAAAGTGTGAGTGGCTGCTCTAAGGCGAGCGTAACGAGTCCAACGCGCAAGACGTTGGGGAGCTGCAGCAGTGTTAACAGGGGATGCACCACGTAGCTGCTTATTGATGGGCGCAAGGAAATAGGAGGTAATTGGCCAGCCCAAAAAGTACAGCACTGAGGGCAACAACCAGCGCATGTCTTGAGTAGCAGCCGCTGATCCAAGTGAAGAGCCCATAGCAAGCACTGCCATTACGCCATTGTACCTGGAGAGGTGACGGAGCTGTAAAAAACAACGTTGTACAAGGAAACAAGAGCATGGGCCAACCGTTTGGAGGCATTACCAATGGTCTGCATCAAAGGCAGCCCTTTTTCCGAAGTCTTCATGACTTGACCTACAATGAAAGACATATACACATGAGAACCAGCTAATAGCCCGCCACTAATCCCTGGCAAGGTCATGCAAGCCATAAAACACAAATTGTGGTCCTGTTTCTTTTCCATTTTTCTCTCTTTTTTTGTTTTAGAATTGAGTACCATTTTTTTTTGACTTACATAAGTGATTCAAATCCCCTCTTGCGCTACGCACATCATGGAAGCCCCACCCTCCGTGAACAGCTTCGCAAGGCACAACAGGAGTACCTTCGCATGCTCCAACAATCCTTTCAACTTGAGCTCGACATCCCCAGCTGTCCTGAGACCGAACGCGTCGCCAAAGAAGAAGAACAGGAGAAGTTAGACGAAACCGCAGAACACACTAGAAAGGCCATGGAACGGTTACAACAGCGCATAGAACACTTTCTTGCGTTCCTCGCATCCACCTCGGCCACACTAGGCAACTCTTCCACGTGCAACACGACTTCCCCTTTCTTGATTTGTTGTGTTAATCCGTTGAGGATTGGCTAGCATGACTATTTTCGCTATGTAGTCCCCATGAGATACTGTTGTGACGAAAAAGTCGATAACAAAGCGTGACAGAAGCAGGGTGTCACACTAGCAGAGAAGTCCACACAAAACCTGTTCCACGTGGAACGCACCTATTTTCTCTCTCTGCTCGACAAAAATAGCCAGTTTTCTACCAGTTTTCTGGACCCCAACTTTCCGAAGCTTCCCTTAAAACACACTCTAAAAAAAAACAAAGGAACAGGGAGACTAAAGAGGACGAACGCGATGCAGGTGCCGGTGGAGAGCAAGACAGAGGCCACGCGCGTGGATAGACAGGCCATTAAGACGGAAATCCAGGAAGTAGAGCAAAAAATCCAGGAGGTAGAGGAGAAAATCCAGGAGGTAGAGGAGAAAGTCCAGGAGGTGAAGACGGAAATACGGGCGGAGTCGGACGAGCTCTTGCGCAGCGCGGCTACAGCCCTACTGCCCTCCTTAGTGCAGCGACAAGTGATGTTGCATGCTCTTCTCAATACCCTCACTGAAAGGCTGCAAGAACATTATGGTATGGTTTTTGTTGGTCATTATGGTGGTGCAGTAGAACTAAAACACCAACCAAACCAAAAAAAACAAACAAACAAACACGCAAAAGGGACCGATCGTGGTACTGCCGCGTCCACTAGCTCTGGTCTAGAGGCTCCCTTTTCAAATCTCCATGTGAGCCTACTAGAAAAAGGCAAAGGTGAGCGTTCCCTCCTCTTGTCGTATTTTACTCGCTAATTTCCGTTCCCTTCACCAAACCTTTCCACTACCTTGTCCTTTTCTCACCGCTTGTCTCTTTCACTGGTAAGATCCAACACCTGCCACAGGCAGTCCACTCCGGCCTGTGACTAATGTCGGTAGGTTCCTACCCTTCCCTCTGACTCTTATGTGTGTTTTTTGTCCCTAAAGGGTTGCGTCAATGCATTCCAGACATTAAACGGCTGGAAGAAAGAATGATGGGCGAAGTGCAAAAGGCCACAAGCGAAATGCAAAAGGCCACAAGCGAAATGCAAAAGGCCACTCACAGGGACAGGACAGAACGTGCGTCCATACCCATTATTTCCTTTTCGCTTTGAATTTTTACAAGCAACCACATGATGATAATAACCACAAAAACACCAGGGAGTACTCCGTCAACTTTTGCAGAGAGATACCAGCGATTACCAGTGAAGAACAAAGTGGTTGAGCCATGGTTCCCTATCCGCCGCAACCAACGAAAAGCAAAGGGGGGTAAACCATTATTTCCTCCTCGTGGGTATCCTGACGCAGGCGCGTCTGAAAGTAAGGTCGTTCAGCCCTACTGGTCAAGTCAACTGAAGCTCCTTGTGAAGCTCTTTCCGGATCTGCCTATCACCTTGGTGGATACTTACAACAAGGTGTCTTTCGGCAGGCGCAAGCCAGACGTTGTGGGCTACTTGAAGGGCAAACCAAAGAGCATATTTTACATCACATTGCTGGGCGATGTCAAAGCAAGGCGTACAGCGACAAAGGAGGACTTTGACGATTCTGAGAAGGGTCATCTACACTCCTTCCTCGAAGAGCTCCTGCTTGAATACCAGCCCTACCGTAGTGTGGTTAATGGGTTCCTCACGGATGGCTGTCTAATCCAGTTCTTCCGTCTACAGAAGCTCTCAACCACAGATCAGTGGACCGAGAGCCCCATCCTTCATCTACACAGCGATGGTGGCAAGTGGCTACTAGGACTGCTTCAGAGCAACAAAGCTACACACGGTTTACCAGAAGACATCGTCATCGATGAAGAGCCAGTCATCATGAATGAGCTTCTTGGCATTGGCGGGTCTGCTGTCGTGTACAGCGGCCAGTACAAAGGTATTTCCCCGAGTTTTACAACAAGAAGAAGAAGAACAAGAAGAAGAAGAAGAAGAAGAAGAAGAAGAAAAAGAAGAAGAAGAAGAAGAAGAAGAAGAAGAAGAAGAAGAAGAAGAAGAACAAGAACAACAACAACAACAACAACAACAACAAACAACAACAACAATAGATGAGTTCATGATTACTGATGATGATCATGATGGTAATAGGTGATACAGTGGTCGTTAAAAGGTTCAACTCGGCGGACAATATATATCACTTGCAGAATGAAAAACGTTGCCTGGAGGAGGTCCAAGACTTGGTGCCTTCAGTCCCAAAACTCGTTGCTGATGATGAGGAGCAGCTTGTGCTGTTACTTAGTCCTGTCGGAGGACACTTTGCTTCTCGGCTTTCCCACTGTACCAACTGCAATACTGTATGTCCATTATCATTATCATCATTATCATTATCAGTTCTTATTATTTTCAAACTGACAGGGCCACGACCGCCAGACAATGCTTGCCATGGCAGATGATTTCTGTCAACTGGTGAATATTCTTGAGCAGGTCCACCACAACTATGGATGGGTCCATCGGGACGTGCGTCTCTCCAACTGCTTTCGACATCTAGACACTGGAACGGTAATGTTGTCCTCATTCTCTCTTCTTCTGTTCTCTTCCTTCTTGCCGTGTGACTGGAACTAACATTAGCCGACTTGTTCAACTACACTACCCCTTGTGTTTGTGTCTCGTCATCACCATTGAATTTATGACACCTCTCATCAGGTATTTCTTAATGACTGGGGCTGCGCAACTAAAGTGGGAAAAAAGGTGAAGTTCTCTGGTGCCTTGCAATATGCCCCAGAGCATGTTATTCAGTGCTGGCACTTGAATAAGACCTATGAACCTTCCTTTGCTCATGACCTAGAGATGGTAGTGAAGAGTGTCTTCCAGACTCTATTCTTCACCACCTTTGAGGAAATACGTGTAGAAGAGAAGGCAGAAAAGATCATCAAGTTTTGGCGTTACCATTTGGCACCAACAATTTGGTCCTCCATGCTGACTACTGCCCAAAAGGGAGATTATGAATCACTCAGGAAACAAATTCAAGACCTCCTGCCTGGTACTCATCACTCACCACATATGTTTTATTTCCAATCAACTGACCAATTGCTTTCCTTCCTCAAGGAAGTACAAATGCTGGTTGAGCCAATGGTTGTGCAAGAATAACTCTTTGTACACCTCCTTAGCCATGCATGGATTTTGACAGCTGAACTGGTGTTCCCATGCTCATATTGAGCCCTGGGACCAAATTTCTCCTGCAAAATTTATGTGATTGGGACCATGGTCCCAATCATACCATAAATTGTGATTGTTGGGATACGGTTTTTATCCGTTTGAACAAGACATAGAAGCAAGCGAAGAAGAGCAAACAACGTTATCATGCCAAAAACAAAGGAGGGTGTGGAGAAGAAGGTAGCTAAAGCAATAAAAAAGAAAACTCTGATGTCTATTATGCAGTTTGTAAAACAAAAAAAGCCAAAGCTATGGGGATTGCAGAAGAAAGGACCTTTCATCCAGAACTTGGTGTTGGTGGTACTTTACAAGGACCTAGGTGCTAAAGGCTACAACCAGTTGAGCAAAGACACCAGAAACTGGCTTGGTGTAAGTGAAAAGTCCCTCAAACACAACTCCAAAATCCTACGATGCATCACAGCCAGGTGGGCAAAGGCACAGATCCTGCGAGGAGGAAAGGCAAGCTGGCACAAGGCTGCAACTGCTGTTCCACGTCCCAAATGGCTGGCAGGTGTCAACCTGACAATGGACTCCATTGACTTACCCTTGGAAGGAAGACGCAGCACCTCAAAGAAGTCAGAACTCTGGTCCTTCAAGGAGAATTGCCCAGGAACCCGTTATATGGTCATTTTTGACCTTAAAGACAGGGTTCGTGGGTTTTGGGGACCCTACTCTCCCAAGACTTATGATGCTCATTGGGTTTTGGACCACCAAGACACCTTGGATACAAAGTGGAAAGGAGCTTGTATTGTTGGAGATTGCCACTTCTCTCTGCCCAAAGACACATTGGAAAATGTGAAAATAATCACCCCAGTACCTGAGCCAGGCAAGAAACAGCCAAAACTCTCTGAAGCAACCAAAAAGTGCAATGCTCAGATCCGTCAAATCCGTGCTTGAGTGAAATCTCCATTTGGCCTATGGAAAGCTTTATCTCAGCCATGGAGAGAAACTCCAAAGCAGCAAGGCTATGTGTTGAAGCTTGCTGCTGGTGTACACAACTTTGAGATGAAATAGTTGCTTTCTAGCTTTTTTTGAATAAAGTTCTTATTTTTTTCTTCTTTGTATTGAACATTTCCCATATCCCAACCCACACAATTTTTGATATGGTTGGGACCATGGTCCCAGTCACATAAATTTGCAGGTGAAATTTGGTCCCAGGACTCATTGTTGTTTTTATTTTCATAGTTTAGTTATGATGCTTCAGCTGAGAAAAAGATCATGATACTTTCAATAAAACACTACCAAAAATGTTCATAGCAAATAAAGACTTTCCTAACCTCTATTAACGAAATATTTGGGCATATATCCAATGGATAAAAGTGGGAATATCTGGCCGAATTTCCAGAGAATAGAATTGAGGGAATAGAAAAAAGTAAGGTTAGGGTTCTATGCTCGATTTTGACCTAAGAATCAGCTTTTAAAATATAATAATTGTATCATCTTAAAGAGCAACTCAAGGGCTATGAGAAGATATATTTTATGTTAGGTATTAATAAAGTGTTACAGAGTTAGAATATTTTTAGTAAAACAAACCACTAAAACTGTATTATGCACAAATTTTGCACAAATGCTACTTGATTTTCGCGAAAAACAAAAAGAAAGAAGAAAGAACCACACGCCAGAGCACTTTCAGACCTTGTAGTGCTGATTGTGAGCTTTTACAGCCATCTTTTTTCCAACGGTTTGTTGCTAAAGTGTTGTTTTTATTGTTTTTGTTGTTTGTTGTAGTTTCTTATTATTATAAAACATTATAATAGATATGCAACAACCAGAAGACAGCATCTCTACATTTTCTTCATCTTCTTCATCTTCTTCATCTTCTTTTTCATCTTCTTCTTCATTGCTTCAAGAAGCTTTGTTAGCAAAACAAACTGTTGCAATTAGTGCTTCTTATCCAACATGCTATTCAAACTATGAGCTATTATGAGAACTTCTGATTGTTGACCAGAAAACAAAAAGAGGACATCACAAACATTTTTATGATATTAATTGGAAGCAACTCAAAAAGCGAATACCAGAAATACGACAATTGATAAAAGAAGAGAAAGATAAAAAGAGAAGACGACAAGATGCTTCACAACTGGACATCACAACAAAAGAAAAAAATGAGGCCTAGCAAAGCATAGCAACAAAAAGCATAATTCAAACAGCAAGAGACTTATGTTCTACTCTGGGCATCTTCTTTCGATTTGTGGAATTGTGTGAGAGCAATCATAAGGAAAAAGAAGAAAAAAAGAAGGAAGAGGAGCAAGAAGAGGAGGAGAAAGAAGAGGAAGAAGAAGAGAAGACGAAGAAAAAAAAAGATGATAAAGATGATAAGACAGTTGAGCTATTTGAGCTCTCAGTAATGATGTTATTTGATCAAACCCGCCTTCGAGCATTTCATCACTTCTATCAACTACAGTACAGCAGTCCTAGTACAGTTTGCAATCATCTGCTTCATCTATCAAAGACGTTACATTGGTTGTTGACTTTTGAGACCATGTCTAAGCATCTTCTTTCTATCAATGCAGCTCAAAGATTCTTGCATGAATCTGCTCAGGATGCAAAGATGCAACTACGAACACATACTTCCATGATCTACAATGAAAGTGAGATGACATCTTCTGGTCAATTCTTTGTACCTCAAGAACATCTTGCTTTTGGCGAATGGAATTTGCGAAGATGGAATAAGATTATGCTAACATATTTTGGGTCCATCAATGACAGGACCAAAGAAAAAGATAAAGAAACAGAAGAAGAAGAAGAAGAAGAAAAAGAAAAAGAAGAAGAAAAAAAAGAAAAAGAAGAAGAAGATGATGATGATGAAAAAGAAGAAGATATTCAACTCTGGGGATTGAAGAAGGCAGCATGGCAAGCTCAATGCTGTTTCATCAACATGACAACAGACTTAATGCAAGGTGTTAGAAGAGAAGTAGTTGGAGGGCTTCATCGAGATAAATTGTTCTATGAAGAAAGCAATAATGAAGATGGAAGCAAGACCATAAGTTTTTATGCATCAGTAGGCAAGGAAAAGAGGATGAGAAAAACAGATCAAGTACCTCTTCCTACTGAATTACACTCCTTCTTCCAACTCTTCCTCCTCAAAATTCAACCTTGGTTATTGATACCTTCTACTCAAAAGGTTAGGGTTAGGGAATCGGCCTTGTTTTAAGGCTACCCTTTGCAGGACAGGTATAAGGTGTATCCTAAACTTAAATACATCCAAAGGAAGAGTAATACTTAAAGTATTTGCCACAACAAACAGTTTTGTGTTTTATTAAGATGTAACAAAGTTATTGAGGTGCAAAAATACGGAACCAAAGGAACCTCCTTGGTTCCCTGGTTCCATAGCAAAAATTTCAGACTTAGAAAAAATTTCAACATTCTCTAAGTCAAAATGATTGAAAAAAGGGAAAATTAATGTTTATTAATTAAAAAAAGGAATACAATGCTTTTGTTTGAAAAAATAAAAAAGGTTCTTGTAGAACTCAACATGCTCTATCCAATGAGCTTATTTACAAAAAGTAAAAATGATTTATAACAGAGTAATTAATTATATACATACTTTTGTATTTTAAAAATAATAGAAAATATTGATAAAACTGATTAACAAACAAATAAAAGGATTGACAGATAGATAAATAATGAATAAATGATTGTTTAAAAGGTGTTTCATTAATATTGAATGAATATACAAGGAAAAAAAAATGTTTCACAACATAAAAAAACAAAACCTTGCAAAAACAAACAATAATTAAATCAGTCAGAACAACAACTTAAAAACAAAATATAAATTCTCCCTTCTTTCCTGAACAATCATTGTTGTAGATACAGCTACAATCATTACTATAATGAAAGATTAAAATAATAATGGATCCTTTAAATTATTCCAATACTTTATAATCAAGCTCTGAGGTAATTCTTTTTCTTGATTCCAAATAGGATGATTTACTCCTTTCCATCAGTTGACTTGATATAAAACAACTTTGCTATCCTTATCATTATCACCAATTGTTTGTTCCCATTTATGATCCAATATTTCTTTTACTACATCCATCATTTCTGTTGTCATTATTGCTTCATTTTCATTTTCATCCAATAATAAGTTTGTCTCAGAATATTTATCATCATCATCATCCTCCTCCATAAATGTAAGTCTTCTAAGTCTTTTATATCTTCTTTTTGAAGCTTGATCTGCTGCTATTGATTGAAATAAGAATTTATATTAATAATTAAAAATAAAGAAAATAACTAGAAAAAGAAAGTACCTTTGTCTTCTTCATTTTCTTCAAATTGCTGTTGTAATTCTTGAAGTACATCAGATTCTTCTTGTGTTTCTTTTTGTTTTTCATCATCATCATCATCAATTTCACTATTATCTTTTAAAAATAATGAAACTATATCATCATAAGTAGATTGCCATTTTTCTTCTTCTTCTTCTTCTTCTTCTTCTTCTTCTCCATTATCCTTAATATCATCTTTTATTTCTTTTTCTTCTTCTTCTTCTTCTTCTTCTTCATGATTACACCACCAATTTGGATCTTTTATCTTCAAGTTTTGTTGAATAACAAGTCGCATATGATTCACAATTTTTCTACCTAATTGATGATCCTTTTGAGCTGATACTTTGGTATAATGTGTATTATGAGTATCAAAACTATGAAGCATAGCTCAAGCTAACTTGACTCTGACTTCTTCTGGAACTGAAAGATCTCTAGCAGTACTTGCAATAATGCATCGAATTTTACCAGGAGTAATGCCAAAAACTCCAGTTCTTTCTTGTAGTTTTATGGACATACGATGTCCAAGTTTAGTATGTGGTTGACCAGAAGAATTACAAAAAAAGAAGTTAGTTTGTGGATTCAGCCGTGATCTGATATATAACTCATAATCACGAAAAACTTGAGAAGTTTTTTTGCTAAACTCTGGGCTATAAGGAGGTAAATTCTTGTTGACTGACTTGAATTTAGTATAATTAGCTTTATAGACTTGTTTCTCTTCATTCCACTCAAGTGTATTGCCTAATTCCAAATTATAAAGATTTTCTGATCTTAAAAGAACTTCAAAAATACAAAAAGTCATTTGTGTAAATATTCCTCCCCATTTCAACTCTTTATAACTGCATTTTCTGCTTTTCTGTTTTTTTACTTTTTTTAACAGTGGGTCCCAAAGTTTTACCTTCATTTTATCATAAGTTTCCAATAAGTTAGAGAATGTCATCCATTGTTTTGCTTCAACTAAATGATCCAAGTTATTTCTCAATAGTTTATTTTCCATGGCTTGTTCTGCATGATTTCCAGCTGTCAATGTTAACCATTTTCCAAAGTCTTCCACAAGTTTTCTTCTAATACTACTAAATCTTGAATCTTTTCTTTCTAATAAAGCTAAACAAAAGTTTAACCAACGTTTTAAAGCCCAACAATAATTTCTAATAGTATCATAAGAAGCAACTATATTTTCTCTTTTTCTTTTGTTGGCAGCAGCAGTAGCAGGCATATCTATAAGAAATGTATAATTCAAGAAATCATGACAATATCCTAGTTCACAGTATAAAGGAATATGTGTCAAAGTCCATTCTTTCTCATTACTATCTTTTGGTAAAATCACCAACACTTATCTCAAGACTCCTCATGTTGGATCCATCCCGGACCCTCAGCTCTCCTTTCTTTTGTATCCTCCATCCTTCCCTTCTCCCTTTTCCCTTTTCTCTCGGTATACTTTGAAGCAACGTCAGAGATTCACTCCCGTTGTCCTTTCTCTATTCTCTTGAATACACTTCTTGTCTCATCACCGACTCTTTTATTCTTGAGGTTGGATTCAACCAACATTTTTTTTGACTTACATAAGTGATTCAAATCCCCTTTTGTGCTATGCACATCATGGAAGCCTCAGCTGCTCTCGACACCCTCTGTGAACAGCTTTGCAAGGCACAACAGGAGTACCTTCGCATGCTCCAACAATCCTTTCAACTTGAGCTCAACATCCCCAGCTGCCCTGAGACTGAACGCGTCGCCAAAGAAGAAGAACAGCGCAAGTTAGATGAAGCTGCAGAACACACTAGAAAGGCCATGGAACGGTTACAACAGCGTATAGACAACTTTGTTGTGTTCCTCGCATCCACCTCGGCCATACTAGGCAACTCTTCCACATGCAACACTACCGCTGCCACTGTTTCTCCTCCCTCGCCCGTTCCACAGATCTCTCCCATACAGTCACCTCATTCAAGTTCACCCTTTCCCGTTGACATTTCCGTCAACAACACAACTGCTTCCAACAGCACACACATTCCCTCTGTTCCAGAAACATAGAGCAACACAACTACTTTTTTTTTTTTTATTTAGAAGAAAATGTTTCGCCTTCCCCCCGGACTACCTAAGTTTGACGTCAGCAGGCGCCAGGACCCCGCTCTTCACACCATGGAACTGGAGTATCACCTTAACGCCTACAACTACCCTGAGGACAGATGGACGCAAGCCCTCATCACCACCCTTGTTGGAGATGGATGTCTTTGGGCCATTAGCGCTCTACAAGACCAACCATGGAACATCACTCAAGACCTCTTCCATCGGCACTACCACCTTCCAGACATTGAGGCCACAATGATAGAGGCCGTCACGTTGTTTTGACAGAAGCCTGGTGAAAGCGTTCATCAGCTCATCAATCAGTACTCTGTACTCTGTAATCATCTTCTTGACACCTTCTATGACTACCTCAAAGCCTTTTTCTTTGGATGAGCCCTTCTTCTCCACATCAAGTCAAAGTACAAGCAACAGACTCTTTGCAACAAGCCACAAGACGTCATTGCTGCTTTCAAGCTCGTAGTCCTCATTGAGTCAGAGTTTCCCCAACCTTCTTCAAAAGATAAAGGTCACAGCAAATCACCTCAACAGCAATCACCATTACCCCACACAATAGGTGCTGTTTGCGCACACTGCAAAACACGCAACCACATGGAAGATCAGTGCCAAAAAAAGGCCCGCAGGCTACAATGGCAGTCTTCTCAAGCAACGTCTGTTACACCAGCCTCATCTTTTGCTCCTACAACACACAACCCCACATCAACACTGCCGCAACAAACACACGCACAACTACCAGCACGCCAGTCGTCTCCCAGCTCACGTTCCCTCAACTCCATGGCTTCTACACAGCAACAGAGCAACACACCTGCTCCTACCATTGAGCAGCAAGACTCTATCAGTGATGAAGAGGAATACAATGAGTTCTATGAGTCACAACGGGCTCTCAACTCTATCACCATCACTAACGACATGCCCGGACCCAACGACCCTATCTGTGCCCTGATGACCATCAACAGCTGTCATATCACTGCTGTCATAGACTCTGGCGCCAGCCACTCCTTTATGGACCCTTCTATTGTTGACTTAGTTCATGCCAAAACCAAGCAAGCCAACTACACGGTCAAACTCGGACACCGTGAAACCACCGCTACATGTGTCGCCAAAACAGAGCCACTTGCTATTGGCTTCAGCAAACGCCATTTCCATCACATGTTCTCTGTATTGCCTCAACCAGATGGTCAATCGATCATCCTGGGCCGCGACTTCATGCGCAAGTCCGGCATGGGCATAACAGACATTCCAATCAACTACCCTGAGGAACCACTACCCCGCTCCAAGGACCACAACATCACCCGACGCCAACATCAACGTTTGGTGAAAGCTGTCAAGAAACACATCCACAAGCGTATTCTTGAAGCCATTGAGAAATACCTCCAGGAGAACGAGGCTCTACCCACAGGACCTTCCTGTACCCTTCCCGAAGCAGTTCTCCATCTGGACACTGGAGACCACCCTCCTGTCTTTCGCCACCAATACCCCATCCCACACCATTTAATGCTCGTAATCAATCTGCAAGTGGCAGAATGGCTGCGTACCGGCATCATCGTGCTCGCCCCACCCAACAGTCCCTGGAACTCTCCTCTCACCGTTGTACCCAAGAAGGACGCTGATGGCAATGTTACCCAGTGGCGTGTCTGCATCGACCCACGCCTCCTGAACAAGCTCCTCTTGGACCTCACATACCCAATCCCTACTATCCGCAGCATTATCTCCAAAGTGCAAGGCTTTTTCATCGCCTCTGCCCTCAACCTTATCTGGTCTTATACGCAATGCCCCATTGCTCCCGAAGACTGCGTCAAAACTACATTCACATGGAACGGTTGTTGTTACATGTTTGTCGCCGCCATTTTTGGCATCAAGATAGTTGCACAACACTTCCAGCGCCTCATGGATGTTGTCACTGCCGCTATTGCCGAGTTCACTTCTCATTACATCGATGATCTAGCTGTCATTTCCCAAAGTGTGGAAGAACATATTGAGCACCTTATCCGTGTTATCCTCACTCTCACCGCTGCGGGACTCCATATCCGTCAGGAGAAGTGTCAGTTCGGGTACAAACACCTCTGCATCCTCGGTTTTATCATTGATCGCAGCAATATCCTTCCCGACCAACACAAGCTCTCCACTTTTGCACTCCTAGAAGTACCATCCACTGGCAAGCAAATGCAATCCTTCCTTGGCTTTGCAGGCTACCTCCACGACTTCATCCCCATGTTCGCCCAACTCGTTCAGCCCCTTGACACCCTCTGGTACATCAAGGACGTCCGTCCCCATTGGAACCAAGACTGCCAGGACGCCTTTGATGCCCTCAAGCGCATCTTATCCAACCCACCTGTGCTCTCTCTCTATGACCCATCCTTACCTCTTTTGGTTGGCACTGATGCCTCCCAATTTGGTGTTGGTGCCGTCCTTTACCAGATCGGACCTAACAACAAGCACCAGTACATCATGTTCGCAAGCAAGGCCCTCAACCCTGCCCAACACAACTATCCTGCCACCAAACATGAGATGCTCACCATTCTCTTCGCCGTCCGCTCCTTCAGCGATTGGCTCTACGGCAACAAGTTCACGATCTATTCTGATCACAAGGCTTTGTTCTACCTCTTCACTTCCAACAGTAAGAACTACACCCTCAACTATTGGGCTCTCCTCATCTCAGAGTACAACTTCAAGATCATCCACCGCCCTGGTGTTCACATGATTCTCGAGGACTGTCTCTCTCGGCTGTACCCGCGCTCCTTCTGGGACAACGGTGGTCTTACACCCCCCTCCATCCCTCTGGACGCCCCTCGCTTGCCTCAGCGCAAACCTCGTGACCTCAAGGCTCTCACTTTGGTTGACAACTCCCCATCCACAGCCAAATTCACTCTTAACAGGCACATCAAGGGCAGACTCAACAAGCAACTCCCTTCCACCTCTGAATGAAAACACCTCCTGCAGCTGTTCCACACAGAAGGACATCACGGAGCAGAAACCTTGTTCATCAAGATCTGGAATGAAGGCTATTATTGGCCTACTCTTCGTGCTGACTGTTCCCGCACTTGCCTACAGTGCAATGACTGCCTTAAGCACAACGTCACCAAACACGGCTTTCATCCCCTCAAAACCATCCACGCTACTTACCCCTTCAATCACATCGCCATCAATCTGTTTGGTCCCCTTCCCACTTCTTCCAAAGGCTTCAACTACGTTCTGGTCACCACAGACATCGCTACCCGGTTCACTTCCCTCCGCCCAGTCCACGCCAAGACTGCCAAAGATGTGGCCCGTACCTTCTATCAAGTTGTCTCTGATTTTGGTCTCCCTAAGATCCTTCAGTCAGACAACGGCACTGAGTTCATCAACACGGTCATCAAAGCTCTCAAGACACTCTCTGGCTTTGAGCATCAGTTCATCTCAGCCTATCATCCTCGAGCTAACAGAGCTGCAGAAAGCCATGTCAAGCTGGCCTGTAACACCCTTAACAAGCTCATTAACAGTGATTGGTCTCACTGGCACACCTTTCTTCCTGCCGCCCAATATGCAATCAACCAACGCATTACTTGTCGCCACAAGTCTTCCCCTTTCCAACTGTTCTTTGGTCGCCCAGCTACCACTCCACAAGACTATTCTTCTTCCTCTTTCCAGCTTCCTACTGAAACCCTCCTCTTGAAGAACACCAAGCAAATGCATGATATTGTCTACCCAGCATCAGCATCTTCTACTCGGAAGCACAGCTCTAACATCAAGGCTCAACATGATTCTTCTAAGCCACTCCGTGAATTTTCCGCTGGCTTCAAAGTCATGCTATGCAAGCCTCCCAGGTCTCTCAAGTCTCTTCCTGAATACTCTGGCCCTTATACAGTCATCCGCTGCAATCGTGGTGGTGCATACCTCCTCCAGGACAGCACTGGCGTTACCCTCCCGGACAAGTTCAGCCCCAACCAGCTGAAGCTCATTGCCCCCCCAGAGGACTCTACTATCAATGACCTCCCACCCGATGAGTATGAAATAGACGAAATCCTTGATCACAAAGGCCCAGCCAATAAGCGTGAATACTTTATTCACTGGAAAGGCTACCTACATTCTGATAACCAATGGATCCCTGCTAAAGATGTCCATGCTCCCAAACTCGTCAAACGTTATTGGGACCTCCTCAAACAATCCTCTTCACCTTCTACTTCTTCTTAAGAGGGGAAGTATGTTAGTAAAATCACCAACACTTATCTTAAGACTCCTCATGTTGGATCCGTCCCGGACCCTCAGCTCTCCTTTCTTTTGTATCCTCCATCCTTCCCTTCTCCCTTTTCTCTTTTCTCTCGGTGTACTTTGAAGCAACGTCGGAGATTCACTCCCGTTGTCCTTCCTCTATTCTCTTGAATACACTTCTTGTCTTGTCACCGACTCTTTTATTCTTGAGGTTGGATTCAAC